>OX578277.1:70025454-70527954 GCA_951217055.1 Gerris lacustris | reverse complement strand
AAATGAATGAAATTTTAAAAAATTGTTAATTAACTCGCAAATTTCAGAGTTATTTGATTAAAAGAATAGTTAATCAACATTCACTACAAAGTTCATAAGTATTTAATTAATTTTTTTTTAGACATTTTTCATTGTGAGCAAAACCGAAAAAGCCAAATAATTTGAGAATGACCCGGGTAGAGACTGGTTTTATCTTTGTACTACCATTTTTAACCATTTTACGAGGAGTGGTTTATTTAGCTGTTCCAAATATTTTTCTGTAAAACTAGCTTAGTTTGGGTCCCGATAACTCTGCAACTATTTACCGGAGGATTGTAATATTTGTCCAAAATGTCAGGAATATAGTGCACATTAGGTCTATGTTATTTTCATTATAGGGTCCAATTTGAATTTCTAAACTTAATACCAAAAAACTAGTATTGGTGATGGGAATTTCTACGTTACTGATGCGTCACCAAAAAATCGCTCAGTCGGGAATAGCCGATTTAGTGGGGGTAGAAACTGTTTTCATCTTTGCACCACCATTTTTAACTATTTTACGAGGAGTGGTTTATTAAGCTGTTCCAATTTTTTTCGGTAAAACTAGCTGTGTTTAGACCCCGATAACTCTGCAAGTATTTACCGGAGAATAGTGATATTAATATCAAATTGTCAGGGGTATATTGCACATTAAGGCTATGTTATTTTCATTATAGGTTGATATTTGAATTTCAAAACTTAACTCTGATAAACTGGTATTGATTGTGAAAATTTCTATGTTGGTGATGGATCACCAAAAAATCACTATTACCATTAAGTCGGGAATGGCCGATTTAGTGGGGATGGCCGATTTAGTCGGGAATGGCCGATTTAGAGACTGGTTTTATTTGTGTACCACCATTTTTAACTATTTTACGAGGGCTGGCGCATCTGAACTGTTCCACCCGTATATTTTATTTATAGCTTGTATTTCTATTGATATTGTTTTCAATTTTTTTTCTTAGTTTAAGTTTTTAAGTGCAAATTAGTATATGACCTCTTTCATCTTACATTTATATTTAGATATTTTAAAATTAATGATAGTTCCTGCTTTAATAAATATAGTCTGAGATTAATAATGTAAATACTTCTTTAAATATTTTGTATTATTGGTCTTGTATATCATGACTGCCAAATTTACCATGCTAATCAAGAAATTGTTCATAAAAAGTACTACATAAAATGATGTAAGTTTCCACATGAAAGCCACCTGATTGCAGTGTGGGTTTATGTCTAAAACTATTAAAATGCTATTTTTGAACGTTTATTTTTCAAACTTTTCCTGGGGGAGGACCCCCGGACACCCCTTCTACAGGGGGGTGGGGGAAAAGAGAGGGACGGTTGTAGTTCCTGCACCTCAATTTCTAGAAATCGAGCACTGTATATATAAATTTGAAAATTTTCTGGTTACCACTTCAAATGTGGTGATAATATGTTGTAGCAAATGTAATAAGCTCCAATTTCATCTCAGAACAATGTCTGTAGGTGTGATAGTTTCCTCACAATTCTTAAAAATCCAACAAATGGAAGAACTGAAATTTTCGCAAATTTGCCCTGTTGAGTTCTCACGACGGTTTGAGGAGTATTTTGACTGCAGCACACGTGACATTTTTCAAATGTGTCTTCTGTTAGCTGATTGTGATTAAATAAGAAATCATTTTTAAACAAAAAAAAGTTGAGTTAACTTTTAAAAAAGTTTGACGGCTTTGTACTTGTACTACATATTTATATACTAACTCCATTTTTAAAAATAGCTAAATCAATTAGCGCATTGTACTGTAACGACTCTGTAAGGGGTATAGTCGCAGGGTACGCGCTATGGTTCTGTACAGTGCCACGATGTCATGTTTGAAGAGACAACTGTTATAAAAATGGCCCAGGAGAATTTGCTGGCCAACGACAGTAACAAACGACGGCTGATTGCTCTGATATGCTCCGCCTTCCAAAGCAAGGGAACTGAGACGAAGCAAGCAGTCGAGGGTGCTGACTGCGACATTATCAAAGTGGCACTTGACAAGAGCAACTCTTGTCAGTCAGTGATAATCATTGGAGAGGATGTGAATCTCCACGTCCTTCTCAGTGGTTTGGGATCGGCTGTGAAGAACGTTTTTTTTCCAGAAAAGTAGTAGAGGTGACTCTGGCCTTTTACAATATTCGTCCACGCCTTCACTGGGTGCGACACTACCTCTGCCCTTTCTGGTTTGGGAAGAACAAACTGTGGAGCACCAACCAGAAATATCCTAAACTTATCACCACAGCTGAAGTGTTCCTCCAACCTACTTCAACCCACTAAGCCATCGCAGATGCCGGATCGAAGTGCCTAGTAGCTCTATATGGAGGAGACTACACTTACACTGAGGATACCCTCCAGAGCTTTCTCTATAACATCTTTTTGAAAACAGCCCCCTCCGCTAAGGTTGACCTCATCCGTTTGCCTCCAATGGAAGATGGAGCAACATTCCACTCCTACCGAACTTACCACCAAGTTCAGAAGTGGTTGGAGGTGGGAAAAGACGCAACTCAATGAGGATGGAAAAAGGGAGATCAGGGACCCATTCCACCAACAATGATGACCAAAGTGGCACCCCCCTCCCTTCTTTAATTTCTATCATGCGGGTGCAAGAAAGGCTGTAGCAGATGGCTTTATACACCTGCCTAAAAGCAGGTCTCAAATGCTCCGCACTTGGCAAATTTTGTTCCGGCGTCTCTTGCCAAAACGTCGTCGAAATTCAGATGGCCGAAGGAGGAGAAGACGACGATGGCGACGTCGACGATATCGTACCTATTTCTGAAGTGGGACGATTTCCAACCTCCCTCGAAGCGGACAAAATGAAATATTCCACCCCAACAATATCTCCAGTAAATATGCATGTACAATGTACTGTACATGTACATATATGTCAATAAATAAAAATGTTAAATTAGTTACATTGTAAATACATATATTTCTTATGGATGAACATGGCTTTTCCTTTGAAACTATCTATAAACCATCGTGAGAACTTCAACAGGGCAAATCTGAGAAAAATTCAGTTCTTCCATTTGTTGGATTTTTAAGAATTGTGAGGAAACTATCACTACACATTGTTCTGAGGTGAAATTGAAGCTTAATACATTTGCTACAACTTATCACCTTATAAATTTACCTTAAAATAAGTATTTTTCCCGATTTCGGGGTCAAAAGTTGACCGAATCTTGAAATTTCATTTATTTGCCCACTTTTGGAGGGCTGTATCTTGGTAACTATTCGACCTACAGAAATGATTCTGGCCTTAACTTGTAGAAATTTTAACCTACTTTAAATAACATGTTCCCTGACAAAACTCATACTTTAGGAGATATAATGAGAAAACCGCAAAAAGTGCAAAAATTTCGTGCTTTTTCGAGTGCTAGCACAGGTCTTTCGAAGCTGCAAAATTGGATATATGCTCCTGGTATGGTAGTGCTAGTGCTCCTAACAACATAATAAAAAATCAGAACTAGCCGTTAGTTTGCGAATTTATCGATTTCTAATGTACTTATTAGACTGGCCTAAAGACATTTTAATGCAGTTTACTTTTGTATAGGTACACTATGTACTATAAGAGTGCGAATTTTCCAAACTGTAGGCGAAAAACTGACAAAATGGCATTTTTTCGCAATTTTCTCAGAACGCATCACTTTGACGAGGTGGAAAAGTTGAAATTCAGTACTTAATTACAAGAGTACTTCAGTACTTTAATTAAAAGAGTGTAAAATAGAAGTGTTGTGAAAAAATTTATTATTATTAATGAAAAAATAATAATGACAATATAGGTAACTCTACTGTTCTTCAGGTGGCACCGAAATAACCGTTTTCATTAGAGATTGGTCGACTACCACATCAGCTCCGTAAGGAACGTAGTACATGTCGTATTCATCAGGTCCTGCGTCATAAAAGGGAATCAAATCTTCCTTTAATTTTTGGGCATGGACCTCGAAATCCCTGAGTCGCATTGCAGCCTCAATGGCATCAAGTGTGATTTCTGAAGCGGCCCACTGGTCTTCGCTGTATTCTAGGTTCACAAGATGATCTAAGCGTTTGACCGTCCGCGTCCAAGTGTCCCGTTCACTTGTTACTTTATCTTCGACAGTGTTCACCTTTCTAGTTTTTGCCCATAATTCTAACTCTTCCCCTCTGCTATGATAGTTTTCGTCTTCCGAGTCGCTTTCCAGTCTGATTATATGGTTGGCAGAGAGGTTTCCGTAGGCTACTGCGAAGGCTCCAGGTATCTCCGGGTGCCACGATAATGCCGTTAGTATTTTGCCTTCGAATTGAGATATATCGTTAAAAGACATGTAGTGACTATAATTGCCCGGGATTGATATAGCCAATGGAGTGCCGATGTCGAGAAGCTCGCTATAGTCATCCTTATAAAGATCGAAAAGGGAATTGTAGCCGGTGGCTTCCATTACTGTGTCTTTGTAATGTCTGCAAATTTGGGCTAGTTTGTTCTCTTGATGGGTCGTCAGTTTGGTAAAAGAAGGCAAATCAACTTCGGGCACGAACTGAGTACAATCGTTTATAGAAATTTCCGGTTCTGTCTGGACTATTGCATCTTTAAGACGAGGAGTGGCAAGTACCTCCGCGTGTTGAATAGCGCTTTCTACAAGTTTTATGGACTCTTTATTCCTACACAGAATCCTGCTGTAAAATGGCGCCATCTTGACCGTACCAAATCGCACCTTTCCTACCCTGGCTTCAATCTGCCCGACCCATTCGTATGTTATAGGAGGACGTTCTTTCTTAATTGGGGGAGCAATCCATTTGGGCTGCGGAAGTCTTTGCGTACTCCTGTTTAAATACTGCCTTACTTTTTCGGCGAGAGTACTGTGCAGATGGCCCAATTCTCCTAGAACCCTCTCCCGCCCTTTATCTGTAAGGCAAACTAAGTGACCCTCCGTTGGGGTTAAGGTAGCCTGAAATCCAATCAAAATTTCCTTGTAATCGTAAGTCTTTAATCTTTTGACAGCCTTAACTTTCCCCATCCCTTCTAATACATCGATTACGGTCAACTTAGAGACAGTCTTCCATGGCCTATCAATGGTGATGTGCTCCCCTTTTCTGATTCTTAACAGGTCTTCATCCTCCGGAGAAAATTTTATGATCGCGATGTCGGGCCCACCGGACTGAGCTGTTAGGTCGTCTTCAGCTTCTCCCGACACCCTCTTTTCATCTTTTTCACCGGAGGTTCGACTTTTTCTCTCGCTCACTGAAGAACTCATTCTAAATAGAATCTTTAACAGAAAATATGTTTTAACATTAAAATACTATTTACCTAGACACCATATTCATAAGAATAATTGTTATTTTAATTTAAATCAAATTACAATTATCAATAACTACGGGAGACGTACAGAGAAAAATAGACCCCCGCACCGGGACTTGAACCACGGGTCCTCCTATTAATCCGTTAAGAGCACCTTTAACGGATTAATAGGAGAACCCGTGGTTCGAGTCCCGGTGCGGGGGTCTATTTTTCTCTGTATGTCGCCCGTAGTTATTGATAATTGTAATTTGATTCAAAGTAAAATTTAATCTTTCTTTAGTATGAAAACTACCAAAAACTTAAAATTTGAATTAATAATAGTTATATTCTTATTTGATGTGAATAAATAAGGAACTGAAGCAATGCTTCTTTAATTTAAACCTATAGACCTAAAAGAATCAAGTGGTTTTAAGTATAAATTTCTTGTATATTATAAGTAATGGATGGCTGAAAAGGTGTAATAAGACGTATAATCACTCTTTCATTTGAGAATTCAACCCTATTAACAGGTCATCTTCTGTCATAGTTTTACAATTCATCATTGAGTCGAATAAAGTAAAATTAGTGACATAAACATTTTGTCACTCCATATAATTTTTTTTGTTACATTATTCTGTGTTATTTAAACAAAATAATTTAAATTAAAATTTTAAATAATTGACGCTCTCTTATGGAGACAGTTTTTAGGGTCCGTAGGCAAAACCAAGGACCCTTATATTTTCCTGCGTGTGTCTGTCCGTCCGTCCTCTCGCGTGCTCTCACGGCTACACCTTTCGTCCGACCACTTTGAAATTTGGCATGTATGTGTCTTGTACCTGCCCACATATTTTAAAAATATAGCGACTTAAAAAAAATATTTTTCAAAAAAAATAGGGTAAAAAAACTTAAGGGTTAAATTTTTATTATTTTTTTTCGACACCGTGAGGGGTATCATATGAAAGGGTACGTCGAGCTGATTACAAAAATATATAATTCTTTGGATATAAATTTGATAGGGCGAGCGTAGGCAAGTTTGAAGTGGGTGTGAAACGTGTCCCCCCCCCCCCCCCCCCTCTATCTCGCTTATGTGAAGTGCAAAAAATCTGAAAAAATTCCTGAACATTCTTCGACCAAAAGTAAAGATACCACTTTTTGGAAATTTCGGAAAAAATATTATTTTATTTTTATTGACAAAATACGTTATTTTATAATTATGGTCTTTTCGATGTATTTATATGGTTGTAGTCCGGTTAAGTGGCAAAAAAAATACTTTATCAGAGTGTGTTTTGAGAATATCAGACCCTTAGAATGGTTCAAAGTATACTTTTTAGCATTTTAAAAGAACACAGTTAAACACTATATAGTGTGGCCTACGGACCCTCGCTGTGTGCTGACTAGCACACACTTGACCTGTTTATTTATTTTATTCTACTATTCTATTGACTATGATGAATTGTAATAAAAACCATGACAGAAGATGCCCTTTATTATAAGGGTCAAAACGTCTCAAATGAAACAGTGATTGCGTTTCATCACACCTCTTCAGCCATCTATTACTTACGTTCAAGAATTACAAGGGTGTATAATTTTAGTTATCAGTTAGTTTCCACAATTTAATTATTTTTTTATGTAAAAATGTCTACTATAATATTTTTTTTTACTAGATTGGTTTAAACTTGTTAAAGCACTAAAAACAATTTTCGCTAGGAAATTGATTTATTTTGCTCCAATTTTGATAGTTTTTTTTTTTATTGTTCTGTTTAATATAATCGACAAAAAAACCTGACCGTGAAAAAAGGGCCAAGTTCCAGACCTTCTCCCAAAATAGTCAACCTATCAAAGTAGTAATATCTCATTTTTGGCCGTTTGCTCTTTTTTTTAGTACATAACCTCACTTCACTCCTACTTCAATGAGGCATTAAACAAACTTGGCGGTAATGTAGGTATCATTACTTCGATAGCATGACATTTGGGTGGAGGTCCTGAACTTTTTCTTTTTCTTCTGAGATCTCTCCTTCCCATTACCCACGTAACTCTTATGTGATTACTGATTGATTACACATGATACTAATGTTTTATGCCTTGTTCAGAAACTGGCCAAGTGTTAAGCAATAAAAATAAAATATCAGTCTTGCTCATGATATCATTCCCTTTTGCAGGCTTTAACATCAAGGGCTTTGTCTTTGATTTTTACGAGGAGGATTAGAAATTTGTAAATGTAGAAAGATTATGTAGGCACAGAAAAGTGAGGAAAAGGATAAGATTTTACCCAAACCAAGAAAAACTGGCATCAGATTAATATTCAAAACAAGACCCAACCTGGAGGATATGTATACAATACAAATCGGTACAATTATACATGTACCAATTTTTTTTAAATAAACAATTGCCACATCCTTAAAGTACAAATCGAGGCCTTTTAATTGGTATGCATCACAAATAACAACAGGTGGTCACGTGGCACGGCACTCGGGAAAAAGTTTTCTCTCTGTGTCATGATTTAAAAAGCATTTTTGTGAGATTTGAGCCATCCAATCAGAAATAAAATCGGTTAATAATTGCGGATGCTATGAGAGATCAAAGCCAATAATTTACAAAAAGTCATAGCATCTAACTTGTAGACCTTTAAAAATCAGTAGCTGTTTGTGCAATCAGTTTTTCTATATGACTTACTGTTGATTCATAGTAACATCTTTAACGATGCGTCCGCCATTTTTAATTTTTTTGTGGAGGGGGAGGGGGGGGGGGGGGGTGAAAATGAAAAAAATCACCTTTTTAGATTTTTTCTGACTGTTACACGGCTATATACCTACAACTGTACCAAATTTCAAGTTTCTAGCTATCCTGGAAGTCGCTTATAATTTTGATGATGAATAAGTGAGTCAGTAACAAAAATGCAAACTTTGAAACTCTCCTCTGTTGTAAAGGCTGAGTATTAAGAGCTAAATTTTTTACAGTGTCCTAAGCTACTTAGGCCTAATCTACGTTTCAAAAGCCCATCGTAAGAGGAAGCAGAGATAAGAGGGTGAGAAAATTAGAAAAACCGGGTGAATTAGAACCGCATGATCTATATCGCAAGTATAGATGCATGCTTACTGGAAGATGTCAATACTTTGGTTTTTTTTTAAATACATATATTAAATATCCACTCATGTTTTCATTTTACGTGTACAACTAATCGCTTAATTTTCAACAAAAACAACTTATTATATCAATGAGATAGATATTTATTATCAACCGTAAAAAATAACTAATTAGAATTATTAAATTCGTGAGGTATGTACGGTTTAATAAAAACAACATAGTTTAACCAACTATTTTCGTAAAATTTATTTAATCATACATCATAACCATTTCAAACTCAAACTATGTAATGATACTAATTACTAATTTGAGTATAGTAGTTTATAACATCATAAATATTTCAAACTTCACCATGTAAAGATACTTATTTTAGAATAGTAGTTTATAACCTTTATACCCTGATGATATAAATAAATTTTACAAAACTAGTTAGTTAAACTATGTTGTTTTTATTAAACCGTGCCTCACGAATTTAATTCTAATTATTTCAATTTTACATGTGTCAATATGTGTTTGTGCACCCATTTCGGAGGTTTTTAGACATTCTAAGCCTATTTGGCCACCCTTAGATCCAGTGGCGTACCGAAGGGGGGGGGGGGGGGCGGAGGGGGCGGTCCGCCCCAGGCCCCACATTGATCAGAGGCCCCGCATTGAACCTAGGCCAATTTTATTATAAATTGAAAAAAAAAAAAATCATTCTTGCAAAACGATAATAATGTGCGTGGCGTAATTCAAGAAAAGTTATCTTTAAACAAGCATTTTTGAGATGGAACCCTAGTAATAACACCCGTAGTAGGCAACAGCAACAGCTAACCCCTTGTCAGGTGTCGTTTTGTTTAATAATTAATCTTATATTATAAGAATATGTAAGTTTTCCTTGAAAAATGTTTTTTTGTAGCCATATTGAAAACAATTGGCCGATATAAGAGCAGAATTCTTTACTAATAACAATCATTCCTAGACAACTCAGACAATCTTTTTCATACTTAGCCCAGTGTTTTCCATTTATCAGTTTTCGAATTATCTTAGGTCCATGTATTTACTATTGAACATTATATCAAAATTTATCATAAAATTAACAATTTATTGTTAAAAAGTTCTTCTATATTTTACTTTCTTATATAAAGAGAAAGTATTGTGATGGTACGAAAATCCGGTTTTGAGATTTTAATTGATTTCTCCTACAACTACTACAACGACTGTTTAATTTAGATGTTGAGAAAAGTCATACCACGAGGCGGAATTGAAAATAAAATAATCAGGGCACTACATTCCAATTCCAATAACTTTAAGACGGTTGTAAAAAATTATTTCTTGAAAACGGTTGCGACGATTTTCATTAAAATCTAGTCTATTTAAATACGAATTTAACGTTGTAAGCCTTTTTCCCGGGAAAAATAATTTAGTTCCCGAGATATGTATTGATGAAAATAAATACGATTTTGTTGAGCATCGAAAACTAATAGTTTCTGGGATCTCGGACCTAGAGTATATTATGTGAAAGTTAATCTGAGTTGTCTCGCACCCACTTTTTCACTATGGTCTGATGTAATATCCTTAAATTGAGTTTTCAAAAAATAACCTACTTTATTTTAAAAACATTTAATTAATTACTCAAAAACTATAATTTTCTTTAGGAAAAAATATGGTTATAATATACAGGTGTTGTCTTGGATTGGAAATGTTGGAAATACTTTATGCTGTTATAAACATAAATATCTCAAAAACCAAAATAGTGGAGACTGTCATAAGTTTACAAAAGTTGGCATATTTAGCAAAAATGTACTTTTTAAAATGAAAAAATATCAGTGAGTGTTTCTATAACATTTCACATATTATGACCTATAAGGAAAACTATAATCAGAGACAATTTTTAGGGTCCCCGAAAATAAATAAATGTTTATGCTTTGAATTGGCTCAATCTCTGGGTATATCCATTTTTAGGGTTCGTAAAAACGAGGGTCCTTATAATTTCCTGCATTTGTCTCACATTTTTCACATATACCTGTGAAGCATAAATCAAAAAACTTAATGCATTATTAAAAAGTAATGTACTATCGTACATTTTTGAACTGTTAATAGGATATAAACTGTGAATATACTGGGTAGGCCCCCACATTGAGTGGCGCCCCAGGCCCCCATCACTGTTGGTACGCCACTGCTTAGATCCCCATTTTTAGGGTCCGTAGGCAAGACCAAGGTCCCTCATATTTTCCTGCGTGTGTCTGTCTTTCCATCCATCCGTCTTTCGCCTGCTCTCACGACTACACCTTTTGTCCTATCAATTTGAAATTTGGCATATTTGTGTATTGTACCTTTCCACACATTTTAAAAATATAGTGACTAAAAAAAAATTATTACAAAAAAATAGTGGTAAAAAAACTTAAGAGTTAAAAAATAATAATTCTTTGGAGACTATGTGAGGTATCATATGAAAGGGTATGTCAAGCTGATTACAAAAATGTATAATATTTTGGTTATAAGCTTTGATAGGACGAGCGTAGGCGAGTTTGAAGTTGGTGTGAAAAGTGTCCTCCCCTTCTATCTCGCTTATGTAAAGTGCAAAAAATCCTGAACATTCTTCTACCAAAAGTAAAGATATTTCGCTTTTGGATATTTCGAAAAAAAAATTATTTTTAATTTTATTGACAAAATACGTTTTTTTTTTTTTTTTATAAATATGCTCTTTTGGATGTATTTATGTTTATAGTCCGGTTCACTGGCAAAAATGCTTTATCAGAAGTTTGTTTATATGTTTTGAGAATATCAGACCTATAGGGTAGTTCAAAGTAGGATTTTTAGCATTTTAGAAAGCACCATAAATAGGTACTACTTAAACAATATTTGGGTTGCCTATGCACCCTCGCTGTGTGCTGATTAGTGCACACACTTGACCTGTTTATTCCAACATAGCCTGTATGTGTGTAAGTGGATATTTTATTTACAAAAATATTATCTTTATTGTAAAACAAAAGTTACTGACGTTCTTAAAATTTAAAAAGGAACAATAAAAAAAAAAAATTATACATATATATATATATATTTATATATATATCAAAGTTAGGGCAAAAGATGAGAGCTAGCGTGGCCGTGTGGGTTAAACCACGTCTGCTCGGCCATTACTGAATTATGAGTGGAACGAGACGGGGTTCGATTCCTCGCCGTGACGCTCTGATTTATATGGTTCACTATTGATCACATCATACTTGCTTCGGCGGTACAATGTACTTATGTATGATGTGTGAAGTGGCTGGAACTCTCTACCGCGGGGCGTAAAAGGGCCTAAGTGATGGCCTAATTGTAAGGTTCGAACAAGTGGTTCGTCCTACCCGTTCTAGTAGAAAGTACTAGATTACTACTACTACTAGGGCAAAAGATACAAGTGAAAACCAATCTACCTCCTATTATATTCTAACTTCCTGGCACGATATTTAAGAACATTTTTCATGTCGTTTTTTGCGTGACGGAAATTTCTTCTGCACCCCAGAGCTAAAACATGTTAAAAATAAAGTGAGTCAGATTCGACATATTTAGCCCCTTTTTTAATTTAGCCCCTTATCCTGGGAAACTATAATTACTTTGTAGATTAAATAAATATAAGGTACATTTGAGTTCAACTTTACTTATGCACTATTAAGTAATTTTTCAAGTAAAGCAAATATATAAATATTAACATCATAGGTGTAGGCCCAAATCTCTACTATTATTATGTACTATTGAAAACTGTCATAGATAATTATAAAAATCTCTTTACCTTTGATTTCTTTTCTTTTCAATTTAGTCCTATTTCAATCTTGTAGGTTGAAATGTTCGTATAAGTCGCGTTTCTATGGTTTTAAAATCAAATAAATGTCGTACTACCTCCACTCACAGTGTTACTGTTGGGCCCAATACATAAATCTAATCAGAGATTCAACACTCAATATTTTTTAAAGAATATAAATTTATTTATAAACTATTATATAGATATTTGTTATTCCTCTATCGGCAAATATTTTATATCTACGGTTTTATTTATTAAACAGAAAAACTATCGAGGTACGTTGTTCATACGTTTTAACAAATAGTGAATCTAATAAGGAAATCAAATGGCGAATGAAATAACGGCAACTTTCAGGGGCGTACCCAGGATATTTTTTCGGGGGGGGGGGGATATACATGAATATTTATATAGTACCAACACGCAAGGGGGGGGGGGTCCGGGGGCCTATCACTTCGCTACACAAAAACTACTGCTTGTATCAAGTTGAAATTTTATATGCCTATTTCAATTGTACTATAGACGATGTATATTAAGTTTTATTAAAATCGTTACGTTAGAACATAAGAAATCTACAAAAATGTTGCTTTCTCTATTTTAATGGTTTAGATCTGTTTTAATAGTTTTCACGATCTTTATTACTTCATAGCCGTGTTGCTGTTGGTTTTACTAAAAAATAATCTAAATAAAATTATAATTATTATTAAAAAATGATCGTCTCATCAAGTAGTTGATATTATAATCTTTTCCCATCCTGAAATTCCAATTTTAAATTTATGTTCACGTTTACGAAGCGAGCGTTGCCCGCGAACTCTTGGACAGATAACGTTGTCCAACGAACTTAGCCTCAGTATTAGTAAGAGGAACATGTATACCAAATTTCAACTAAATCAGTCAACTTTTACTCGAGTTATCATCGGACTCGTAAACGTTACTGACAAACAGACCAACAGACAGACAAGATTCATAGTTTGTTAAATGTAAGAAGCTCGCTTCAATTAAAGCTAATTACATTTGCTACAACATCTCTTCCTATGACTTTACCAGTAAAATGAGTACTTTCCTCGTTCATAGGCTCTTTCCTAGTTGTGATTGCGATTTTATCGATGTATAGTGTACTATTCGACTGGTCTACATTTCAAACAGCTGGGAATTCTTTAAATACGCGGTATCACGCCAAAGAGTTTTTTTATTTTCAAATATTCAGTCGCTAACGTCTAGTGTAGGAGAATGTTGTTTGTCAATAAACTAAGCATCGCGCGCTTGGCTTTCATTCAACAGACTATACTGAATATTAAGAAAATAGTTGATCATGATTAGATGATAATATGATAGTTGCTGAAAGACAGACAGGATGCATTTTTAGAATGTCGTAAGGTATAAAAATAGTTTTATTATTTACAAAGGGCAAAACAAAGGCGGCAAAATCGCATTTTGCCGCATAGGCAGCAAATTACGATTTTTTTTAATTTTTGCTGACTCAGCAAACTGGGTTCAAGATGGCGGGAAAAGTTGATTTTCCGGGCGGCACAACTACAGGTTAGGACTGATTTTTCTGCCAAGTTTCAACTCTCTAGGTTAAATACCTTGGGCGCTACGATGATAACACACATACATACGTCATGCTGAAAACCACTCAGGAGGTCTTAAAAACACCTAAAACGGATAATTCCGTTGAAATCTAGGCAGCAAAATCGTAATTTGCTGCTTATTGTAAAGTTTTCTTGAAACCTCAGAGAAATTAAACTTTCATGCCAAAGAACAGTTCAATAATGCGTAATTTTGCTGCCACTAGTAGGAAAAAAGATTTTTTTAAAATCAAGAAATAAAGCCACATTTATATGAATTTATCCAATACATATATATTTAAATATAATATATTTTATTTTTTGGTAACAGCATTGAGACAAAAGTACATTCACTTTAATAAAGAGAAAAGTTTTAAAAATTACTACTCAGGTAATATCTATGATTCAATTAATTTGGTTAATTATAATTTTATAATAACTGCAATTTAATAAAAGATTTATCAATCGTTAAGTTCAAATCCCGGCGCTGGAGTGTATTTTTCTCTGTCTGTTTCCCGTAGTTAATAATAATTATAAATTGATTAAAATTAAAATGTAATCTTTCCGTAGTATGAATACTACCAAAATCGTAAAATATAAATTTAAAAGATTTATTCGTTGATTGACCAAACTAAGTAGAGCTTCCAATATTTATGTTTTTGACTCACATAAACAATCAATAGATAATTGTCTCTAAATTATACTACTTTATACAAAAACCAACTCTCTCTACTTTGGAGATCAACTTATCTAAAACATGCATAGTGTAGAAGCTATTTTACTATTGACTATATAAAAAGCATCAGTACATGTAGTTAATTTTAATTTTCAAATAATGCATAACTGTCTTGCATAAAAATTGTTAATGTTAACAAGAAACTACATAAAAAAAAAATGGTGTAAATAAATATACAATAAGAAATAAAAGAAACATAAATTTAATTGATTTTTTTTAAGCCTAGTCTGCACCAACATATTTTTACTGTGAAACCCCAAAAAGTTATCAATTTCAAAAAATTAAATTGTCTTTTTAACTATTTATTGAAAAATAATACTTACATTAATATTTTATTTTCATTAGGTTTTCAAATAATTTCATCCTAATCTGTTTCTAATCACCCACAGTTACACACCTAACTCCTGAGCAATTGTTTTCAGTGATACACTATTATCTATACGCAACAACGCATCTATTTTCACAGCTAAAGGAAGTTCGGTATGTTTTCATTTATTCATTACAAAAATGTAACACGATGATTTCTGTTTAAGATCTTACTTAAAACCGAAGAAGAATGAATAAATTAATAGGCTTCCCTGAATTTGAATGTGAACACAGCTGCTCAGACAAGAAACGAATTCTATGAAATCATACGGATCCATCTTTACTAACACTGTCCTGTCCTAATTGTGTTTAATTCAGGGACGCTGCTCCCCTCCTTTTTTCCATGAACTATCTTTTGACTCGGATTATCGAGACTCTCTTTTTTTATTTCTCGACCTAGGGATATGATTTTTCTGCACATGTACGCCAAATTTCATCGAAATCGGCCCAGTAGTTTAGGCTCCAATGTCTGTACAGACTAGAGATGAGAGGTAATTTTTAAAAACAACTATTTTGGAATCAAGGGACCTCATAAGGTGTAAATCTAAAAAAATCTAAAAATCAAATTTTCACCCCATCTATTACATATATGGAAAGTAAAAAGGACATTAAATTGCTATTAACATAGCAAACCTAATAATAATAAAAAATAAGTATAATAATAAAAATAGTATAAAAAGCAGTACAAAGTTATTTAAAAAATAGAGCTTCTGAAAAGAGAATAAGTTATCAAAATTAAACAAAATCTTCATATCTAATTAAAAATTATTATGGAAGGCATATGCAAAAATATTTTGGTGTAATATACCGAACCTTTTATTTTATAAATCTAATACATCAAAATAAACAAAAAAAAATATACAATAAAATATCTATAACCAACGATCCATCCATAAATATGATAACTACACATAAATATATATATATATATAAAACAAAACAATACTTATTGAGTTTAACAACAAATAAAAATAGACACTTTATATACAAACTTTTCTTCACTATATAGAATAAAAAATTATATCTAAGAGCCTAAAGTAAAAAGTGTGTAATTCTGCACTATAAGTGCTCTAAATTTAAAAAAAGGCGAAGTGTTCTGCCTCCTTAAATTCTAGGCTTATAAAGACACTTCCCAAAGGATGCTAAATTCTCTAGTTTAAATTTAAAATAAATGGCATGCAATCTTTGATACTGAATAAAATACACAATTCAATCTGGAAAAGATAATTATAAACACAATGTTATACATTTTTGTGTTGTAGCAATATTGAGATTAAAAATAAACCATTAAAATTTCAGATGACTATTTAATTGGGATCAAAGTTGACTAGAAAATTACACTGTTTTTAATTAGATATCTCCTTTAATTGAAGATTTGCATGGTACTAATGTACCTATCTATGCATGGTTCTATAGAAAATGGATGATGAATTCCATTAAATTATTTGGCAAGAAAATTTAAATTAATTTTAATAGAAATTCAAGAATAGAAAACTGTTCAAAATAGTATTAGTCTGTGCTAAATAACAATATAATTTGAAATAATTTGCTACAGCTAACAATCTCTTCTTATTTAAAAATTAAAAATATACCCTGTACACATTTTGAAATCACAAAACAAATTTAATTGGAGTGGACAAATAAATTCTATAAGTCATAATAATAATTTAATTAAACACAGCATACAGATTTAGTATTGATGGAAAAAATAGATAAATCCACAAAGAAATATTTTGGACTACCTAAAATAGATAAATCCACACTAATTTCAAACTAGATTTGGAAAATGATATAAATAGCTAATATATCTTTATACTTAAAAAATAGTGGAAAATAAAATGTTACTTAATTTTATAGATAAAACTTTCACACATCCGAGGTTAAAACAACATATAATTTTTAAAAACTATTTAAATTTATTAGTACAGTTAAAATATCCCTATAGGGCAAATATATATACTAGAAATCTCTTATTCAGATGTAACTGATAATCAGGTTAAAACCAGAAAAAAAGAAATAGTTTAAGAAGTAGCGCCGTAAAATTCAATAAGAGTTAAAGTCAGGTACTTTTACTTTATCTTGATTTAAAAGATCTAAATGTATGTGGAAAATATATTGTTAATAACATACGTAGGTTAGCTAAAATCATGCTTTTGTATATTTGAACTATTGGTACTTTTCAAATAACAGGTTTGATTTCTATTTGGAAATCTATTAAGATAAAAGAAGAAAGCATATTCATATTTAAATTGTGTGTGTTTAGCAATGGTGCTATTTATAGTATGAATTTGATTGATCTTTAAACCCTCCTGTTTGGTTAAACAAAAGAAGGGGGCAAAGCAAATCGATTTGAGATCTATGAATAAAAATAATGATTAATTATTATTTAATCATCCTGAATAATTAGTTCATAATCATGATCTAAAAGGCTTAATAGAGGATTGCCAGGTAAATAACTACCTACTTCAATATTATCATGGTTGTCCATTCCAATATGCACATTAGCATACACTTCAACAGTTTCGGCAACATCTTGAATTCCTTCCATCAAGCTATCTTCCTCCTCTTCTTGATCCTCTGATTCGGGATCTAGTAGCTCATATTCTTGACCTTCTGGATCAAACAATTCCACAGGTTGCATTTCAGTAATTTTTTCCACTGCATCTATACTGGTAGATACAAGAACACGTTTGGGCCTTGTCACTTTACACTCTTTAGGCTCTTGGAGTACTCTATCAAGTAGATTTTCTAAAGCAACGGCTGCAGCATCCATAAAAGTAATTGCAACTGATTTCACTTTCTCTTCTTTTTCTTCAGCTGATAATTTATCAATACAGTTAAAACCTTTAGAAAGTATTTTTAAAGCGTTCCCAAGCGCTTTATCCTGTTTCATATGCATGACTTTTTTAGTAGGCATTTTATTGTTTCCATCACCAAGGCACGCTAAATAATTTGCTTCCTCGTTGTGTGATAATACTCTTAAAGCATCTGAAACAAAAAAAAATGGCAACATTCATTATTTAAAGTCAAGATCAATTATTGGAATTGTTATAATATTTCTTTAATAAGTTCTCAAATTTAAACTTATTTAGAGAAGGAGATATGACTTTCAGCAGAGTAGCTATAAAATGCCAAATTTAAATTTGATCTGCCATCTGGATGAGCTCAAAAAAAAAGTTTAGTAAATTTTTTCCATGTACTTGTAAGAAATCCTTTTTTGGTTGCCTACCTGCTATAAATATACATTTACCATTGAAGAACTTCATACAACATTTTTTAATTTTAATCTCAAGTTTAGGAACAGGAGGAGTCATCATGCTCCAAAGGCCTTGACTCTGAGGGGGGTAATAGGGAAGTTTAAGAAATCAGTCTTAAAAGAGTGAACAATACTGCCAGAGGGCAGTCAAATTAATCGAGTAAACTCAGACATAGCAGCGAAATGCAAAACAAAAAAGATGGGCTGACTAGTAGATAGACATCCACAGCCTCTTGGTGTTCGGCACATTAACCACAAACAAATTTTCCCAAAAAGTTTTTTTGTAGCTTATCGAGTAATTGGATCCTTGAAGGGTAGGAAGAAAAGGAAGATTAACACTGCATCATGTGGCAACATTTCAGCTACTCAAGCCATTTTCAAGCCTAAAAATATAATTATTTATTGAAAGAATGACATACATAATACTACATATCAATAGTTGATAACGTTAAGAAATATATCTTGTAATTACCCCTATCCTAATATATTTTGGTTTAGTTCTCAAGTATTTGTAGAAATTAAATAATTAATTGAAAAAAAATTGCAATATTCTGTGGGGATAAAACATAAAAAATAAAAATTTTAGTATAGGCTAATATATAATAACTTTAAACTCACTAAGGAACATGGAATGCTTTATGGAAAAACATAATTAAACTAACCAATAAATGACCACAAAGAAGTTTGAGCTCCTAAAGCATGCTTCATTTTATAATGAAACAGTTCCACGCTATCGTTGATTCTATTACGTTTGTCATAAACACTGAATGTCTGCGGCCCAATTTGATCAAGCCAGAATTCACAGAAGTAATCATTGAGCACCCAGAAGTTTTCTGAAAGTGACTCATCATCATTGATCATATCATTAATTAAAAGGTGTCCATGAACTATTTCATCAGAGGGAAGAAGTGCCAGAGAAATGAAATATTTTAAAACTGTTTTCTTCTCTTTATCATCTTGGATATCTCCATTACTTTCACAATATTTCTTTATTATTGCCTATAACATAAAAACCATATATTATTACATGTATGTATCTCAACAGCATTAAATGTTTTGGGGAAAAAATTTAAATACGGTATCTGTATGCCACCACACTTAATGTTTATAGTTAGAACTATGTGCCATTTAGGCTTACAGGAATTTTGAAGTGAATGAGACAAGTCAGCTGGAAGGAAAACATTAAAGGCCCAGTCAAACAGGATGAGGACTCTGTGGTCTGTAACATTGCATCATCCTGGTTAAACAGAAGGCAGGCTGCTGTGGCAGACTATCTGCCCGCCACAGTGAACTGTCCTCACAGGTAGCCTAGTTGTTTGTCTTTAGCTCTACCATTAACGTTAATAACTATTTTTAACAATAATTTTATCTTCCATATAAAATAAAAGATACAACTAATGTTAAGTCAAGGGGGAGTTGCAGTGAGCGACTCCTGCCCAACCTTAACTAATGAGGAGGTAAAGGTAAATTTGTAAAAGAAAAAGATAAAATAAAATAAATTGCGGACTGTATTTGAAATAATAATGTAACTCATTAAACAGATAGGTAATTGAAAACTTAAAACAAAAAATATCAATTGTAAAAAAAAAATGGAAAATAAAATAATTACATGGCCTTCTTAAGTTCTAAAGAGAAAATAAATATATTTATTATAACTGAAATAAAATATAATCTTTGAAGATAAATTACTATATGAGAGAGATAGGTAGTTAAGGTTAAGAGAGATAGGTGGTGTGGTGGGTAAGGGGGGATGGTTAAGGAAAAATGGTAATGGGGAATTGCTCGTAGATAAAGATGTAGATGACTGTAATGAAAAGATCGCACCTAGGTGTAAGCGTAGATGGATGATGATGAACTATGGTCTGCATGTGATGAAGTGTTGATCTGACCCAAGATGAGAAACTCCAGGAGAAAGGTGAAATAAGACTTTAATGTGACACTGGAATTCACTGAATATGAATATGAATGAATATGTGTATATTTGTTTAAAGCTGAATGCAGCTTTTTTACAAAAGAGTTACAATAATAATATAATTTTTACAATATGGCTCAATAACATTAAGTCAAAAATAATACTGCTTTTACTATGGTTACCACATTATTTTATATAAAAACGAAAAGAAAATAAAACCTCTAGTTCTTTTATACAAAACAAAAGTGTGTTACAAGATAAAAGGTTGGGCTTCAAACCTAAAAACAAAAAGCAAATGAAAATGAAAGCTTCTCTGGTTACAATACCAACCTATTTGGTTTAAACGTACAAAGGTTCTTCCAATAAAAATGTTTTGATGTGATCCATACAAGAATCTTAATTAATTAATTTATTTTTTATTTATTTATTTATTTTTTTTTATTTATTTATTTATTTTTTTTTTAATTTAGTAAGTTGTTCATTTTATCTTTCCCGCCTTTAAAATGTGTTAATTAAGAGATAAAGGTAAAAAGAAATTTGTTTTTAAATTAAAATAATTAACATAAATTAAAAGAAAAACGTTACTCATTTAACAAAAATGACCTTAGTTTCAGAGTACTAAGGAAAAAGCAGAACAGCTTTTTGCCTGTAGTTTTTTGTTTTATATCTAAAAAAGTAGCAATTCTGTTAGACTTATCAGACATATCAGAAGAGTTGGTTATAGTTGTAATTAACTCTGGCTGCAAGAATTGTTCTCTTTGGGAATTGTAGGTTGGGCACTCAAATATAATATGAAATAAATCTTCCTCGACATTCATACTGCATAGGGTACAGAAGTGATCTGTGCGAATCTTATAAAAAATGCCTTTACTCGTAATTTTTAAAAAGTTGAAGCCTGATGTTCGGATTTGAGCTATAAGTTTCTGGGTCGTGAATGCTAAGTTTAAGTATAAATATTTTGTATTTGTTTTTTGAGCAAAATCGGAGAATTTGTAAAAGCCATTAAATGTTGATTCCATAATCCTCTTAAGGTCTTGTTCTACTAAGCTTTCTTGGTACTGGCAAACTATTTTATTTAATACTGTTTTACTGATGGGTTTTGAAATTTCGTCTGGTTCTATTTTAATTTGTTTTAGTAAACTTTTTAATTGGCTAAACCAATTGAACTTGAGTGAATTACTTGGTGCTGCATCCAAAGCTTTTAGACGTTCGAAACATATCCTAAGAAGACAGTTATTTTCGAGTGTGTAAATATGATTAACCCACTTTAGTGCTTGTTTTAAGACTGTGACTGCCACATGAGAGATGTCGAATTCTGTTCTGATAAGGTAGTGTGGCACGTTTCTCTGCAGTGAAAAATATTTTTTAAAGAAACAGCTTTGGGCCGATTCTAGGTCATTTAGATAGCGCAACGCCCAAATAGAAGCACCATACGTAAGGGTAGGTAGAACACATGTTTTGTACGTTTTAAGCACGGCTTCGAAACTGTTACATTTAGCTCTTACCATTGTTTCTCTAAGAGTTCCTGATGCCATTCTACTCCTGCTCACCGCCTGTTTCATAGCCTGCTCAAATACCCCCTTCTTCGAGAAGCATACGCCCAAATAATTAAATTTATTTACTTCTTCTATAGGTTGACCGTTATAGTAGATTTGTTTCCTTTTGTTGGATAGCTTCCCTTTGCTAAAGATAATAACTTTCGTTTTCTCCTGGTTAACTTCCAACCCGTTAGTAGTACAATAGTCTTGCAGAATTAACAGCTTTTTATTCATGTCAATACTTGAATCGGAAAAGATTATCAAGTCATCGGCAAATAAGAGGAGAGTTAAGTCCTTCGTTCCGTCTACGCTGATACCTTTTGCATTTTTTGATAAGAAAAAGTTTTCTATATCGGCTGTATATAGGTTGTAGAGCGTTGGTGATAAAATCTCGCCTTGTAAAAGGCCTTTTAAGATATTAACAGGGTTCGATGTTTGGTTGTTGTATCTAATCTTCGTGTTGGCTTTACTATATAGGTTGATAATTAGATTGAGGGTTTTAACACTAATGCCTAACTTGATCAGCTTGCTATAAAGTAGATGTCGTGGTACACTGTCAAACGCTTTTTTGAAATCGACGAACGTTGCGTAGATTTTACGTTTTGGGAGCCTCAGGTGATTTTGGATTATGGTATTGAGAATAAAAACGTTATCGAGGCAGCTCCTACCTTTTCTAAATCCCGCCTGGATTTCAGGTATCAAATTTAGGGACTCTGCCCAATCCGACAACCTTTTATTGATTACAGATGTAAACAGTTTTGCTACACAATTAATTAAAGAAGCCCGCCACAGTGAACTGTCCTCACAGGTAGCCTAGTTGTTTGTCTTTAGCTCTACCATTAACGTTAATAACTATTTTTAACAATAATTTTATCTTCCATATAAAATAAAAGATACAACTAATGTTAAGTCAAGGGGGAGTTGCAGTGAGCGACTCCTGCCCAACCTTAACTAATGAGGAGGTAAAGGTAAATTTGTAAAAGAAAAAGATAAAATAAAATAAATTGCGGACTGTATTTGAAATAATAATGTAACTCATTAAACAGATAGGTAATTGAAAACTTAAAACAAAAAATATCAATTGTAAAAAAAAAATGGAAAATAAAATAATTACATGGCCTTCTTAAGTTCTAAAGAGAAAATAAATATATTTATTATAACTGAAATAAAATATAATCTTTGAAGATAAATTACTATATGAGAGAGATAGGTAGTTAAGGTTAAGAGAGATAGGTGGTGTGGTGGGTAAGGGGGGATGGTTAAGGAAAAATGGTAATGGGGAATTGCTCGTAGATAAAGATGTAGATGACTGTAATGAAAAGATCGCACCTAGGTGTAAGCGTAGATGGATGATGATGAACTATGGTCTGCATGTGATGAAGTGTTGATCTGACCCAAGATGAGAAACTCCAGGAGAAAGGTGAAATAAGACTTTAATGTGACACTGGAATTCACTGCACACTTTGGATGTTAATATTGGTGAAAACTGGTATTGGTGATATTAGATGAAAAACTTGCTGATGGTATTGATGAAGTTAGATATAAAAAAACTATGGTCTTTGATCTGTCCTGATTGAGGTTTACTTAAGGTCTGCTAGGAAATGAAGGGAGGGGGACTTGGTCTATGGAGTAAGAGTGAGAGTTGTATATATGAGATAGTAAAGAAAATAGTAAGAGACTTTGACCTGTAGATAAATAAAATAATTATATAAAGGGATTAAGATATAGTCTAATGAGATAAAATAGAAATACGCCAATAAATGAGGGAATTTTAAATCATAATACTTCTAATTACAACTAATATACCTGGGCATAATGATAGAAGCAACCTCTGGTGGTAGACAGAGGCCAAGTACTGCTGATAGCTGCTTGAAGAGATGGTTCATAGTCTGTATATATCATGCTAGGTTCTAGTTGATCAGAACAGCTGTAACTTTGCAGGAGTTCAAAACATTTGTTAAAACCAGCTATTGTCTTTTTTGACAATAAAAAGAACCCAAAACCAAAAACCTGAAAAATAAAACAAGTAATTGGCCAAGCAGAGTGGTCCCTGTTTCAACTTGACACTCGACTGTTTAGAATTCAGATGTCTATCTGTAAATTTGTTTGTTACGCAGTCATGACTGAATTGTTGAAAATATGTATTAATTTACCATAAGAGCCACTACAATTTCATTTCGTATGACACCTGATAAGGTCAATCAGCTCCAGAAAGATAGAAGATTATACTATCAAATAGTCACTAATATAGAAAATATTATTTTTTGGGATAAAGTAAACCAGCTGTAGCCAGATCTACAATTATATTTTTATGGATGGCTCTAAAATTAGCCAGAACAATGATTATACTTTCTTTAATTGCACTCAAAATATATGCTCTGGTATTAAATTAAATGATAAGTTTTTCAGTTATTCAGTTGAAAAAATTGCAATAGTTGAAGCTAAGGCTTTATTACATGTTTTAACCCTTTCAGTACTGAGGTAGAAATCAAAAGTAGGCTTCCACAGATGGGGCCGTATTTTCAGACCGGCCTTCCCCAGCCTGAGTCGTTTCAACCCTCACACAAAACTATCCATTCTTCAACGCTTTCACACTATTTATTTTATATCTCCTAAATTTTTTATCATATTAGGATAGTTCTTGTTTTATTACTTTTTTACATTCATCTATAATTATTTTTTTATTTTTAATTAATTTTAGATGTTAATTTAATAATTTTCAATTCTATATATACATAAAAAAAAGTAAAAGTAATAACTATGAATGGTAGTGGCTATGCTATGGTTATGAATAACTGGTATTTTTTTTATATATAAAAATAACTTTTTTTCATGTCTTTATTATTTTTGACATATTTCATATTATACAATACATTGATAATTTTTCAAACATTACGAAAAAAAAAAAAAATAAATAATAATAATAATAATAAGTCCAAGCCTTCTTTCGTATCCAGGCTTTGGACCGGCAACGGCGAAGTTAAACTTTATTTAATTTAATTTTTTTTGTTGAGTTTATTGAAACATAAACTTAATATCTAAACCATAGGGGACAAAAAGAAGAAAAAAGAAAAAATATGATTAAACTACTCTTTTTTACATAAATCGTATAAAAAAATTGTATAAAAAGTAAGTTAAGTTTTTAAGAGACATAAATATTATTTCGGAGAAAAAAAAAAGAAAAAAAAGCTTTATAAAAAGGGAAAACGCTCCAAGAATGAACGTAAGAAGGTACAATAGACTTTGACCTTCGCTGACCTCATTTGGCCTTAAAAAAATATTACGCGGGGCCGGTGCAAGTAATATGAGTCACCCGCCCTGCTAGAGTTGCAACCCCTTTCATTTTATTCTATCACTAAGAAATATTAACCCCAGCGACACCTAGTGAGCCTATTATTTACCATTGTACATCATGCTAGTTCCGATAGATGGCGTTAGGAGTCACGTGCGACATCTAGTAAGGCTTCTATTTGAAAACATACATAAGAAAACCTCAAAACGTCCATAGACGTCTGTAGGCTGTGGAAGGCACTTTTTGATTACGTCCATAGACGTTTACAGTCTATTAAAGGCACTTACTAATTACGTCCATAGACGTCTACAGTGCCGAAAGGGTTAAAAACATGTCATAAATTTAACTCACAAACATTCAGTAATTTTTACAGATTGCCAAAGTATAATAAAAGCTTTAAAACCATAATGACTTCAAATATCAGCGATGTAAATCTGTAGGATATGGATGTGGAACTAGAGGAGAAGCTGCGCCTCGCCTTACTGTGCCCCATAAATTAACAATACAATGTATCAGACATTGGTACTGTGTTGGTTCCATCATGTATAATACAGTCTTCTGACACAACTTAAGCTTTATGATAATATAAGATTTCTATGATGGTAAAAATATTTATAATTTAAGCATTTTTGGTCGAGGTATATTTTGCAAGGATATTTGAATTACATAACTTATAAAGTTCCATCCCTGGTAAAATGTATTCAAGATGGTAATGATTAGTTTTATCAACCTGTGTGCATCACACATGGTATATCTCATGTCATGACTGTTACTAAATTGTAGATGTTTCACTTATTTTTTCAACAGATTCTCTAAATAATGTATTGAACGATTTACTTTCATATTTTACAAGCTCACAGTTGTTTATGAATATTATCTTAAATATCCTACAAAAAGGTCAACTATTATTTTTAAGCTTGTACTTTTTTACCTTAAAAAATTGGTACATTTGTGTCGCCTAAGCAATACAGGAGAAAATCTCGAACATGTAATAATTCACTGTCAAAGCTAGTCATTACCAGGAAATAAATTATTTATTATAAATTTAGTAAAATTGTCTAACCATTCAACTATACCTCGTTATTATCACCTAATATTATCTCTGTTTTTGCTAATCTTCAATTTTCTCATAAAATAAATTTTCAATAATCATTATTAAGCCATTCAATACGTCATCCAATTCATGAACCTACCTTAGTGACTGTATATATCTAAACAATTTTAAAAGTTAATTTAAAAATAAATAAAAACATAAAAAAATGTTTAGATCCACTGTGGATACAAATGTAAGCGGGCCTGACGGAGCCTTGCAAGATGGTTCTACTCGAGGCACAGAGAATAGAGCTACAGAGGGCTGAAAGGGAGGGCTTGGATCCACTGTGGATCCACCCACCAGGCGCGTTAGCACAGCATGGATCCACAGTGGATCCACCCGCATTGAATGGGTTAAAAACTGCATGGCCTTAAGCGGCCCACACACTAACAGTTTAACTGAAGATAACGATCTATCCGTCCACGGAGCTTGGCCACACACTCGTCAGTTTTCCTTATGATGACGGACTGCAGTCAGAGGTGGACTGTAGGTGTGTGGAGGATAGAGGCAAGGATCGGATGGAAGGAGAGACGACAGTCCGTGGACTGTCCGGCCTGTGCCTTAAGATCAATGCCGCCCTACACTATCAGTCGGCCTACAGGCGTGTAGAGTGAATCATCTTTATTTTGTTTATTTCCCTTCCTCGGACTGCAGGCCAAAATCTTATCGTGTTGTTAGAAAATTTTGGACTGTCGACACTGTGGTTGACCATAAACCTAATTTTATTTTAGCTTTCATAGACATGTATCGTCTATATCCATGTCTATGGAAAATAAAGAGCAAAAATTATTCAAACAAATGGCTGAAAGACGAAGCGTACGGTGTTTTTAGACTTCTATAAAAAAAAAAAAAAACAGTACCGACTGCGACAATAGGTAATTAAATATGGTACATATAATAATAATTCTTTAGTTAAATAATTTATAATGGTTTAATTAATTTATTAATAATTTCTGATAAATTATAAATTATACATTTTACATTTGTAATTACATTTTTTAGATACTGTTAAAAAGAAAATAAGCAAGCTCCTGCACTTATTGACTGGCGCATTTTGGTGCTCGTTTTACTAATCAAGGGTAAAGGTGAAACCAATCGCAACATTTTGTTGAAATTGTCTTCGTTCATTCGCAAATAGTTTAATAAATCTTCTTTATGGGAATGCCTCAACTCACACAACAAAGAAATGTGTGAACTAGTGTCTCTTTCTTGGAGCCACTTCTTTGAAAAAAACCTTATTTTTCCTTTACTGGTTCACAATAATTAACCCATAATACGTACAACGTTTACTTCTACTCATTCAGAAAGTCTAGTGGGGACCGACAGTGGAGCAGTTCATTCCCTGCTGTTAAAAACGACAGATATCGGTCTGCAGTTAAAAATCGACAGATATCGGCCTGCAGGCATTTATCGCACAGTGTATGGCGCATACAGGCACAGATCTGTAGTTCTTTACGACTGCCTGCAGGAGCTGGAAGGGTAATGTGTGGTGGTCAGAAATTTTGGCCTTACGATAATCGTATACGATAACCTGCAGTTAAACTGTAAGTGTGTGGGCCCCTTTAGGTAGCCAGAGTACAATAAAAAAGCTCTAGTAAATCAAAAACGTACCTTATCTTTGAGAACAGTATGACATGACAGCATATAATGGTTTTTTAGGACATCATCATGAGTTTTATATGAAGCATCAAAATGAAGAACTGTAGGCTGAAAAGCATGTATAGTTTTCCGAAGACATTCGTTGATGAAAACAGCTATATGAGTTCCATCTCGGGCTGTAAATGAGCCTCTAAACCATGGCTGGCCTTTAGGCAAGTGGTAGGATGTACCATGACCAACCCATTGGGGTTCGTTTAGGATAGTTTCAATCTCTGGAATGCTTTTCGCAACAGGAGGTTTCATACGTCGCCTTGTTCGGAACATGAGGCTATCAACAGTAGAAAAAGCAACATTTTGCTTGCCTTTGTAACTACAAAACAATGATATACATTATAAAAAAAATATGATTTGAATTAGCAACCATTGAAATCATAGATTAGAATAAAATTAGTGAGATACGGTTTTTTCAACTAGTTTTGTAAAATTTATTTATATCATCAGTATTATGAAATGTAATAGACTTTACTAGAATTACAATCTAAATATAGTTAAGTTTGTAATAGTTGTGATTTAGGTACTAGATATTGGAACTAATTTTAAGAGGAAAATGCTCATGGTGGAGAACAAAATGGAATTGAGAGGATTAACATTAAGTGACCAGGTAAAAGGGTGTACATTCAAGTACATCAATCAACTAAGTAAGGGATTAAAACAACAGTTACAAAGCTAAAATAACAAAAATTACATTTGCACTGAAGATTAATAAAAAACTAGACTATAATGAAAAAAAAAAAAAAAAATTGCAAGGCAAAACAGGAGAGTCATTTTTAAAGTGAGGACAATTTCATAATTTTAGTTATTTCATATATAACAACGAATTCTACTCTCAAACTTTGGTATAGACGAGTTCCAGCTTAGGGCCTATACTGGCTGAATTCATCCTTACCAAAATCATTTAAGTTTCCTTACCAAATTCCCTTCAAGTATGTTGGATAACGGTAATTTCTGAAAATTTATTTCAAACTGTAAAAGATCTTTTCAATTCTTTTCATCCTAGGCTTAAATTTACTTTTGAAACTGAAATTAATAATCAGCTTCCTTTCTTTTTTCTTGATCTGCATCCGAATTTTGATCTTACGTTAAAAGTCTTTCTGAAAAGGTCAGAAATATACTACAATCCCCCACAACTAACATTTCTTTTAGACCCATTAACTCTGTAAAATTGCCCCAAAAAAAGACCCAACTCCCATTACAGATAAATCTGATGTCATATACAAAATGAATTGTTCAGATTGTTACTCGTCATACATCGGCCAAACTTCCTAATTCCTACACAAGCCACTTTACCAATATTAATATAGCCTCAAACCCAACTATCCTAATCCAATAGCCCTAACAAATCACTTTTATTCAACCAATCACTAATTTGATTTCATTAATTCTACAATTCTTGCCTCAGAACCTAACTTTTATAGAAGAAATGTCCTTGAAATGTACTAAATATCAAAATCCAATAACTCTACTAAATTCAGAACTGACACCAATACCCTGAGTATCTGTATTATTACCAGAATATTGTAGCTAACTTATAATTGTATTTTTTTCTCTCTCGCTCTCTTTAAATAAATAGGTCCTACCTTGCAATTTTTTTTTTACAATATTGTCTAGTTTTTCTTATACTTCAGTACAATATGTATTTTTTTTTTTTTTTTTTTTTTTTTTTTTTTAGCTTTTAACTGTTTTATTATACCTTTTATTATACCTTAGTTGTCGGTTTTACTCTTAGCTGAATGTACACCCTTTTACCTGGTCATTTAATGTTAATCCTCTCAACTCCATTTTATCCCCCACCATATGTCCTTTCCTTTTAAAAATTAGTTCCAATATCTAGTTCCAGGCCCGCCTAGAGGGGGGGGGGGGGCAAGGGGGGCAAATGCCCAGGGGCCCAGGCCAAAACATCAGGCCACCGTAACAAAGTATTGCAAGTAAGAGAAGTGACTCTAGACAAGGAAGTTTCTTAAATTGACAACCTCATGGAAAAAATGATTAGTTAAACAAACAAATTTAGTTCCATAATTGAAGAAGCTAAACTTGTAAAATGCCAACAAAAACAGAGTTTTCTGAGAAGTGGAAGACAAGAAAACGTTTTCACCAAGAGACTTCTGATGAAGAATATGACCATCAGAACAGTAGCCCAGAGTAAAAACAAGAGCGATTTAATAATTCTTAAAATAAATTATTAGTTGTTTGCTCTTGGTCGTATTTTAATTTTTTTAAAAAAACAGAACATCCTGTACAAATAATCAAGAAAATTTTGTCATTTTTATAGGTTTAAGAATAAGCAGGATTTTTTTTTTTTTATATAAAGAATGACTTTTTTTCGAAAACCCAAATATAAGAAAATTTTTCCTTTCGGATACTCTATCTTGGGACACACTGTATATGTTTAACGACAGCAGTCTACTTGTATTTATTTATTTATTATTAAGGTGATATGGTTAAGGCAAACACTCATAATTGGGCTTGACGGGGGGGGGGGGGGGGTATTGTTGAGACCGAAAGGGGCCCTCACAAAATATTTGCCTAGGCGCCCGGGATTCGTTTGGGCGGGCCTGTCTAGTTCTTAACTATTTCACAACTATTTCAAACTTCACCATGTTTAGATTTTAAGTTTAAGAATTATGATAATAATATATTTGTATTTAAAACAGTAGTTTTATGCCAAGGAGTACAAAAAGAAAAAGAACAGGCCCCTCCACTAACCAAAAAAAAACAAGTGCTATGCATAATCAAATAATGATAATTATAATTATTAATGCTAATGATTGTTTGGTTTGTACATATACACATACACAATTATATTTTGTATAACTACCTTTATTTATTTTCTCTTCTAAGAAAAACTCCCTTTATTTCAGACTATTAGATATAAAATAATAGATATTTTTAGCTTCTTTAGTGTCTGTTACTAATATGGAAGTTATATTTGTTTCATCGGACCACTCCTTGCTCACTAAATGCATTGGGAGGAAAGCTTTCCGTTCTGTCTGATAGTGTGGGCAGTGAAGAAAGACATGGGCTAGTGATTCAAAATGTCCACTGTTACACAGCAGACACTTTTCAGACAGTGTTATTTAAAATTATTTTAATGCTGTGTGTGTTGGCCAGCTGTATGAATTTGAGCTAGGGCAAGTTGCAAGTGGTAGGGAAGGGGTGGTACTGAATATTATGTTGCTATTAAAATTTCCAACTAAATATTTTAAAGATGACGACCAATATGGCAGATAACATAAAAAAGGTTTAGTCAGCATGACTATAATACGTTTTTTTAGGTCTTGAAGAGTAGGAATTACAAAAAAATGTATAGTTTACTTGCATTTTGAAATAAATATGGTCAAAATGAGGGTGTTAAAAAAAGCTAATGCTTATGTGGCATGCTGCATGTCATTTTAAAGTTATTGATGAGTAGAAAAAGAAAATATTTGTACTATGACAATATTTTCAAAATGACCGAAAACATAAGTCTTACATATATGTTGGATATCAAATTAAAGGTCTTTTTGAGCAGGTAATGATGATAACATCCTAATTGAGGTACATCCTAATTATGCGAATTCGGAATGCAACACATCACTACTTAAAAATCATTATGTAGAATATCTAAATAATATTGTTGACAATGTTAAATTAATTATTTTGAAAAAAAAAAAAAAACAGCACTTACAATGCAGAGACTCTGTTGTATATTTCTCTAGATGACATCATGGGGTTTCGAATACTCTCCTCCCTCAAAAGATGCCTAAACTTTAAGTTATCAGCAGTAGTGTCCTCAGGCAAATGATTGTGAGGTTGACGACACTTGAAACTTCCTTCATCATTACCTATCAATCTGATTATAGCACTTCCTCGACAACCCTTCTTCCTACACCTCATATATACAATATCTTTTCTTTGAATGCTGATTATATAAGCGTGTTTCTTGTATACGATGATAAGGCCTCCTAATCGGAACCCTTCAAGCTTTTCAGTTCCAGGGATGTTACGTCTCATCAAATCTTGTTTGAGATCGGAGAAACATGATATATTGCCAAATGACAGAGAGGGCTTAGCAGGAGATATTGTAAGTTCAGGAGAATCTGCATCTTCATCAGAAACTGTTTCATCAGAATCTACAACCAGCACACAAGGTATGTCTGGGTCTTCTTTAATTATTGGATTAGTAGCAGTATAGTCTACCTCTACAACTGAGGCTGGTGAATCCGGGTTGCCTACCTCCATAAGTGAATATATAGGAGTGGGATTTAACACTGTTGGTGGAGAGGAGATAGCTTTTGTTACAGGTAGATTGTGTGTGACACAACGATCACAAATCACAGGTATTTTAGACTCTGGCTTTGAGCTATCCTTTGACTGATCCCTTGTCCTCACAATCAGGCCTATTACTGAACCAAACTCAACATTGCATATTATTCCATTTTGCCTATAACAATTAATTAACAATTATATAATTAATATTAAAATAAAAATGCCTTTCAGAAAACAATAAAAACATGTATTCTACAGATCCATTTTGACTTAATAATTCATTTGAGTTTTATTATTTTTTAAATAGTTAAATGCCTAATTATTATAACAGTAATATACTACCTAGCAAAGTAAAAAATTTTTAAGTGATGGCAAACATTCTATCGATAGCTATAACTTGCTCTATAGGGGGTAAAAATTCAATTACATTTGAGATCCAGGGTCATTGCACTTTTAAAAAACTGTAATACATATTATTACAATTTATTTAGCATGCTTAGTCACTAAGCTGGTTTGGGGGGGGGGGGGGTATTAGGTGTCAATGTAAAGGTTACATAGCTTGAAGATATTGGGACAAATTGCCTACTAGATAAATATTTTAATTTTTGGAAAATCCTCAATCCCCATTAATAAAAATATTATTGAGACAAACTTTAATTGGTCATCATAAGAGTGACTGCAATTTTAAAATAAATAAAATATAGTGTTGCGACATAGATTTACCTGAATCTTGACTGCACAGCTGCAAATATTTGTTTACAGGATAAGTTTAAAGGAGATTTAATTGCTTCCATTCTAAGCTCTTTACGGAATTTTAGGTAATTAATGTAGTCAATATCACGGCGATGCGTATGACCCTTAAAATTGGTAATGATACCAGAATAATGAGGCAATAAGCGAACCGAAGCTGTTCCAGCACAAGTTTGAACTCTACATTTCAAGTTAGCCTTCTTTCCTCTTCTTAACTTTGTTAAGTAAACAAATCCCCCATAAGCAAGAACTAGGCTGCCAAGTCGCAGTCCTTCAAGTATTTCAACCCCTGGTATATTACATTTTTTTAAATATTCCCCAATATCTCCAACAAAATTTGTAGCAAACCAATCATCTTCTTTATTAGTATTATCATCATTGGCCTCCATTATATTTGATGAGGGCACTGGTAATACCTCTGATTGAGTTGCTGGTGAAGTTTCTAATTGAATAGATGACAAGGTCTTTGCTGAAGAAACGGAAGTGGTAAATGAACAGGTTGATGGAGAGATCACTGAGTGAGTCATGGGGACTGATCTAGGAGCAGACATAGTCTCTGATTGGGATGCTGATGTCGTCAATAAACTGAATGCTGGCAAGGTTTCTGAACAAAATCCTGACGAGTTCATTGATTGAGATGCAGATATGTCCACTGATTGGGATACTGACGTAGTAACTGCACAATGTGCTGGCAATGTTTCTGATTGAAGTGCTGACATTGTCAATGAACAGGATGCTGGTGGGTTTAATGAGCAGGATGCTTGAGAGATATATGATAAAGGTGCATGTGAGGTTGTACATCTGGGTGCTAACAAGTTCACTGACTGGGGCTTTTGTATGGTGTCAGACAAACCTGCTAACACAGACACTGATTTTGGTACTGTTGAGGTGTCTAAGAGGAGTGTTGAGGAGTTAACTGATTGGGGTGCAGACACAGTCACTGATTGTAGTTTTGGTGTGGTGTCCAATAGAGGATCTAAAATTTTTTTTGATAGGGGTATTGGCTTTGCCACCAATCGTGAAGCAAACATTTTCGCTGATTGTAGTTTCGATGTAATCTCTAATCGAGGAGCTGGCACTATCACTGATCGAGGTGTTGAGGACATGGTCACTGATTGAAATTTTGATTTAGTCTCCAATTGGGAAGCTGAAAAAATCTGTGATTGAGATCCTGATATGGTCACTGCTTGTAGTTTTGATGTAGTCTCTATTTGGGGAGCAGACTTGTTCACTGATTGTAGTTTTGATGTGGCCTTTACAAGAGGAGCTGACAATGTCTGGGATTGAGATGCTAATGAGGTATTAGAATGGGGCACAGACATTTTCACAGATCGTGTTGCTATTCTTGTGCTCTCTAAGCTGGGAGCTGATACCGTTACCGGTCGCAGAACTGATGTAGCATCTAATTGGGGCGCTGACAAGCTGACGGATTTTTGTTTTGAAATTGTCTCTAATCTTGGCGATGTTAAGGTCAGTGGTTGTAATACCGATGTTGTCTCAAATTGGTGTGCTAAAAAGTTCACTGATTGGGGAGCTGACAAGTTCACTGATTGGGGAGCTGACAAGTTCACTGATTGGGGAGCTGACAAGTTCACTGATTGGGGAGCTGACATGTTCCCTGATAGGGTTTTTGGCAAGGTCTCTGACAGAGAGCCAGGCAAGGTAACTGAATCAGGTTTTGACAAAATCACAGTTCTGAGTTTTGAAAAGGTATCTGATTGGAGTGGTAAGATGACCTCTGATTGAGGTGCTGACAATATCACAGATCTGTGTTTTGAAGAGGTATCTGATTGAAGGGTTGACGAGATATTTAGTTGGGTTTCTATCAAGGTTTTAGAACTTGGTGATTGCTTGGTCACAGATGGGGTTCTGAGTAAGTCTCGCCTCAATGTCAACTTTGGATAATGTTCTGAAAAAGCTTCTACGACTGAAGATGACGAAGGTGGGCTGTCTTTATTTGACTGATTGCCTTCTTGTTCTACCAATTCTATGAATAAAGAAGATTCATTATCGACTTCAATTTTAGGTGTCAAATCTCCTACTTCATCATTTTTATTTGGCGGTTGATTGTTGTAACTGCTTTGCACTTCTTCAATTAGTGGTGTTTTGATTTGGCTGTGATCTTTACTTCCAAAATACCTAAAAGAAAAATAAAATTAATCAGCTATTCTTAAAAAATATAATAAATGCTTTATTATTCTTATAATAAATATAAAATACTTAATTAATGATAAATAATTTATAAATATTTTTATTTATGATAATTTAAATGTGATGACATAGTGTTAAATGTCTACCTCCAAATGTGATAACTTTGATTGACCAAGATAACTTAAGTTGACAGACCGAGATAATGAATATTGTAACTCCAAGAAAGTCCCTGGCAAATTACATTGAGAAATCAACATGAAAAAAAACGTAATTCATGGTAGCACAGAAGCCTGTGACATTCTCTGCATTTTATGTTATGTCAATTATGTTGCAATCTTGCAAGCGACGAGATCAACAAAAACTTGGTTAACTATTTTTCAAGGAGAATTTTACATTTAAGTAGACATACTTTGTTAATATGAAAAGTTAAAATTAATGCAAAATAACATAATATTATTTCAATTAAAAATTGTATTTTCTTTGGATCCTACCTATATATTTCAATTGTTATATGACATGGTTGAGCCCCCATCTAGCTTAGATAATAGAGGTTCTTCTGTGCATTTTAATATTTTAAAATAAATTTCCCATTTGCCTTTAGTAGAAACTTATTATTATTTTACACCTTCTAGCTCCCACATTTTTTGTCATACCTAATATGGATACATTAGTTTACTTACTTCAACGTCAGCTGATCTGATAGATTTGCATTGGGGATCTGATCTGAATCCACTTCAGAGACTTTCAGTAATCTGTTCACAGTTTCAGCATCAGGAGGATGATTGTGACATCTATTTTTTTTTAAGATCCCTTCCCCTTTTTCATTTAGATAAATCAGAGCAGTTCCTGAACAGTTCTCTTCCTTACATGCAAGATAGACCATATACTTTTTTCTGTTTATTATCTCGTAAGCGAAATAGTCATGAACCAAGGTATCAAAGTCATTTTGGCACAACCGGACTCCTGGAATCGAGCAGTCTCTCAAATCAATGTATGAAATTAAGGGTAATCTATCAACTAGCTTCATTTGTCTCCGAATATTTGCAGGGGTTGGAAGTTGGGGTTCTTTGAGCTCTTCTTCTTTATATTCTACTTTTTCAGTTATAAAAAGTTCCTCAGTATCATTGGTAATAGGTTCATCGTCAACAGCCTCAAAGAAAGGTTCATCATTGTCATCAGTTTCTAGTTCAGGTTCCCCCACGCGTGGGGGAGATGATTCCAATAGATAGCTTTTATATCTGAGCAAAAACCTGGTCACTGTAGATAGTGTTAAACCAAAACATTCTCCAAAACTAAAAAATAAAATATATATATATATCTATATGCTAAGATAAGAGCTTAAGGTAAATTTAATGTAAAAAATAAATATACAGTGGAAGAACATTGAGAACTCAATATTCTCGGTAGTCAATAATAATCTAATCTTGATAACACAAAAAAAACATCACTCGAAGTAAAACATATTCCCTTGAATTCCAAGTTATTGAGGTTCCACTGTAAGTCTATAATTTGTTATACTATGTAAAGAAATCCGAAAGGCCCATACACACTTGATATTATGTTACATCAATAATAATATTTAAGTGCCAATTGTTTTTTCTTTCCTTTACGAGACATATACGTAGGTAGGCCCCCCATTAAGCAAAGATGGGGGTATCGGCCACTTCACACATCTACTTGATATGATAATCAGATCAGCCTGAAACATGTTTTACCTTCCTCGGATTCAAACCATCGCCAGGTATTTTAATAATGACCTTGGTCTCAAGCGAGAGTTAGCAAGTGCGCTAAGCACTTGATTATGCCAGTCCTATGTAAGTAAGTTGAACAAGACAGTACTGTTATTTTAAGCTTATGAATGCGTCAGAAAATGTCCTTTCTTTGGAAAAAATGGGACATTTTCCAGAAGGTCTGCGTAAAATGAATAACTTGTCCCATACTTAATGAGTTGGAGAAGTTTCCATTTTTGTAAATAATATGTTATTTATCAACAGTTAGCTTCTACTATGTGTGATATTTACACATCAGAATCTCAGCCATTTACTTTGATACCATGTTACTGTGGACAACTAATTTAGAATCTAAAGATGGCTATTAAGTAGCCAAACCCTGTTATTTGTTATTACAAATACTTTTTGTGTAGACCTAGTGCTTTTTTTCCTTTTCAAAATGATGACGAATATGTTATTTATTGTGAAGGGTACATCTACACTATATGCCCACCTATTTATGAATGTCCAATTACTTCAGTATTTTTATTTATTTATTTATTTTTTTAAATCAAATTATAATTATTATTAACTACGGGAGACAGACAGAGAAAAATAGACTCCAGCACCGGGATTCGAACCATGGGCCTCCTATATATCCAGTGCAGGCACTCTAACCAACTAAGCTACACTGAAGAATAATTTCCTCTGTCGTTAACGATACCTAGTCCCGAATTTAAGCTTTCAATTTTTCCACTATAATTATAATTTGATTTAAATTAAAATTTAAACTTTCCATAGTATGAATACAACCAAAAATTTAAAAATTGAATTTCAGTATTTTTTTTTTTTTTTAACTTATACTTTTTACATTCAAAAATGATTTTGATAATACCACATCGATAAAGGTCGATCTTACTTTTTTAATTTTTTTTTTTTTTTAATTTTAGGGAAAATTATGGAAGTTATGGTTAGTTTAGGTTAAGATTATAACTTTTTGACCTAACATAACCATAGCCTTCCATCATTACCCTAAAACTGACCAGAAACATTTTTACAATGTGCAGTTCCTGTAAAATGGACAAATCCTATAAAAATGAACAATTAAAATAAAAAAAGAAGTAAATCGGACAGTCAAAATAGGTGGGCCAAATAGTGCAGATTTACCAATTCATGACAAGATGCAAGAGTGTTGTTTTTTTGTTTGTTTTGTTGTTGAGAAAAAATTGTATCTAAAGAATGCATATTTTTCCTAAAAATTCCCACCATTTTCCTAGGACCCCTTCTCCCATTCCAATGCCTAGTTTTGAACTAAACTTTATTGGGCTGGGCACCCTACATTAAAGTGCCTGTTTTACAATTATTGTAATAGGTGTGGTAAGGAGTTACCTCAAATACATATTATACAGTGTATTAATATCGATCATATGCATTACCAAAATTTTTCAGTAGCAAAATATTTCCCTTGAATCAAACCATTTTTGATTAATTAAAACTTAATTACACTGCTCAAAGCAAATATAATAATAACAACTCACCGTGATACAACTGAATTATAGAGTTTTGGAATATTACAATCAGGATTCTGTTGAAATTCAAGTCTTAAGGCTCGTCGGAAACAAACTTTTTTGATATAATCAATTTCAGGGGGGTGAGAATGGTTTTTGCCACATTTGAAAACACCATTGCCCTTCTCCAATAGGTGAATCAAAGAAGTTGCTCCACATGTTTGAATCCTACATCTCAAGTACACAATGTTTTGTGATTCATCTTGAAAAAGATAAACATAGTCATTGTGTATAACAATGTAATTATCAAATCGGGAGCCTTCAATTATTTCTACTTTTGGTATGTTGTAATTTTTCATTCTTCCTTCCATTTTGCATAATGTAACTGAAAAAGTAAATAATACAGTTAACCCTGCTTATGGTATGCCTATTATAAATGAATGAATGAGAGATTAAAAAAATATACATAAATAATTCTTGTATATTATGTTCTTAAACCCATTTAAAATAATAACAGCCGCTTTGTCAAAGTTATTATTAATTTAATATGTTTATTTATACTAGTGAATAAACATTATAGTCCAAGAGATAGCGTGCAAAAAAGTGTCTGACTAAACTGATTTAAAACAAAAAGAAAAAGTTTAGTGTCTGACTAACATCAAGCTAGAATTTTGTATAAAAGTCAATCTTTTAGCGCCTTTTAAGAATATGTGGTCGGCTAAGTTCGTCTGTGGGCCATAGCTTGGCAGTAGGTGTTTGAAAAAAAAATAAACGTGTGGAGAGCGGCCATGTCTCACAATGTGATTTTCATGATCCTGAGTACAGAATTAGTTAGTAGACCAAAAATCAAGTCGATATTATTTTCACACTTGATAGGTTAGTTATTCAAATATTACTAAAAATCAACGTGGTCACCTGTCTAGGGACAAACTAACATCAACTTGATTTTCGGTTTACTAACTAATTCTGTACTCAGGATCATGAAAATCACATTGTCCACCATAATTGGTGAGACATGGCCGCTCTCCACCGGTTTGTTTTTTTCAAATGCCTATTGTCCCGCAGACGATCTTAGCCGACCACATATTCTTAAAAGGCGCTAAAAGATTGACTAGTATACAAAATTCTAGCTTGATGTTAGTCAGACACTTTTTTGCACGCTATCTCCTGGACTATTAACATCATTAAAGACATTTTAGAGTGAAATACAAAAATATATAAAGTATGAGGTGCAATAAATGTATCGCTATGGATAAATTAATAATCAAATGAACAAAATATGAATGATGTTACTGTAAGTAAAAATGCAGGAGAAAAAAGAGGTCAAACAAAACTTTTTCTTGTACCTCAGTCTGTCAATTGTGACTTAGTCTTGTGCCAGCGTCTGGCTTCATATGACTCACCCAACCCTATGAGCTTTTCTAGTTGATTTACATTTCCAACTCTTTTGGCACTGAAGATGGTCTTATAAAGGCCGAAAGCTGCTTTGAATTTAAAATAAATATTTTACGTGGAGAGACTTTTGCTTCTACGTTTAATAATGAACTCCACGAACTTGATGGTTTTGTTGGTGCAGTGGCTTTTATATTATATAGATTATTAGAAAAACTCTGAACTCGACCGCTGCCTGGAAAGAACTCAATTATATATTTGTTTCATTAAGTTGACATTAACATTAACATTACTTGTTAATTGTAAAAACAAACTATTAATACATAAATAAAATATTACCCCAACAGGTTTACATTTGGTTTTTTTTATCTTTTAGCTAAATCAATATCTCAGAAAATTGATTTTCTTTGGAAAACGACACATGGATAAATTTGTCATAACCATTTTCAAGAATTATTTTTTGGCAGTGCTCCGAAATTTAGAGCTAAAAATTCATTTCTTGATTTCATCTCGTGATATGATTCTTCAAAACAAGTATCAAGCAAAATCAGCCCAAAACCTACTTATTGGACTTAGGTGAAATCACAAAAGTTACTCCATATTATTGTAAATATGATAATTAAAGTATTCTTCGAGAAATAAGAAAAATAATGAGATATTATTCATAAGAACATTTATGTTTAAGGTTTTACATAAACCATAGTTAAAGAATAATGTCCCTATCTATTCAGTGGTGAAGCTAGGGGATGCAAGGGGGGAGGGGGACAGCTATCTCCAGGAACAGCATCGTGGGGCGCCAACCTTTCTTTTTTTTGTCAGGTTTGTGTTAATTAGTTCGGTTCACAACATTGATGGAGGGGTCGTGAAACAAACTTTGTCCCTGGGCGCTACAAAGAAAAAGATTTCTTTGGGTTTTCAATATTTAACAAATATAGAAACTAAATAATATAAAAATATAAAATGTAAAATATTAACTAACATTAAAAAAGAAATGAGAAATAAGACATTGTATGCATGTACAAAAGCTGAAAAGCTTAAGTATCACATTAAAAAAGTTTATTAATAATTCATTTTATAAAAGAGTTACTAAAATTATATACCATTTTTACTCTCATATCTTATTAAAACGTTAAAAATTTTTGAAATTTATTAAAAAAATTGTTTTTTATAGCTTTCATCTTTTTGACCTTATAATAAGTAAAACATTAACTTGATACTTTTTTTAAATTGTATTTAACTAAATCAAATAACCTCTAATCATAAAGTAAGCACCTTGTTGATAAGTGATTAAAAAGAAAATTTGTTATAAAACAAGAAAGTAAAGATGGATTAATAAATGGCTTTGAAAAAGAGGAAAATATATATATTCCAGCTGTAGACTGTATTAACATATATACATATTATATATTTGCTTCCCACAAACCATAAATAAAAAAACTTGTCTGATACAAGTCATGCAAAACTTTCTCATATGAGAATACATAATTACTCAGTCCAGTGTTTTCCAATTACTAGTATTTTAATCATAGTTATATTTAATTATTATGGAACATTTTATCAAAATTTAACATAAAATACTTCTCCCCGATGGGAAATTGAACCTGACATCTTACCATTGGCACTTAATGCTATTTTTTCTGGAACTAGATTTTTGCGGCGAACAACTTAAATGGTTGTTTCCGAGAAATAATTATTTTCCATATTATTTCAGTTTTTGGAGGGGGAGGGGGGGGGGCTAGCGCCCCCAATATTAGAGCTAAAATTGATTTATCCCTTTTACCTCAGGGTATGATTTTTCTAAACTTGTAAAAAAACAAATTATTTTTGTCTATCTTCATTTAATATTTTTATATACTTATATACTTCAGATAAAAAAAAGTAAAATACTGAGATTAAAATATTAAGTCATACTGTTTGTGATACTAAACCGCAAGTCATTATTTTATTGTCAATTTTCAGGTTAGGACATAAGATTTAACAAACCCTTAAAATAATCAATATTTTTTATTTAACTTAAAGATTACTTTTAATTATGACGTAATGACCCACTCCTTTTTTGTAAATGTTAAATCTCAATTACAGTTCTAGATTATCCCTGTTATATTTAATATCCATCATAAATAGTTTTTGTTAATTCATAAAATTAAATGAATTCAATATCTAACACCATAATTAATATAACCTCTTATTAATAATGCGTATTAAACATAATAAGTAATAATCTGGTTTCAAAAGAATATTGAAATCATATTAATTTAATTTGACTAGTAAGGTTAGCCACAGTGACTGAATCACCGTGACGTGAAATGAATTGTGCTCATGAACATAAACGCTTTCGTCGGAGCGAAAAAAAGCGGAACTGTGAGGTTCAATCGTTTTAAGCCTATGAAGTTGAGAGTTGAAACACTATCACTGATACTACTTGATACCGCCGTCATATAGCGACAGTCAACTTTAAGGAAAGGAAACAGAGAGAATGACAGTAGTAGATTGTGTTTTTCAAACATTTTTTAACAAAAAAATAATTTAAAAAAAGAGAATTGATCGATTAATTTAAAAATCCTTACCGATTTAATATCGGAGATGACGATAAATCAAAGCTGCAAAAGCAAAAAAAAATATATATTTTGGTCTGACCCAAGTGTTTTCACTTTTAAAGCGCTTCGTATACTAATCAATAATTTTAGGACAATAGTAAATTAAATAATTGTCTTAACTTAATTTAAAATTTATAAATTATTCATTATCTTATTTATTTAATTCATTCTAAGTGGTTATAATTTTATTTTTAATTCAATTATACAAAAAAATATAGCATATCGACCTAAAGATAAAAAGCGCTTAAATCTTGTTATGAAATCGAACATTGTGACAAACTTTATTTTGGCGGGAATGTGATTTATCTTCACTCTGTTGCTGTTGATCTGTCGTAATCGTAATTTTTAGTTTCAGTTTTCCATTATTTCATTTACAGTGAGATGTAAGCTCAAAGTCCTGAATTTCATTTATAATTTTATGTGCATTTAAGTTTATACGGTCATAGCCTTGTTGTTTGCTCATCATGGTAAGTTCTTTTATACGATATTCGTTTGTTGTATGTTCTTGTTTACTTTCTGTCATTGTTCAGAGAAATCTGTGATAAGTTGTCTTTCAGATATCGTATGCGTACTAAATGTAATTTAAAACAGAGCTTGTGTCAGTTTTTCACTAATTATAATTGGTTTAACGTTAAATCTTCTCGGTCGGCCAAATAGTGCTGATTTACCGGTTTAACTTGTCTCTTCTAGATCATTGTTAAATTATTGTTGTGTGCCATAATTTTTGTGAGCTCAAATTTTCACTGGGGTTGTTCTATTTATTGATTTCCTCTTCTCCTCTACATAAACATTGCCTATTTTTTTTCCCAAATGATATTTTTGTATACATTAGGTGGAAAGTCCGTATAATTTATTTACATTGGGGATGGGTTGGGTTGTATTAACCTGGAATTTTATAATAGCTATATAAATCGATGGCTAATATGTGATTACTCGTATCTTCAAAATGTCAGGTTTACAGGAGGAACATAAAACTAATTAAAAAAATAATTTTTTAAAAGTTAAAATTATTTCGGTTAAAAAAGAAAGGAAATATAAGGCTTTGTAAAAGGGAAACAGTAGGTATAATAGGCTCTGACCTTTGCGGGCCTAAGAAAGAGAATAAGAAAAGATTATGCAGGGAGCAGCAGTGAGTGAGACACACACCCTGCTATTGTTGCAACCCTTTTCAGTTTATTCTACCACTAAGAAAAATTATAATAAAGGCTAGTGAAACCTAGTGAACGTTTTACTAACCATATACATTATTCTAGTTTCGATAGATAGCGTTAGGAGTCACATCCGATTTATAGTAAGGCTTCTATTTGTAAATATACATAAAAAAAAAAACCTCAAAACATCCATAGACATAAGTAGGCTTTGGGATGCACTTTTTTGTTTCTGCCCATAGACGTCTATAGACTACTTATAGAACTTATTAATTATGTCCAAGGACGTCTACAGTACTGAAAGGAAAAACCCATATAGACACCATACCTCTAATGTAAATCTTCAGTGTACTCTTTGGCTAGTATGAATCCTTTTCTGCAAGATAACAAATATTAGCTTTTAATTTTAATTATTTCCCTTAAGCAGGACAGATAATAATATGTTAATCTTAGTCTGTAAGTCATTAATTGCATAAAATTACACATAATTTGAATTATTCTTTTTATTTTGTGGTTGTTACAGGCTGGCAGTAAAAAACCTGATTTTTTATCCCTTCTCTCAAAGAATGGATTGAATGCTTTAAAACAGAAATTGGTTAAGAATAAAAATGAACCTTGTCCAATTAATACCATAAACCAACTGTTGCAGACCCCATTAGCTGTTCCTAAACAGGGTAATTCATTGAGGAGTCTCAGATCTAAGCCTTGCAGACCTCCTCAACCTGCTCCTCCACCAAACACTACCATCACTAATGATGAGTAAGAGTTTTATTATTTAAAATCAATTTATTTTATTCTTCTCAATAATTTTATATATGTTTATCAATATCTAACCAAACACTGTTTATTTTATTATGATGTTATTGTGTTTTTCTAGTGCTGGACCTGTCCTCACAAGTTCTATAAATGTTGTGAACAGAATTAATGAAGGAGAGACAGATGTACTGCAGAACGAAACTAACCAGGCTTCAAATACAAGTGTTTTTGCTGTTCCTACTATGAGAGCTCCTCGCTCCATCAAAAATGAAACATCTTATTGGGTGGATGAAAATTTCAAGGCTGCTTCATTAGCTTGGCTTGTTTTAGATAAGGTGAGTAGAAATATTATATTTTTGATTTATAAGAAAAACTTGCTTAATTTAAATTGTACCAGTAAATTGTATAGTTAACCCTTTACAGTAAGACCCTGTTAATCCGGAACCCTCGGTAATCCAGAAGGTCCTCCATGGAGAATGCACATCTGCAACAATGAAAATTTATTGAAAATTGCTTCTTACGTCTGGATTAACGAGGTCCTACTGTATATGCTGAGTAGACAAATTTTTTGTTCCAAAAATATGAGGGTGGAATTGAAATGTTTCTGAACATGAAGAGAAACTTGGAGGACATGCTTACTCTTCACTAAACTACATTCTACCATTCCAATTTTAGCCAAAGCCAAAAGCTTTCTTTTCTTTATGATCTTGAGAGTTTTTCATTTCTCTTGCTCTGAGTGGTTTTTAGATTAAGGTTAAGACTTTTGACACTATTTTTGTTTCATTTACTTGATAATAGTTTTTACTTACTGACTTTATCCTAACATTATATTACTTGGAATTGCTTCACGAGTGTCTTTGGATCTCAGATTAATTTGCATAGTGGCTCACTTGTATTACTTGATTAGAAGGTCTCTGTACATGCATGTGTGTTCTACGCACTATACTCTTGGTGCAGTACTCATTTCAAAATATTTTGCTTCATTATGTAAGAGTTGGAAAGATAATTAATGTTATTTTTATTTTTCAGAAATATGCTGAACAGTTAATTTGCATTTTGAGTTTACACTTATTGAATGTTATTGAAGACTGTGCTCCTGGAACATCTGAAATCCAAGTAAGATTTTTTGAGTTATAGTGTTGTGTACCCAAGAAAACTAATAAGTTGCTACATTTAGTTGTAATACCCTGTTTCTGATTGAGCTAGACTCAACTACTTGCAAAGTAGACGCCGTCGTCAGTTCTATTGACTTACTTTACCATGTTTTAGACAAACTCTACTAGACAGAGCTACACTTCTTATTGCCGTGTGCTTGGGCTTTCCCCTCCTATTTTAGAACTCTCATTGTACCTTGTACACTTCTACATTTAAATCAAATTATAATTATTATTTACTACGGGAAACAGACAGTGAAAAATACACTCCCGCGCCGGGATGTAAGAAGAAGAGCGCTATACTGGAAATATAGAGGCCTGTGGTTCAAATCCCAGCGCTGTAGTGTATTTTTCTCTGTCTGTTTCCCGTAGTTAATAATAATTATAATTTTATTTAAATTAAAATTTAATCTTTCCGTAGTATGAATACTACCAAAATCGTAAAATATGAATTTCTGATTGATTTTACTAGGTACAGGTACTAATTGGGTACTTTATAATTATAAGCGTTATTTCTCGGTCTAGTTCTATGTCATTAATGTTGACATCTCAGATTTGTGGAAAATTGAAAGCTTAAATTCGGGACAAGGTATCATTAATGTCAGAGAAAATCATTCTCCTGCGTAGCTTAGTTGGTAGAGCGCTATACTGGGAATATAGAGGCCTGTGGTTCAAATCCCAGCGCTGGAGTGTATTTTTCTCTGTCTGTTTCCCGTAGTTAATAATAATTATAATTTTATTTAAATTAAAATTTAATCTTTCCGTAGTATGAATACTACCAAAATCGTAAAATATGAATTATTTTCTTTTTTGACTTCTGATAATTAGACAACAATATTCTGATCACTTCACATCTCCCATTACCTACAAATAATAAAATCCTACTCCCATACCTACATGGATATAATCCCATGTCCATGTGTACAAGACCATGCCTCCCTTCTTGGGGAATCAATTAAGTAAACCAGTGTGATGGTTGTTTTATATGATTGCAATTAGCTGCAATGACCAATTTTTCAACCTTATTGTATAAATAACTATTTCTTTTACTACAGTTTAATTTAAATAAACATATATGTTTTTAATTTTTAGAATCCCTGTCCGGGCAATGATGTTTTTCAATTTATTACCAGTTGGCTAAACAATCAAGGTTTGTATAATTAATTAATTAATCGTTTTACTACCCAATTTTTACTAAATGACTTTTAATTATCATAACTGTTCTTTTATTTTATTATTTGTTTGTTCAATTAAAATTATTTTTTTGTAATTTATGGTGTTACATTTCAGTGTAAAGTAGTTGAAACTTTTTTTAAGTGCTTTTATTTATTTTGACATGTAGAATTAATTTATCTGTTTAAGACAAAAAAAGATTAAACAAAAGAAATGAATGGCTATTTTAAAATGACTAATAAAGTTGAAATGTAAATTTATTTAAAATACTGCTTTGTGATCGGGTTGAAATGATCAACTTCATTAGGTGTCTTAAAACACGAAACAAGAAACATTTATTTATTCAAAACTATATAAAAGGGTACAGCACTTCTTCCCTGAAGTGAAAATAATTTTTTTTTGTTGTCCTGATCAACTACAGTGTTAAGACATTACAGGATGAAGGGATCAACCACATTACCCTTTATTCTATCTACCAATCTTAAGAAACATGTACCTATTAAATATATAATTAGTATGAAACCTACTACACCTCTCTGTATAGTGTTTAATAAGCAAGATTAAATTTAGTCATACTAACAAGTAGTTTTATTAATAATTACATAATACTTTATTTGTTTAATAGTATCTGGCTGCATGGAGCAATTTGGTGACTCAGATTACCCTGAAATGGACAATATGACATCTGTTTCAGGATACCCACCATTTCAGGTAATTCCTATTTCTCGTGTTTGTTAAAATTAAAGTAGATCTTGACTTCATTTTTTGTGGAAATTTCACATGCTATATAAAGTAAGAGTAAAAGATTATTTTTGTAAAACTACAATTTAATTGCTTATCATCAGCAAAATGGTGAATAAAGATTTACCAGATCTCTATAAAAGATTATGTTGTTTGACTAAGCCAGTGTTTCCCAAACTTTTAACATCTGTGTACCCTTTCTATAATTTTCGCAACACTAAGTACCCCTCGTTAAAAAAAATGCATTTCTATTTTGGTTATTTTTAATTATTTAATTATATTTTTCTAATTGTGTCAATCGCGGAGTATTGTTCTTTTAAAAAATGAAATAATATAAATATAAACTACTTTCTTTCTATAAAACGGTTATAATTCGTTCCCGCTTATATTGGAACATTGTCAACCCTTTAGGTTTAATCCTTTTTAACACTTTCTATTTGTCAAATATTTACAAATTATTACTCTTAAAAAGTAATTTGTCTAAAACCAAAACAACTGAAACCAAGGAGTCAGGTTTAAAAATGTGGGTCACTTCACTCATTGGGATTTGTCCCACGACTTTAGTCGTCATGGAACAAATCTAACAAGAAATAGGATGAATAAAAAAATAATAATAAAATATGCGAATACTTCAATAACAATATAAGCAATTTTTTTAGTACATAAACGAAAACCAATATCCAATTTACGAACAAAATTTACAGGAAATCAAATTATGATGAGCCGTTGCCTCAACATAAACAATTTGATCCTTCTCAGGATAAAATTGGCTGCGCAGTCAAAGCCCGGTGCAGCTCGTACCCCCAGCAAACTCTTGCCGTACCCCCAGGGGTACGGCCTACCACGTACCGGGTACGGGTACCACACTTTGGGAAACACTGGACTAAGCTAATAAAGAACCCTCATAAAAAATTAAGTGATGATCATTGAATACCAATCTCTATTTTAAATCAAATTATAATTATTATTAACTGCGGGAAACAGACAGAGAAAAATAGACTCCAGCACCGGGATTTGAACCACGTGCCTCTATACTGGAAATATAGAGGCCCATGGTTCAAATCCCGGTGCTGGAGTCTATTTTTCTCTGTCTGTTTGCCGTAGTTAATAATAATGATGGTACTGGTAGTACCCTTTCTTAATTCTATTGTATATGTGTAACTGGATCCACTTAAGGGTAATAATTCAAAAATAAAACTTACTTAGGTGGCGACGCTTCGACCTATCTGGTCATTATCGAGCCTGAAAACGATAGTTTATTAAGCATTAATACATATTATATTGCACTGGTAATCTACTGGAGGAAATACACTATACAATTTACATTTTGATAACAAATATATATCTCTACCTCTTCATCGATGGAGCTAAAACTTCTAGAGTTGTCATATTTTGTGTACATGTCAGAACTTATTGTTCTCTGTCTTACATTTCTCTTATACAAACGTCATCTTTTATCCGTCATCTCAGTTCTAGAAAAAACCAGGAAAAATTATAAAAAGGTTCATTTTCAAAACGGTTTGCTTCTAAATACATTTCAATTAGTGATAAAAATCAGAACATCATGTATAATTTGACTATTGAAAAAAGGTTTAACATATTAAAAATATTACAAATATGAATGCCAACTCTTAAAATTTTAAAAAACATGAACCTCCTTCATTATCACAGATCTTTTAAACACATATTAACAAAAAACAGTAATCATAACATACGCAAAACAATTTAATAACAGCCAAATAACGAAAATTTAAAAAACATGGTAACAGTAAGGTATTGGAAATCTGATCCGGGGAACACTATATTTATATTTTATTTTTATTTTTTTGTTTATGTATACAACTTTTGCCAATGTCTTTTTCAGAGTGCCTTTGGAAATCTGAATCCTCGTGTCCGAGGTATGTGCTGTTAATATATAATACTTAATTATTCCATTTATTTATTTATTGACCGAGCATAGTTCTTTGTTGAGAGAATTGTATAAACGTGTAATTTGGCATTTGATCTTCAATTTCATATATTTTTCATGTTTTTTCTTTAGCACTTACAGTTATTAATATGTTGCATGTATTTATTAATTTCATAGTACTTAATACCATATCCTAAACTCTAAAATTTAATTTTTTCTTTTTGGCTCATTTAAATTACTGATTTGACTTGATTATAGATTATTTGCCTACTATTTTACGTGAGTTTACCCTATAAGTAAAACTCTACCCATAACCTCTTACCACATCAGAGTGTTACAACATCAAAATTCCAAGATAGAAATCCTTTTCAGACATCAGGGAACATTTTTGATCTCGTGATGTCTGTCTGTCAGTCTGTTGGTCTGTGTGTCTGAAACGTGTGATAATGACGAGTAAAAGTAGACAGATTTTGATGAAATTTGGTAGACATGTTCATTTTACCAATACACAGGATGAGTTCGTTGAACAATGTTATCCCCTCAAGAGTTTGCATGCAACACTCGCATAAACGTTAACTTCAAATTTAAAATTGGAATTTTAGGTCGGGAAGAAAAATCTAACTTCATCTATTCAATGAGACAACATTTTTTTTTCAAATACAATTTTTTAGTAAAACCAACAGCAACACCGCTATAAAGTGTTAAGTATAAAATCAATAAACTATGTGCTAGGATGCAAGGAAGCTATGTGCCACACTAATTGGCAGTCTATTTTTACAAGCTTTTATTTAACTTTCAATGTTGTTCGGGTCAAATCTTGCAACTGAGTTTTAAAGCAGTTATCCTCAACCAATTGAATTGAAATTTTGCATAATTATACTTTTAGTTTGAATGACAATGCATGGTTTGCTAAGTGACCTCATTCTAAATCCAATATGGAGGATGGCCCAATATGGCAGACTAGTTATTTTTAAGCACTCCCATAATATGGGTATCAAATGAAAGGGTTTGCTGAGAAGAATGCAAATATAAAAAATTTTCTTCATTTTAGAGCATTTAAATAAAAGCTTGTTTTTAAAAAAAATTTTTACTATTAATTTATTTTAATCCTTTAATCAGGCAATTTTTACTTTTCCTCACCTATGGTAGGAAAAGTTATGTTTTCACCTAATTTTTTTTTTTTTTGAGACTTCAGCTAAATTATTTGTTTTGGAGTGTTTTTAAGACCTCCTGAGTGGTAATCAGCATGATGTCTGTATGTGTGTATGTGTTATCATCGTAGCGCTCAGGGTATTTAATCTAGAGAGTTTAAACTTGGCAGAAAAATTAGTCCTTACTTCTAGTTGTGCAGCTCGGAAAATCAACATTTTCCGCCATCTTGAACGCAGTTTGCTGAGTCAGCTTAAATTTAAAAAAAAATTGTAGACAATCGAAAAGGGATCCGATTGAGTTGAAATTTGGCACGAATGTACCTCTCTGTATGACAAACAACCACCAAATTTAATTTTTTTTATTGGTTGCTAATTTGAAGTTATCAATTATTTTTGAATTTTGAAACTTTGTCAGTTAATAAAACCGAACATATAAATGCGTTTTTGATATATAGCATATCGTTGGAACCGGTAAAAAATAAGGAACAAATATAAAAAACCCGATGAATTCCATTAATTAGTTTAAAAATTAAATAAATATTAATTAGTGCTATACTCTTTTGTTAAAAGTCAAAGTTTGTTTACATTTGTCAAAATACAGCCAAAATTAAAATTGTACTTATGAAAAATTTCCTATTTTGTTACCAGGAAAAAACTACTTTTCAGAACTAATTGTGCAATTTTTTCACATACTAAATTTACACAGTGGTGTAACACAGACAATAGTGGACATTAGAAAACAATTTTGGATATCTAAAAGTAGAGCATATGTTTGTAACATATTGCAGAAATGTACAGTTTGAAAAAATTTGGAGGGGGGGGGGGGGGGGGGCATTTATGATGCCGCTATACCCTCTTTTGCCAGATTTTAGGACAGTGAAATCTATAGCATTTCAAAATTTGGGATTAGATTATTTCGGACCACCTCATTTTAAATTCCACATTACAAATAAATGCTGGGTATGCTTGTTTAATTGCTTGTTAACCTGTACAATACATTTAGAAATTGTTTACAACATCTCAGCTTCAGAAACGTTTTGTGGCTAGAAGGGGGGCTCCAAAATTAATTCTGTCTGACATCTTCAGAACATTTCACTTGACTAGTACTTTACCGACTGGACGAAAAAACTTTAGTATTTTTTTTTTTTTTTTTTTTTTTTTTTTTTTTTTAATCAATTTCTTTATTGGCAAAGGTTAACAATAATAAGGGTAACTGCAGCCATTTTAATTAATGATTTTAACTGGACAAAAATTTGTGGGTTGTAACAATTTTTAAGGCCATTTTGTTCCAAATGTGGCTGTGGCCGACTTTTGTGGAGCCAACCCAGCATTTGCTTTGTTGATTGAGGAAACCGCAGAAAACTCAAATCAGGTTGGCTGGACTCGGGTCCTTCCAGATGTGAGGTTCAGAAACCTCATATTTGGTATTTATAGAGTTATTAGGTGCAGTACTGTGTTATGGTTCATAATTAATGTCTTCTATGAATTTTATAGTTTTCTTTAAATTTTTAATTTTTTTTTTTTGAAAAAAATATTTCTAAAAATTTTTTTGTTATCGAAGCATCTTTTTCTATGTTTAATTCTTAATAAAGGTTTTTTCTTTTTTCTATATTTCCAGTACATTCAGTGAGAATGTGCTGGATATTTTCATCTTTTGTTGGACAGCTGAAACAAATAGGTGAATCGCTTAATCCAATCATATAGTTATATTGTATACATCTACAGTGAAAACTTCTCATTCTATTGATTTTAATGATATCACATCAATTTATATTACATTTCCAAAACCATGGTGTTTTAATTATGTTAGAGATGTATTTTTTGTAATTAGAATCTTTGTTATTTTCTTTATAGTAATTATTCCATTTATTTTTCATGTCGCATTTGAGAAAAGATTTTACATCAGTATTTAAAACTTTCATGTCAAGTTCTATTGTTGTAGGTTCTTTAGCTAATTTGTCCCCTATTTCATTTCCTGAAATACCCTGGTGAGATTTAATCCATATAAAATTGATTGTTTTATGTTGTGATATGTTATATAGTTTATTTAAAATTTGCATGCTTATATGATCTATTTTCTTTGATTTATATAGAGACATCATCTTTTTTAAAATACTTTGATTATCACAGATAATGGTGTAATTTTTATTGTCGTTATTTAGCGAATCGATGTATTCAATTGCTTTTAAAATGCCTGTTTACTCAGCACCAAATATACCCGTGATATCTGGACAATAGTATCCTTCTCCCTATTTTAGTTGTGGATCATAATAGGAGAAACCAGTTTTATTTGGTTTTTTAGATCCATCTGTAAATATGGGTACTTTTTTACTTTAGCACCCCCCTGTATCCCTTTGTGTTGATAGTTATTATTTAGACAAAGGAACATTATACAGAGTAGCATATATTCCTTAGTCTAAATTACTATTAAGACGAAGGGATATCTATTCCAATGTACCTTGGGACAAAGGAATATCACACTTGTATGTATAATTGTGATCGCATATCCCTTAGTCTAATCAACTATTAAGATAAAGGAATATTAAAGATAAAACTGCCCCAGGAGTCTCAATGTCTTAGGGAGACAAACGCACAAACCTTTGAGACTTTGTTAGGGCAGACAATTGTTTAGAACCAAGGGGGGTGCTAAAGTAAAAAAGTGCCTAAATATGCAATATGTACCTTTGGGATGTATTGAATCAATTTTTTCTCTAAGGATTAATTCTGGGTTAATTAAATCGTCTTTAGGGTCTGTGAAGTAAACTTTGATGGTTTGATAAAGTGGTAAAATTTTATTTTGATGGATGTTAATTAATTTTTGATGAAGTTTGTTATAACTTGTTGTTATTAATGGTGCTGTTTTAGATTTCCAAAAGTTATGTCCTGAGTTAATTTTGTTGGATAATTCGATTATTTGAGGTATTATTTCTGAATCTAAGGAGAATAATTTTAAGAATAGAGAATCAGCTAGATATTGTCTTCTAAGATTTAATGGTGGTTCACATGATTCGGCTAGAATAATGTCAATTGGTGATGTTTTTAAATAACCCATACTTAATCTAATTGCTTTAAATTGTATTCTATCAAGTATATTAATTAAATAGTTTCTTGCATTACCATACATTGGTGCAAAATCTATGCATGCTCTTATTGTGGCTCTATTAAAAGTGATCCTTGTTTTTGGGTGAGATCCCCATGATAAGTTGCATATGTATTTCATAATATTTAAATAATTTTCACATTTTTGTATTGTAATCATTATATGTTGTTTCCACGATAGTTTTTGATCTATATAGAGTCCGAGAAATCTTACTACAGATTTTCTTTTTAATGTTAAATTTTGAAAATTAATTTCGTTTGGTAAATCTATGTTTCTTTTCCTTGAAAAGACGCAGCATTCGGATTTATCTTCAGATATTTCCAAACCATTATCTTTTGTCCATTTTTGAACTAATTTTAAGGATTTAGATATTTTATTTGATAACCGGTCAAGAGATTTTTCTGTGTTATAGAGAATTATATCATCAGCGAATTGGAGAATAGATGTATTAGGTAAAATAATATTTTCTAAATCGAAAGTGTAGATAATATATTCTAAAGGACACAAAATTGATCCCTGAGGTATTCCTTTTTGTGCAATTCTTGTATTGATTATTTCACAATTTATTTGTAAATGTAATGTTCGATGTGATATCAATTTTATCATTAAATTTGCTAGAGAGGTAGGGATGTTTAAGCAAACAATTTTTTTGTGTAATATATTTAAATCTACATTGTCGTAAGCTCCTACAATATCAAGTAATACAGCAAAGATAGATTTTTTTGTGGTAAAAGCCGTTTGGATATCTGTTACTAATTTACAATGATTTTCTAAAACTGATCTTCCTTTTCTAAAGCCTTTTTGGGATTTTGGTAATTTGTCTTGTGATTCCAACCACCATTCAAGTCTATTTTTAATGATTTTTTCAAATGTTTTTAAAACACATGAAGATAAAGAAAGTGGTCTGTATGATGAAGCTTGAAGAGAGGGTTTATTTGGTTTTTTTATAGGGATAATTATTAAAATTTTCCATGACTTCGGTATGTTTATAGATTTCCAAATTTTATTAAATATTTGTAGAAGTAAATTTTTTGATGATTTAGGTAAATGGTACAGCATGTCATAATGTATTGTGTCATGTCCTGGTGCCGTGTTGCTTTTTTTTATAGCAGAATTTAGTTCTATTTTTGTGATAGGGTTTGTTAGGAAATGTGTATTTTCCTCATTGATAGTTGGTAAGGTATTTAATACATATGGGGGAGTTAATTTGTTTAAAAATTCATTTGAACAATCACCTGGTATTAGGAAATTGTCGTTTGATTTGTTTTTATTAAGTTTTTTAAGTGTTTGCCAAACATTTGACGGGTTATTTTGAGATAAATTAATGTGGTTACAAAATTTTTGCCAGCCTTTTTTTCTTTTTTGTTTGATTAATCGCCTAAATTTTGTATGTTGTTTTTTGTATATTAAAAAGTTTTGAATATTTGGATTTTCTTTGAAATTATTACAACAAGATTGGGTTTTCTGTTTGGTTACGTCACATTCAGAGTCCCACCAATGTAAAAAATATGGGAGTGGGGTGGACCATATTTTTCGTTGTTTGATTTCAGGAATTGAGAATTTACTAGCGATAATTATATCATCGATTAAATTCTCATATGTAATTTCAGTGTTTGTTAGGATTTTTTTGTTGCTCAATTCGTTCATTTTGTTTGAACATTTTTTCCAATCTGCTTTGTCAATATCCCATCGTCTCGATGGGAATCTATAAATTGATTGAAAGAATGTTGCTTTTGTTTGAATTATAATCGGATAGTGGTTAGAACCGTATGGATTGTCTAGGACATGCCAATCGAATTCTATGGCTATGTCGTTTGAGATTATTGATAGATCAATTGCCGATATATTTTTTGATTAATTCTAGGAATTAGTGTTGGGGAACCAGAGTTTAAAAATATTGTATTATTTTCATCAAGTGCTTTTATGAATTGTTCTCCTTTTGAATCTGTATAAGAAAAACCAAAGGAAACATGGTGTAGATTAAAATCGCCTAAAATTATGAATGGTGGGGTTATGAAGATAGTAAATTAGACCATTGTTGGGTGGATATATCATTTTCTGGGTTATTGTAAATTGAAAGGATTTGTAATTTGTTATTTTTGAAGTTAGTCGTTAATCCTATTGATGTAATTCCGATGTTTATTGTATTATAATTTAAAAAAGGAATGTTAGATTTGATTATAATGGCAACACCTCCACCTCGTTTGTTGTCATTAAGGTCTGTTTTTAATAATATTATAGCCTTTAAAATAGATAGTTTCATTTTCTTTGTACCAAGTTTCAGGGCAATATCGATATTATAATGATATAACAGGTATTCAATTTCAGTTTTTTTATTATAAGCAGATCTAGCGTTCCATTGTAGGAATGTGAAAGTTTTATTTTGTTTGTCATTTTTGTTCATTTATAAAATTGTTTAATTTTGATGATATATTTTGTGAAATAATAACTTTAACAATTTCAGTTATCATTGAAATGGTAATTGGATTTATAATTTCGTCATTTTGGTTGTTTGGCTTCGTTGTGTTTCCTAATAGACCTCCAGGGATTTGAAAATAACTCTTTATCAGGTGTAATAATTTTGGCTTTTTTATGAGCTATTGGCTCTGTTATAGTTTTGTATAAATATTTTCTTGGTTTTGGTTATGGGGTGGAATGTTAAAGCTTGTATCTTTGAGTAAAACTTTAGGAGTTTGATTACTGTTTGTAATTGAGGAGTATGATTTTGATTTGTTGATTTATTATATTTCGCTTCCCCAAATGATATGTTTTTTTTTACCATAGTTTGTTTAATAGATTTCTGAAGTGAATATTCTTTACATTTTTGTCTGTCTGTGCTTTTATGATTTGTTTTACAAAATATACAGATCGGCGTGTCTTTTAAAGGACAAGGATTTACTTTATTATTAGAATCGAAACCATGGGTTGAATTATTTTTACCGCATGTTTCACAGCTTGAATATTTGTTGAGACATTGATTGCAAAAATGACCGTATCTTAAGCAATTTTGACATTGTACTACTGTAGGTATGTCATTTTCTATTGGACATCTTACATAATGTAAGTATCCATATTGAGGTATAACCGAGCCTCTGATTGTAATAATTACGGATTGTGTAGAAATTAATTTTGATGTTCCATTATCATAAATTTTTCTATGAAATCTCTTAACATTAGAGATTTTAATATTTGGTGAATTTTCGAAATATTGATTTTCAATAATTTCATTTTCTGGGATTGATTTTTCAATATCACGAATTACTCCTTTTTTAAAAATTATCGAATTGGGGATAAACATTTTAAATAAATTATTCAATTCCGGGTTTGTCAGTAGACAGTTAGCGCTATTATAATTTTTAAAGGTTATTTTGAGCCTATTGATTCCTGCTTTTTGAATTTTATCAATGTCTTTTGAGATGCAGCCTAATTTTGAGTGAATTAATTTTCCTAATGTCATAGGATGTAGTGTTCCTATATTTCTATTATCCTTATTAATTGATTTGCTTTCTAAGCAAATCGTGTATGGACCTAAATCAAATTGATTAAATAGAACAATATCTGGCCTTTTTTGTTTTTCCGTTGAACTGCCTTTTTCTGAATTATCCATTACTTGGGTTGGGGATGCTTCATCATCTTCACCGTGGCTGTTTTCTGGCATAGCCGCTCCTTAATGTTTAAAATCCTTTGAAAAATCTAAAGATTCTAGTTTTTTACTTTAGTTTTTTTTTAAGAAAGTTTGACTTTAGCATTTACACTTACTAACAATATTGATTGGAAATTTACTACTGAGTACGCCCCCTGGATGGGTGGAGTGTAAGAGCGGATGGTTGGCCAGGTTAAGCTAAGCGTTAAGAAAGCGGTGGGAAGGTGGCAGTTAACCTTAAGTCAACTTACCACATTGCTGGCTGAAGCAGAGGTGGTATTAAATTCACGCCCTCTCGTAAACGTGAGGGAGGATGTAGAAGGAGGAGTCTTGGCCTCTTCCCACTTTTTAGGGGTCAAGGGAACTCTGGATTACCATCCAAAGCAAGAAAATGTTACCCCAGCAAAGAAGATCTAACTGGGGACGTGGAGGAAGGGCCAGAAGCTACTGGACCACTTCTGGGGGATATGGAGGGATGAATATCTCACTTCATTAAGAGAAAGAAAAAAGAAGCACCATCAGTAGGGAAGAACTGTAGTGAAAACCTGAAGTTGGGGAAGTGGCTCTTCTAAGAGACAAGACACCAAGGCAGACATGGAAGATGGCTTGAGTGGAGGAGTTAGTTTCCAGCAAAGATGGACAAACACGGTTGGCCAGATTGAGAGGCCAGTGAGCAGCTCCTGACACGCCCACTACCTTTACTCTACCCGTTTGGTTTGAGGGTAGGGCTCATTCTTCTGGTCGGAGTGTTGTCAGGACAATGTGAGGAGAAGATGGCAAAATTAGGGGAGAAAGATATTATTTAATAATATCTTTCTCCCCTAATTTTTTCCCTAATAATTCTGACACCATGGACAAGGTTTTATTATTTTCTAAATTGGGGGATTGTTGTGGAAGTTCGACCTGCACGGCCGATTCCTTGTTTGGCCGAAAACAGTTCCAGTTGACGGCTTGCCGGAAAATTTTCACAATCTGTCATGCTTATACCAGATGGTGGTTGATTACTTTTCTTTTTAACATTTTGCACCTATTCCCAAAAGTGTATTGTGTTAGTTACCAGTGCTTGATTTGTAAAAATAGAGGTTCTGGAGCTGTTACCTTGTGGTTCACAAGTTTTGAAATGTTGACCATTTTGAAACTCTATTTTAACGCTTTTCTGAGCATTTTAAAAGTGTGAATAGGTAAAAAATAAACGGCTGGACATACTGCGGCTCATAAAAAGGACTGCTTTTAGGCAAATGAATGGAACCCTTTCCAATGACGTGGCTATAGCAGTGGTCTTCCAAGATGCGACGGACGGACGGACGAACTACCAAAAGCATAAGGGTTTTTAGGATGACCTCGAAACCCTAAAAAGGCCATTAGTATTAGAAATTTGTTTGAAGCCCATAAAGAAAACTCTTTATGAAGTAATAAATTATAGCCAAATTTTGAAAAAAAAATCTTATTTCTTTTATCATTTATAAACAATGGTTCACGACTGAATGACAGACATTTTATTAAAATCAACTATTGTGTAGTCACGGGACCATAAACTTTAAACGAGAACGAAGCGACGATTCGACAAGCAAAATAAAATACCCTTTTTTAAACCGATAATAGCCTATAATAATAATAATTGATGAGACTTCAAAAATATTTGCAGTGGTGTAGAGACATCGTGTAGAGAAAAAGGTTACAATTGAACAACAACAAGAGCAGGCATGGCGTTCGTTTCACTGTTTCATGAGGGGGCTGGCTTTTCTTCAGCGGGGGTTTTAATTTTTTCTTGGAGAAAGAAACTTCTCAACTTTAATTTTTAATGCTATTAGACTTATTCTAGCCTTTTAACCCAGTACAAATACAAGTATTTTAAAATTAATAAAAACAGTAGAGTACAGTTCAACTTTTAGTAACGAAATTAACACATTTTTGAAAAACTTATTTACTATACTTTAACTATTTGACAAAAATTTAAATTTTTAGGTTTTCGTAGATACTTCTGGAAACCCTTATGTCGAGGGTGATGTGTCACTCTGGCCGTCGCTCTTTGGATCATAGATAAACCATTTAAGCTAAAGAGCTCAAATTTGGCGCAACTTTTTTACCCAACCATAGCAAAACTATACAGAAGTTAAAAATTAAATATGGGCATGGGAAATTCGCAAAAATGTCGTAAACTAAAGAATTTTATTTTTTTATTTTCGAGTGGGAAATCAAATGAAAGCTGCTGAATAGTAGGTTACAAATATATATATACGCTTTTTTAAATTTTGCATTCTTTACCTGTTTTATGAGTTGAAATATACCCCACAAAAATCCCCCTCCCCCAACCACAATAACTGCTGGTCTTAATATTTTGAAATAATTCATGCTAATACCTTATTGAGGGGTATTGAAAATTTCCTGAAGAATGTAATTTACCTTTTCGTTATTACAGATAAATTGTGTGGGGTCACATTGTGACCCAATGGGGGATTGAACCAGAGACCCCTGAGATCAAACAAATCAAATATATAATGGGTATGCTTAACCCTTTGTTGCACAGCTATAGTGGACAAACAAGGAGGCACGGGCGGCATACTTTATGCGCCATTGCATTTTTCCAACCATAAATAGGTCAAATCCAGATTATCTAGATTGATTTTTGGAAATGTTGAACTAAAAAGTTAATTAATGTATTTTATATTTATTTCTCAATGACATCTTTAATTTTAAAAATAAAAATTACTACAAAAAAATCAGTAATTACTCCTTCAGCGTTCTGACTTAGTATCGGGCTTTCAACCTTAATTATCAACCCTAGTTGTCAAAGTCCTAAGATAACTCCTCACAACCATCATCCTAATCCGACAACTCATGCAAAACCAAAAAATATTGATCGGATAGCTTAATTTTTTCTATCCTAGATATGGTGGCACGGGCGGCGCACAGTACAGTACACCAAGACAAATAAACACGGCAATACAATGCAGAACGAAGCAATAATAAAAGCAGAATGTTTCATCTGTTTTAGGGGTCTCTAGTGGTAGGGTAAAATGAGGTTTTATTATTCTCGCATCGTGAATTTGTGATTTGCAGAAACTTTTTTACTCTTGGCGCACTCAATGCGCCAGCCCATGTAACGAAGGGTTAATCATATATGAAACCCTAAAAAGTGTGATTTTTATAGTATCTTATGAAAATGCCAATTGCAGGTTTGTTTTGAGAAAAGTATCTAAAAACTCTAAATAAAATCAGTCCCCTTGGCCTTTCTTCTTGGTGTACGTATTATAAATTCTAACCAGTAGACATAAACCCCGCCAACAGGTTAATTAAAATGGATATGCCGATAAAGTTTAAATTATTTAACTTTTGTCTTTACTCCACAAGGAGCAAATAATAAGGGGGGGGGGGGGCCTTGAGTCCCCCCTTTGCCCATATTGATGGATGCCTATGAGCCAGGTTACATTACAATAAATGAACGTCGCATGGGTTTTTAATATAATGTATCTTAATATATAATATATTAAGATATTTAAATAAACATATATACCTCAGTTATTTTAGTCATAAATTTGGCTTCTGTTCCAAAAAATTTGGAGTTTAATTTTGACGTTCTGAAAAACATAATGAAAATCGGCAACGAGATCGTGGTCACATTAACATTCAAGGGCAAAGGTCAAGAAATTATCTTTTGGAAGTATCTCACTTCTATTGGCTCCGACACCAATCAAGGTGGTTAACAAAATTTAAAGATAAAAAGAAATAAGGGGGTTAAAATTACCCCACAAAAAAAAAGTTTCATTCAATTTTTGCATACAATGGACGTTTTTGCTGATTATAGGGCGAAGAATATCTATGAATATTTAGTCTCCTTCGTCGCCAATTTTATAAATATCTCGCTTCCTATGGCTCAGAGAAAAATTAAGGTGATTATCAAAAAGCAAGATTATTATGTACAACGAACGGTTTAGCAAAAACCTAGCTTAAGTATGACTTGCGTAGTGATGGTTTTTGCACGACTTCATTATCGTATTTTTGTGAATATCTCGCTTCCTCCCAATTAAGGGTCAGACCAAAATTGAAGAATACAAAATTTCACACAAGAAACGTTATGTTCATTTTTTCGTACAACAAACCGTTTGGATAATAAAGTGTTTGGATAATAAGTGCACTTCATCTCTCCAAAGTTTTCGCACCAGGCGTACCAGCGACCCATTTTTTTTAACCGCTGTAGTAGTACAATTAGTAGCTTCTACTTCCTCCTATTCAAGAAGGGAGCATAATAACATCCATGCTTCCTCCATGACATTATCGAAGCCACTAAAATTGAATTTGAAGTGAGAAAGAAAATTTATACATGCGGTTAGAGCCGTACAACTCGAGTTGCGGGATTGAAAGTTTAACAAGCGACTGTAGCTGTACGACTCAAGCTGTGCGGCTAGTCGTCTCAGTCGCTTCATTGACACTCCACCTTTAGAATTTTTGGTTAATTCGTATTGTACGTGCTGAGAGCTAGCGTGGGGGTTAAACCACGTCTGCTCGGCCATCACTGAATTATGAGTGGAACGAGACGGGGTTCGATTCCTCGCCGTGACGCTCTGATTTATATGGCTCACTATTGATCACATCATACTTGCTTCGGGGGTACAATGTACATATGTATGATGTGTGATGTGGCTGGAACTCTCTACCGCGGGGCGTAAAAAGGGGCTAAGTGATGGCCTAATTGCAAGGTTTGAACAAGTGGTTCGTCCTACCCGTTCTAGTAGAAAGTACTAGATTACTACTACTACTATTGTACGTGCTAGAGAAATTCTCCAAAGGGTGGTTAGAGGTGGCGCTAAATCTTGGTCTGGCATGTATAGTACGAATTTATCAAAATCGTCGAAACCGTTAGCATTTTTTTTTTTTTTTTTTCAGAGTAATGGTAGGTAGAGTTCCCAAATTTAGAGGTTAAATTTATTACTAGATTTTGCCTCGGGTTATAATTTTTCCTATTATACCAAATTTAATGAATATAGGCCATCAGTTTAGGCTCCCGTGTCTGCACGTATGACAAACAGACTTTTAAAAGCCACTTACTTGGATTTAAGGGACCACAAAACGTGTAAATTCATCAAAATCGAATTTTCGCGCCATTACAACACTTCATCTCTATTCATGTTAAACTACGTATGTTTATGAAAGAAAAAACGGGTTTCTTTTCAAGAGATTTGTAAATCTTAGTCTAATCTGTGTGTGTTGGCAACATTGATTCTGAGATACAGCCTCCGCCATCCCCTCCATCTTGTATAGTTCGTTTGTTTTGTTATTGTTATTATTGCGTTATTAGCACTAAATAAATAGCAGCAATTTTATCATTTATCAATGTTATCCTGTTATAAATCATTGAACAGTTCGTTTTTGAATTTACATCGTGGTCTCACAGTTAGATTTAGGCTGTAAAGCCCATCTAACTTCAGGGATAAGAGAGTCAATCTCCCGCGGTTGATGTGTTTGCGTCGTTGCTGTTAGTGTTTTCGGTTTGTGTTATTATTTATTCTTTCAGAAGTTTTGTTTGATAAATATGTGGGAGAATTGGGCTCGAACATTTCATCACGTTCCTTGTCGGAGCGGAGCCCTGTGATTCTGATGGAGAGGGATTACCCGATAGCGTTCTCGGGAATCATTGGTGCGAGTGACAGAGGTACTTATGAGATGTATATCAGATGGTTGTTGTGCGTGTTTTCGTTGACGCGGCTGAGCGGGACAGTGAATGCCCACGCTCTCGGGGGTGGTGTATTGAAATGTGAACATACCAACGAGACTTGTTTGGAGGAAGGCGGAGGAGCTCTTTGTCCTGGTACAGAGGAATGCGTCCGCATGCCAGATAAGGCCGTGCACTGTTTCGTTCTTTGGGCCAACTCGTCCGACAGCCAACCTCAAGTACGTATGAAGGGATGTTTCTTACAAAATATTGAGTGTACGGGGCACAAACGCTGTGTTGACACTAAACCCACCTCGAATCAGGACATGCATTTCTGTTGTTGTGATGGAGACATGTGTAATACAGACTTTGCATGGGAACCTGCTCCGCCTACAGTCACTAAACCTCTGCCAAAGGAAACTGTGGAGGGCAAACCTCCTGTTATCCACATAATAATATACGTTATTATGGGTATGCTGATATTTGCTGCAGTCAGCTTCGTTTGCCTGTGCTACAGAAATAAGAAGACATCTTACTTCAACGAATTACCTACCTCGGAGCCCCATAACATGCCTTCCCCCTCCTCCGACTCTATTATGAGGCCCATTCAACTTATTGAAGTTAAAGCAAGAGGGCGATTTGGTGCTGTTTGGAAGGCTGATTATAAAACAGATGTTGTAGCTGTCAAAGTTTTTCCTATTCAAGACAAGCAATCATGGATGAGTGAACAGCAAATCTTTAAATTGTCCAGGATGGATCATGACAACATTCTCCACTATATTGGAGCTGAAAAAAGAGGGGACAATCTGCAAGCTGAATTTTGGATGATAACAGCTTATCACGAGAGAGGGTCTCTTTGTGATTTCCTCAAGGCCAACACGATAACTTTTCAGCAATTGTGCAAAATTTCTGAGACCATGTCCAGGGGTCTGATGCACCTTCATGAGGAAGTGCCATCCGGTAAAGGTGAAGGGTCTAAACCTGCAGTAGCACACAGGGATTTCAAGTCTAAGAATGTCCTACTTAAAATGGACCTTACGGCTTGTATTGCTGACTTTGGACTTGCACTTGTCTTCCAACCTGGGAAACCTTGTGGTGACACTCATGGGCAAGTAGGAACTAGGAGATACATGGCCCCTGAGGTGCTTGAAGGGGCCATAAATTTCTCTAGAGATGCTTTCCTCAGGATAGACATGTATGCCTGTGGACTGGTCTTGTGGGAACTGGCTTCTCGCTGTACTGGGCAACAAGGATTAGTAGGTGAATACAGGCTACCTTTTGAAGAGGAGGTAGGTCTACACCCTTCACTTGAAGACATGCAGGAGTTAGTGGTCCATAAAAAACAGAGACCTGTGTTGAGAAATGATTGGAAATCTCATCCTGGACTTCTGGTTCTCTGTGATACTATGGAAGAATGTTGGGATCACGATGCAGAAGCCAGGCTGTCGGCTTCATGTGTAATGGAACGTATCGCCTCCCAGACTAGGTTGTCCACACAACCTCTCCTTATTAATGATCCCAACATCTAACCCCCTGATATGTTTCAGTTTGAATATATTCTCAACAATACATGGGGTCGATAGTCGTCGACCCTTACCAAAGAAACTGACTCCAACCCCAGTCACTTCTTGACAGGCTTCCTTGGCTTAGACTTAGTCGACTCTGCCAACCCTGGTAATCACATTCCCATAAAGTGGTAGTCACATTCCAATTATTTGCGACTATTGTGGTTGCCTTAAGTCTAGAAGTAAACCAGTTGGGATAATATAATGATTATCCCGATTTTAACGGAGCCCATAACAGACAAACCCATAGCTGCATATTGTGATATAGGACAGATTTCCTGTAAAGACATTCAGATTGTAGAATTGACGTACTTCGCATGCCAATTGGACAGCAAGCGTAGTTACTACTTGTGAGCAGGATTTTATAAAATTTGATCATAAAATATTTGAATTCTGGTTATTGTAGTTCATAATTAAATTTTGATTTATTATTGTATGAGTAGAATATTTATTAAACTGCTTTTATCCAGAATTCATATTATTTCATATGGATTATTTTTGTATTAAATATTTTGTTTTTGTTTGTAAAGCGGATGAGATTAGTGAAAGGTGAGGAGAATGTGAGATTGAGTAATGTATTAGTTTTAAAATTTGATGACAATTACAAAGAAGGTGGATTTATAATTACGAGGTAGTTCACTATTTTTTAATTAATTTCCAAAACGATTGCATTCAAAAGAAGTAACACAAGTTTTGAATATCTAATCTAATAACCTAAGAATACATAGCAATCATTCTCACACCAACTTGCCTTTACACCGCTACATTAGGAGTTTGGGATATGAAAAAGGTACAATCCCTGTTAACTGTGAATAATAATTATATATTTTATTTATTTATTTTTTTAAAAATCTTGTAGCATTGTTTACATTAAGGTCCAATAACCCGTAGTACTAAAGTATGATGTTAGTAGTAAGTTCTGTTATTTGAGAATTGGACCCAATTTCTTTAGTGATGAACTTTTATTTTATTACTGTTATTCTATTAATTTATTATTATCTATTTTTGTCAAGCAAAATAATATTTTTATTACATATTTTTCATTATCTAAAATTTGATTATTATTTAAATGATTAAATATTATTTGATTGGTTTTGTTTATTTTTTACTGGTCTTATATTACTTTGCTTTGTAAGTTTCATCGCACATTTCCGTTTCCCCAAATTTTAACCACTTCCCGTGATTCAATCTTCCCCAAATTGTGCACATAGAAACTACTATGGTAAAGAATACAGAAACCAAAAAAAAAAAAAAAAAAAAAAAAAAAAAAAAAAAAATGGCGTCCAATTTATTTGCTTTTTAAGTTTCATCGCACACCTATTACCCCTATTTTGAACCACTTACCGTCATTCAATCTTCCCCAAATTTTGCACATAGATACAACTAAGGTGAAGAATACAGAAACCAAAAAAATAAAAATGGCGTCAAATTTATTTGCTTTTTAAGTTTCATCGCACACCTATTACATCAATTTTGAACCACTTACCTTCATTCAATCTTCCCCAAATTTTGCACATAGATACAACTAAGGTGAACAATACAGAAACAAAAAAAAATAATAAAATAAAAAAAATAAAAATTGAAAATAAGACCAGTTTTGAAAAATGGCATTTTTATATTAATTATTGATATTATTATTGCATTTTATTTTTATATATAATATCTTTTTATTTATTTATTTATTTTTTTGTTCTGATAATACGTGTACTCTCCTATGTAGTTAGATATATGTTTTCTAAGAGAAATCGATTTGATACCTGATGGATTATAAGTGAACAAAATAAAATAATTTCTAATTTTAACTCTGTCTAATGTTTATTTTTCATTGAATGTATGTTACCCAGTCTTCATATTTAGGAAATAATTCTTAAATTGGATACCTCTGTATTGGATAATATCTAAATTGTGTTAAAAGTGTAAGTCACAAACTATTCTTAAATCGTTATTGATTATAAATGAAAAGAATCAGTGTCTCTAAGAAGCAAAATACTCTCATTGGATTCAGTTTTTTAGCTATAATGATGTGGATTCAGTTGCAAATAAGGAGACATATTGGCATTCGATCCTAATATAGAGAAGTCATTTTCTGTAAAAATGCTTCTTTTTGGCGAAAAATAAGAATAAACACCTTTTTATTTTCTCATATGTGTAGAATATACCGAGGAATCGGGTTGCCTCGATATATAATGACAAAACATCAATTTTTCAGAGAAAAGTCACTCTTCATAAAATTTCCTTCATGTTCTCAAATGAAGATTTATAGTACTACTTTTTTCCAAATGTACACTGTACCCATTAAGCACAATTTTTTTAAAATATTACAGGAGGAAACTACTAAATTTTTAAAATCACAAGAGGAAACAACCTTATTTTGACTCTTAACGAAAAATGTTTTCTCTATTAATTCTTTTAAGTACTACATATTTTAAATTTATTTTTCACATAAAAATCAATTTCAAAAATCCCCCCTTCCCCACTATTTAAAAAATCAAATTTGATTCTTATACATGGAGATTGTTTTAAAGGTCTAAAAGTTGTGGTATTGCTTACTTTTTGACAAAAATAATATGGAAACCGGGGAAATTTTTAACCTACCTTTAAATTGATACCTCATTTATTAGAATCAGACAAATTTGATTATTTCTAAATGGGAGGGGATTTTTATGTAAAAAAGATTTAGAGTAGTACCTAAAAGAATACCTTTTTTCTTTTAAAAAGTAAAAATTTATTACGGTTTCCTCTTGGACAATTTAGAAAAAGTGTACTTTATTGGTACAGGGTACATTTTGAACAAAAAGTAATACTATAAATCTTCATTTGAGAACATGCAGAAGATTTTATGAAGAGTGACTTTTCTTCAAATTTTTTTGTCATTGCATGTATTGGCAACCTTATATGAAGACGCCCTGAATACAGAGAAAGAATTGGTACAATATTTAATTTTAAGTTTTTGATGGATTTACTCATTTTAAAATCCTCTGAGTCCAAAAAAGTGTTGTTTCTTTTTAACAAATTGTATAGTTTTTATTTGTTTTCTTCACTTCTTAAAGAAGAAGGGCTAAAACAAAGGTTTTCCCCTCAATTAAATTGGTAATATATTTACTTTCAACAAACTAATTATAGGATTCATCATTTTTATTTTTATCATCTATATAGGGTGTTCCGCATAAGTACTTACTGAGAAAAACCTATGAATCTACATCAAATTTCTGACCAAAAATGTCAAGTAACCTTGGGTCCTATGGCCCTTCGTTTTCAATATATATCGATTTTTTTATTTAGGACATGTTTTTAGTCATAAACTACGTAATAAATAAAAATCCAAATAAGATAGAAAGATGCAGTTTGCAGCATCGTAAAGAGCATTAAATTTTCTTTAAGAAATCACTACTTTTAGTACTTAATACGTATATATAAACTTAGTGATAATGCAAGAAAAACATTAAAATTGGAAATGATATCAAATGTTTATACAACTTAGAGCTTCCATAACTTCTATATTTTTATACCTATTGTAATGTAAAAAACTGCGCAATTTTATATGCTTTAATTCGATATAGCATTGTCTATAGTTTACGTAAGTTTTCATAGAGAAATAGTAGAAAAACTATAGGGAAATCAACTTATTAAGTAACAGCTCTATGAATTTTTTGCAATTTTAAAATTATAATTTGATTGTTTTCTTTTCATATGCTAGCACGGTAGTGTCAGAAGAATAGCAGGGGGTCTGCTCGTGAGTATGCCAGGCAGTTCCAAACAGACGACATCTTTCCTATTAGATTTTTCAATTTATCCAAAGAAGATGCTGAACAACAGGCACTGTTGATTGGATACTGATCCTAGGACCAGTATTAGAAGGGCTTCGGCTGTATTAGGAATTCCTGGGGCGCAGATTTTTAGAATTTTGAAAAGAATTCAACTGTGCCTTCCATGACACTCCCGTCTAGGAGCTCACCATAGCTGACTTTAATGCGAGGGTGCTGCGGGGGTATTGGGATTGGATATTACAAAGAACTGGGTCACATTTTATTTTGTGGATAAACGAGTCCCTTCTTACAAAAGCTGGTGCTATTAATTTTCACAACACCAGGGCTTGTAGTGAGTCACTAAAAGTCACTTATTTTGACGAGAGTCACTTTTTTGTCACTTATTTTAAAAAAAATCACTTATTTGGGCTTACAAGGATAATTTGTTTTGTTTTTTAAATACAAAACATTTATTTTAACTGTTTTTCAAAAAGGATTTTTTAAGCTCAAGACTTTTTTTAACTATGAATTTTATATTAGGCCTACTTTGAACTGTGATGAATGATAAAGTTTGTAACAGTTGCACTAGATTCAGCTGGCGTGTGTTGTGTTTTATCGTCAATATTAAAAAGATGGATGAAAAAAGTAAAAATAATATAAAGATGAAAAGAATATTTTATTCCGAACTCCCTCCTGATTGTTATTACTTTTCCTCACAACCTATAGTAGAAAAAGTATTGTTTTCGAGATTTCAACGGAATTATCCGTTTTGGGTGTTTTTAAGACCTCCTGAGTGGTTTTTAGCTTTAGTATGACGTCTGTATGTATGTATGTGTGAATGTATGTATGTGCGTGTGTGTTATTATCGTAGCACCCAAGGTATTTAACCTAGAGAGTTGAAACTTGGCAGAAAATCAGTCTTTACCTGTAGTAGTGCCGCCCGGAAAATCAACTTTTTTCGCCATCTTGAACGCAGTTTGCTGAGACAGCATACATTTTAAAAAATCATAATAAATCGAAAAATTGTCCTGATCGGGTTGAAATTTGGCACAAATGTACCTCTCTGTATGGCAAACAAGTCCACCAAATTCCATTTTGATATTGGCCGCCATTTTGAAGTTATCAATATTTGACTTAATAAACTTTGACAGTTAATAATGCCGAAAGTATAAATACGTTATTGACTTATAGCATATCGTTGGAACCAGAAAAAATTAAGGAACAAGTATAAAAAAACCCGATGAAATTACATTTATTAGTTTAAAAGTTAGAAGCGAATATAATTTTTTTTTTTTTTTTTTTTTTTTTTTTTTTAACGAAGGGGAACTGTGGGAATCTGCTACCAGACGAATGGGGGGAAGCGCACCCCCAGACAGTGTGGGGTTCAGCCTGACGACTGGGACCCACTAAACCCACAAACCCTTTTTTCCAAGGCAGGGCCCAGCACGGAACTGTTTTCACATTACTTCATGCTGGTGCCTAGATCTTAGCCTACACAGGCTACCTTCCTTTTACTCTTAGGCCCCTTATTCTGTTGCTTCTTCTTCAGCTGCCTTTTTCTGCCGGAGGATGTTTTCCGCGTAGCAGCTAACGGCCTGCCAGTTTTCTGGATCTTCTATCATTTTCCCGACGATGTTGTCTGGATTAAACATTCCTATTTTCTCTGTCAGTCGACTTCTTTCTTCCTGTCTCCTTGAGCAGTGGAAGAAGGTGTGCTCGGCGTCATCTTTCTCGTGGCCGCAGTGGAAGCATGATGGAGTGTCCACTTTTCCCATCTTATAAAGGTAGGCGCGAAAGCAGCCATGACCTGTCAGCATCTGGGTTAGAAAAAAGTTGGTCTCCCTGTGGTTTCTGTTGTACCACAGAGGGAGGTCCGTGATCATTCTGAAAGTCCATCTTCCTGTTGTCGCGTTCTGCCAGCGTTCTTCCCACTCCACCATGGACTCTTCACGGGCTTCGCGTCTCGCTGCAATATAATTATTTATTAGTACGATAATTTTAATGAAGTCAAAGTTTGTTTACATCTGTCAAAATACCGCCAAACTTAATTAAATAAAATATATTAAAAATAAAGATTTTTTTTTTGAAGAATGATGATAAAATCAGTTAGTTCAAAACGGTCACCCATCCAAGTACTGACCACGCCCAATACTGCTTCCTCCAGGAGAGGCCACTTTGGTTGCCTCCGAAGTGAGGAAAAGTTCCGTGGTACTCCGTACCCAAGATGAGTAGAATATACTACGGTAGCGCGTTTTTTATAAAGTCCCTTGATATAATAGTATATTATGTTACTAGGCTGTGAAGTGAGTTTTTTCTTTACCGCGGCAATTACATTTACTGTCGAGCGAAGCGAGACAGTAAATATTGCCAAGGTAAAGAAAAAACACTTCACAGTCGCGTAGCATATGCTATTTTTTCCGAGGTAGCAGACAATGAAAAAACATTAAATATTAATCACTAATCAATATATAATAATAACAAATATTAGTACATACTTAAGACTTGAAAAAAGAAACCTTAAAAAGAGATTACACTATAAGAAAAGATAAATAAAACGCATTGACATCTAGCGGATTTTAATCGTACTAGAAGCATTTATACAAAGACTGCAGCGGTACTAACGGAAGTTTTGACTACTACCTGCCGGACATAAAAAATCTTTTAGTTCCTAGGACGTAAAAGATTTTTTCTTTACAGCTAGGAGTAATGAAAAGATTTTTTAAGTCCACGTAATGAAAAAATGGATTTTAGCTATGATTTTTAGGCTCTAAAGTTACTATTTCACAGCCTACCACGGAAAAAATTTATTTTTATATCTGAATTTTACGTTCGGATAGCTCATCAATTAAAATAAAAAAAAACCACCTCCCTGGTATATTTTTTCACGGTCCACCTACACATAGCCTATATGTAAAAAGTATATATATATACATGTGTATATATATATATATATATATATATATATATATATATATATATATATATATATATATATATATATATATATATATATATATATAAACTACACTTAAGCCTCGTTCACACGATGACACTAAATGTCGTGACATTCAATGCCGCGACTTTAGTGTCGCCGAGTGTCGTCGTATGAACAATAGATGTCATGGCACTAAATGCACTATTACTAAGACGCTAAGTGTCAAGCAGTGTCACGGCATTAAATGTCGCGACATTAGTGTCATTGTGTGAACGAGGCTTTATGGTTTTTTTTCACGGATTTTAACAAATAATAGTAATTGCATTTCAAATTACTCTTCTTTTTAATAAAACAAAACAACATTATTATCAATTCTGACTACAGTGGTCCCTTTTTAGGGTTTCGTTGGTAAAACCAAAAAAAGAAACCCTTATAGTTTCGCTCATGTGTCTGTCTGTCTGTCTGTCACTCTGTACGGTTCCAATAACTTTTGAATAAAAAGAGATAGAAACGTGAAACTTTCCAATATTAAAGATCGTTTTGACGCGCACACAGGAAAAATATAGCGAACTCAAAATTATCAGCTGTTCAAATCCAAAATGGCGGATAACTCACGTCATGCGAAAAAAATATTTTTTTTAAATTTTAGGTGGGGTATCAAATGAAAGGTATTGAAGAGTAGATTACAAATATATATATCACTTAGGGAAAGTGTTCAATTTTCGGCGCCATTTTGTCAAAAAACATCGAAATTTTGCGTGTCCCCCCCCCCTAAAATCGTATTTCCGCTCATACTAAAAATATAGAAAAATATGCAAAATGTGTGGTCTGGTGGGCCATAGAAAAAATAAGATTAGCAATTTGATCTGATTTACTGGGAATCCAAGATGGCGGATAATTCATGTCACATGAAAATAAATATTTTTTTTTAATTTTGGGTGGGGTATCAAATGAAAGGTATTGAAGAGTAGATTACAAATATATATATCACTTAGGGAAAGTGTTCAATTTTCGGCGCCATTTTGTCAAAAAACATCGAAATTTTGCGTGTCCCCCCCTCCCCCTAAAATCGTATTTCCGCTCTTACTAAAAATATAGAAAAATATGCAAAATGTGCGGTCTGATGGGCCAAAGAAAAAATAAGAATAGCAACTTTGTCGGATTAACTGGGAATCCAAAATGGCGGCTGATTGATGTCACGGAAAAAAAATATTTTTTTTAAATTTTGAGTGAGGTATCAAATGAAAGGTATTGAAGAGTAGATTACAAAAATATATAACACTTGTAGAAAGCGTTTAATTTTTCCCGCCATTTTGTCAAAAAACATCAAAATTTAGCTTGTCCCCCCCCCCCCCCCTAAAATCGTATTTCCGCTCTTACTAAAAATATTGAAAAATATGCATAATGTGCAGTCTGATGGGCCAAAGAAAAAATAAGAATAGCAACTTGGTCGGATTAACTGGGAATCCAAGATGGCGGCTAATTGCTGTCACGGGGAAAGAAATATTTTTCCAAAATTTTGAGTGGGGTATCAAGTGAAAGGTATTGAAGAGTAGATTACAAAAATATATAACACTTGTGGAAAGCGTTTAATTTTCTACGCCATTTTGTCAAAAACATCCAAATCCCCCCCCCCCCCCCCCCCCCCCCCCCAACTACTAATTTCATGTTTACAACACCAACGAAACCCTTTTTACGTGAGACTTCACGCACTACCAATTTATTATTTAATTGGACAAATTTGGTTTTAAAATAGGTCTATAATAAATTATTCTGCTTCAGTACATCCTGGCTATATTTCGACCTTCTCTTAGGTCATGTTCAACCCTCATACGGTTACTGATTAAAAACAATAAACAATTCCATGTCAAATTTGAAAACTTCAGTTAAACTCATTACCTCCTGGTTAAATTTGTCATTAAAAATGATCGTATTTATCCTCCCCTTCCATGCCTGTATAACAAATAACAACAATAATAACAAAACGTTCAAATATTTGTCCAAAACATGTTTCAGTAGGCTCCCAATCTGCGACCCACAGTTTGGGAACTGCTGTTCTAGATTATAGGACCAAACTCTCTCTAAATAACAAGCTTAGTGTAATCCTAAAGCCAGCTTGGACCTACGGTCTGGAAGCATAGGGTAGCTTCAAGCCCTCAAACTCCCGTCAACTCCAAACCATCCAATCCAAGATCCTAAGAAAGATTACTGTTGCTCCCTTCTTCGTATCCAACCTCACCCTCCTCTATGACCTCAACGTTCCATTCGTTCAACATCTATCCATTTCCCACTATCGCTCATTCCATGAATCCTTATTGAATCATCCTAATCCTCTAGTTCTAGTACGTCTCCTCACTTCCCAATAGCAGATAACCATAACTCAGATAAGCTTTAAAAAAAAAAAAAATTCTTCTCTCACTTAAGCACAGAGAGCCAACATTAAAAAAAACCTTTTTGCACTAAACCTTTTTCCTTTAAAAAAAAATTATTATTTTGTGCTGTCCTAATAATAATATATATAAATATACATATATATATATATATATATATATATATATATATATATATATATATATATATATATATATATATATATATATATATATATATATATATATATATAGAGAGAGAGAGAGAGAGAGAGAGAGCATATATATGGTAGTAAAAAGAGTTGACTGATTTCAGTGATTAGTATTATTTATACATTATTGTTTTCTTTGTTTTCCAGATTACAGGGCTATGGTTAATGATCGTATGGCAGGCTATGATAGGGTATATGATCAATCAGTTGTTGGTTCTGTATATGAAGACAACCCTTATGGTTATGGGGTAATATGATTTTTATATTTTATAGAACAGATTAATTTGAATTGGCTTGAAGAAAATAGTTGCTGCTAGTAAGAAAAATAAACAAAAAAGTAAATAATCCCAAAATTAATTTTCAATTCTACGGAGTTGTATTTTATTTATTCCTCTATAGTATTGTCTAATGTCAAATCATATTCCTGTATCTAGTTTAATAAATAAGATCAAGTTTTAAGTCTAAAAGGAAAACTTATTTCAATTTTAATAATTTGCAGAATAATATCGAAATTAAAATTTGTGTTGTAAAACATTGAAGAACGCTTAGTTAATTTTGAGAAACTGCTAAGTGCAAAATTTATTACTTTAGTGTAAAAAACAAACACAATAGTAACATTATATATGTAGTAACATTATATTTCGTCCACTTTAGATCTACATTAATAAATACATTTTTTTTACAATTAAATGGTCTTTCGATTAAATTGTGTTATTGATAATTTAAAAAAAAAATATGTGTATTTATATAATTTTTTAAAATTGTATTATTTTTTTATTTCCAAGTTAAGATTTTAGGGCTGGTTACTAACCTGGAGCCAGTGTGACCGAGTTGCTCTAGGCACTCGCCCAGCTATCAATGAATCGAGGCAAATCAAGGTCTTGGGTTCGATCCCGTGCCATGATGCTCTGATTTAAATAGCTTACTAATGACCTCACCATGCCTGCTTCGGCGGTACTATGTACAGGTATGATGTGTGAAGTGGTTGGAAATCTCCTCCACGGGATTAGTAAAAATGGGCCAAATGTGGCCTGATTGTTAGGTTTGAACAAGTGGCTCGTCCTCCCTGTCTAACCACTACTTTTAGGGCTGGTTTGAATCCTATTTCAGTCTTCTTGATGCTCCAAGATGTCCATGCAGCCAACTCCTCATCCAAATAGGGACTATGGACCAATTGTTTTCACTTTAATAAATATTATTTTAAATAACATATGCACTCACTATTTTTATTATTGTCAGTTATCATTTTCTTATTTTTTTTCCAGGTTGGGAGGAATTCGACAATGCAAGGTAAATATTAAATATTATTTTTACTCTAGCTCTATAGTGCTTTGTGTGTTTTCTCCAAAACATGTGACAAAATTATATTTTAAATGTAGGTTTTAACTAGGCTAATTGCTTCCTTTTTTTTCAGTAGGACACTTATTATCTAAGAATAGATTATCCTACTGTCCCCCTAGTTTATTGATAAATCTTAAATTTATTAATCAAGTTTTATGTTATAGGAATTCTATAATATAGGTAGATTGGTTTTTATTAGGTTTGTTCCAACCACCAGTTCCGAATCAGTTTCGGATTAGTCCGTGATTGACGTAATGCGCATGCGCGATCATTGACCGTTGGGAATTGATTTGTGATTACGTTTTTGTTGGAACGCTCCTTTCTCGAACCAAACTGTTTACTGTGGTAGGTTTTAGCACTGTTATCAGAACAACTTTATAACAGTCAGATTAACAGTCGGAGTCAGTCAGAGTTTGAGTTTGGGCTCGTTGGAACGCTTTCCAAATGCGCATGCGTCGGACAGTTCCAAACCAGTTTGAAGAGTGGTTGAAGACCTATTAATTAAAAAAAATAAATAATAATAATAAAAGCAAGTCTTATGGCTTTTGTTTATCAACCCCATCCTTCAGGTGAGCAGGAGCTTTGCCATAAGTTAAGCCAAAAAGCCCGAATATTCGAAATAAAAAAAATGGGTACCTCTAAAAAATGTTGCACCTATGAGAAAACAATGAAAACATGGTGTACCAAATTTGGGCCAAATTGGTTCATACTGTCTCCCAATGGAGTCTTAAAGTTACAGTTTTCTGAAAAAACTCTAAAAATTATAAATAAAATTTCAATGTAGTACCAATTGCAACCATTGCAGTACCAATGCAGGGTTCACACTGACCTGGAAAATCAGGGAAAGTCAGGGAATGTCAGGGAAAAAAAATTAGGTCAGGGAAAGTCAGGGAAACTTTTTGAAATAGCCCTAAAATCAGGGAAAATAACCAAACTTTAGGTAAATTAAGCCAAAAGTCAGGGAAACCAAATTTGTCAATAAGCTATAAAATAAATAGAAATAAACTATCCGCAAAACATTATCTGAATCTGGGTTTAATATTCCAAAACATTTGGTTATTTATGTAGCCCCACTAGAGATGTAAATAAGAAAAGGGTTTAGATTTTTTTAAAAAAAATGTTAGTTTTTTTTTTGTTTTTTTTTCTAAGAAATAATAAAAACCAAACCCCTCGTTTTTTTGACACATTACGTTTTTTCAGATGCATTTTTTAAATTAATTTTTACTATATGGTTATTTGATTCTGATAAAAGAAACAAAATTCTGAAAAAGAAACAAAGTATGGTTACACAACTTGCACAATTATCTTGGAAATAATATTATCCTCGGATATTGGCTCCGGTTAATAGGAATTAAATTATTTAATTTTTAAAATGGTTAGAAAATCTAATCAGTTCATTCACAGTTCACTAAGGTGAAACTAACTTCTATTAAAAAAAACTAATATAATAAGTCCAGTTTGTTTAATGAGCTCAAATAGAATTAAATTGAATTACATAATATTCGCCCCTCTTATGCCAGAACCAAGAATGTGCAAATTTTCATATTCTGGGTTTATTAGCTATTTGGACTTGTTGTTTTATAATCTATGTTGTGCCTGAACCCCAAATTCATGCCTGCATTGTATCAGCTGTTATTGGCTATGGCAGTTTAATGAATATGAAATACTGAAACAATTACTACGTTCACACATCGTTTTGAAAGCGTTTCGGATCCAATTCGTTTTCAAAACGATTCCCGTTCACACAACAAAAAATACAGGTGATCAAAATATTTGTTTTCGAAATCTCGTAACGGTGACGTCACGAGCAAAACCTTCTTTCTTGTTTCCTAAAATGTCCGCGAATTTTTACATTTTATTTACAAATTATTAAAAGTTTTTACAGGTTCTTTATAGTATTAACTTTTGTTTAAAAACGTTTTTGCAGTGCAAAAACGGAAGCTCACAACAACTTAAAAGCTTCAAGAACTTAAAAAGTGGATAAGAGTAAAATAACCTGATATCTCGATCCCCTCCACGACCTGTTCATACGAGCGTTTTGAATTTCGATCCCCCGTTCCGATCACGTATTTTTGGTGGAGCGGATCTAACCCGATACGATTCGTCGATCTCCGTTCGTACAGCGTTTTGAACTAGCGGATCGTTTTCAAAACCGTTTCCAAAACGTTGTGTGAAGGTAGTAAATAAATGTGCATCTTCAAGAAGAGGGGGGAATGCTAGGGCCAAAGCAAATTGTCTGACTAATAAGTCCAATACCATGTTGCTGTACATAAAAAATAAAAAATCAAAATAGAATAGCTGAATTATGGAATAGAATGCTGAATATGGATCATAAACTTTAAAACTCCATTTTCCAACAATGTGGAATCTGCACATTCATGGTTCTGGCATAAGGGGGACGATATTATTTATTATATAATAATATGTAATCTTATTAACAAATAAAATATTTTAAGAAGTATACAGTAAACAGGTTATTTCACATGAGTACCTACCCAGAAAAACTTATGAATCTACATCTAATTTCTGACAAATAATTTCAAGTAAACTTAGGTCCTATGGACCTTCGTTTTCGAGATATCCCGTTTTTTTCATTTAGGTCTTGTTTTCAGCCATTCACTACCTAATAAATAGAAATCTAATTAAGATAGAAAGATGCAGTTTGCAACATCGTAAAGAACATTAAATGTGATTTAAAAAATCATTAGCTTTAGTACTTAACACCTACGTTTATTAGTTTAGTGATAATGTAAGACAAACAATAAAATTGAAAATTAAATCAAATTTTTATAAAACTTTGAGGTTCCATAACTTCTATATTTTTACAGTTAACGTAATGTTTAAAATTCTTGGACTGACGAGATCCACCCTCCTGATGATTTTTGGACTGACGAGTCCACTTTTACAAGAGCTGGTGCAGTCAATTTTCAACTTTGCCAGACATGTTAGGCACTGGCTGAATGTTAATTATCCGAGACATTGGATAGGACGAGGTTGGCCATTCCACTGGTCTCCACGCTCCCCAGACCTTACACCAGCAGACTCTAACTCAGACTTTTGGTCAGAAATTTGATGTAGATTCATAGGTTTTTCCGTTTAGGTACTTACACGGAACACCCTATATATTATTGATTGATTAATATAATTTGAGTAAATGTTTATAGTACAAAATTAGAAAGTTGGCAATAAAAATCAGTTATATTATACGACTATGTTAGTGGTGGTGATTAAAAATATTGAAAATATTTACATTGTAAAATATTTACATTGTAAATATTTAAAGTAAAATATTAATTAAAGGTATTTTGAAGATGAGCATTTAAAAACATACCTTCTTTAACACTGGAAAAAAGATACTCGTGAAAAAATACATAAAAAATACAAATTTGAAATTTGAAAAAAATCACCAGAAAAAAAACGTTTTTTACACCTCTAAGCCCCCTACTAATCGTATTGAGGTGGCCATATTTTGTGATTTTTTAAAAAAAATATATATATACTATATTAGGTATATTAGTTACTTAAAGTTAAATTATATTTAGGTATTAATGAGAGCATTTTACTTAAAGAAAAAAAAACCCTTTTCTTAATATTTTTACTTTAATTAACAAGATTAAACTATTAATTAACAAAAAAAAGATTAAACTGTGGTGACTTTTTAATGTTTATTTAGGTTTTACATTACTTTAAGTGGCACGTATGTATTCATACCATTTAGAATAAATATTTCCGTTAAGTTTACAAGACAGTTATTCTTTTTCCTTTTTCTTTCATTTGTCAGGGAAAAATTATCAACATAGTCAGGGAAAGTCAGGGAATGTCAGGGAAATCAAATTCAAATTTTAAGTGTGAACCCTGCAATGGTTTAAACTAGTCTGAACCTCTGAAGGAGAAGATAGGTACTATTATTTCAATTAGTTGAAAAGTTGAACACTAAAAACTATTTTCAGACATAATTATCATAACTTATACTGCTTGTAAAAAACAAATTAAACTTTGGTTATTATTGTGTGTTATTAAGATTTAATTATTGTGTGTTACCAAGGTGGTGGAGCAATGTCAAATTTTATGAAAGCTAATGGAGGAGGCTCTGTTGCTGGGTCTTTTTATCATCAACGAAATGATCCTTTTATGAATCAGGTATATTTAGAGTAATCATTTTAATTGTAGATATGGGAGCGTCTATGGAGGTCATCTTAATGAACAATATAAATAGCCTCTCCACATAATCAGTTTATTTTAAATAACAAAGCAGCTTTCAGCCTTCATAAGGTCATTCATTATCATTGCCGGAATGTGGAAGAAGTAGTGTTACATTATATAAAAGAAAAGTTATTGAGTATCTTAATGAACAATATAAATAGTCTCTCCACGTAACTCATTAGCTTTTCTTTTATATAATGTAACACTACTTCTTCCACATTCCGGCGCTGATGATGAAGGCTGAAAGCTGGTTTATTATTTAAAATAAACTGATTACGTGGAGAGACTATTTATATTGGTCATTAATCATTTTAAGTTTATTTTATAGTAAACCGTTTAATATATAATGTTTTTATTGTCATTTTATCATGTTTTTCAGAGCATTGGTAGACCCCCCATGCATGTACCAGGTAATTATTTATCTTTTTTTTATTTATTATTCAGTAAATGAAGTTCCCTTTATTAAAAATAAAAACTACTATATACTCTATGGGTTTTTGGTGGGTCATAATGTCAATGACATTATGCTACACAAGAACTAAAAGATTTTTTTTTTTTTGGAACTTGTTTGTAGTTGAATTTCTATAACTTTATGGATATCAAAAGTAAAAAACAATGACCATAAAAATGTTGGTCTGACCGACGATTCATAACAATAGGAACCAGTTTGCAGATATTCATGAAATTATAAAAGTAAAGGTTAACTATTTATAAACTAAATAGGATAAGGGATAAATATGGTTTGTTGTTATATATATGTTATTGGTTATTAAATTTTTCTTTATGCTTTCTCTCATTGGTTATAAATCAATTTAATATTTTGTTGAACATTTTTTAGTATTTTGTTTAAAAGCTATTATAGTTTTTATTTAACTGTCTGAAGTACAGTAGAGTCTCAATAATCCGAGTTGGACGGGACCGGCATTAACTCGGATTATTGGAAATTTACGAAAAATGTGAATTTGGAATTCTACTTTTCTACTTTTAATCTATAATTATAATAATAATCTTTATTGGTATAAATATAAAGGTTTACATATAATATGTACATTTTGTCGAGACCCAGTACTTGTAGCAAGGTTTGGTTTTCTCCTTAGGAACAAGGGGATTCCTGCAAGATTCTGACCCACAAAATCTGTACGACTGGCACAAACTTTTCCACTCTTGAGTCAAGTCTTAGTGGAATGTGTTCAATATGCGGTGCCGTATTCAAAACCATATGTTACCAGAACTAATGGGGATGGGTTCAATATGCACCGGGCCTCAATATGCTGTACCTTATTCAAAAAACCATATGTTACCAGAACTAATGGGGATGGGTTCAATATGCACCAGGCCTCAATATGCTGTACCCTATTCAAAAAACCATATGTTACCAGAACTAATGGGGATGGGTTCAATATGCACCGGGCCTCAATATGCTGTACCTTATTCAAAAAACCATATGTTACCAGAACTAATGGGGATGGGTTCAATATGCACCGGGCCTCAATATGCTGTACCTTATTCAAAAAACCGTATGTTACCACAACTAATGGGGATGGGTTCAATATGCACCAGGCCTTATGTTTTAGAGTTTATAACCTGAGCTTTGAGTGGTACTTTTAAGATATTGAGCTTTAATTTTACAAAAGGGTCTAGATTCCTCACATTTTGCTACCATCTTGTTTCTTTGATTTTCTTAAGCCACCCACAGACTTGCAACTTTCTTGCTAAAGCAGCAACTTCCGTTTATAAACAGAAGTCATGGTAAAGGATCTAGTTTGTTTTGTGTTGGATTGAGCTTCAGTGTACTAATGTTGGCAGTCAAGTTGCCAACCCCAGTACTGATGGTGCAACATGGCTTCCACAAAAGAATTTAAACTTTTTTATTTTATTGCAACCTGAAGTTTAAACTTCAACCTGCCTATAGACCTGCAACATTTTTTTTTGCAAAACAACAAGTTGAAGGTTACAAGGAACCCTTCTGTGTTCACACTTCGAAGTTAAGACTTAGTCAAAGATTACCTTGACCATCGAAACTCTAACTCTTATCAGTTCTGTGCATGCTCATGTTTGCAAAAATTGGGGTACGAAATTACCCTGTGTGAAAACTAAAGCAAAAGGGTAGAACAGTTGTAACCATTTGATTTTATGTATTGGTATAATATAAATTAAGTTATGATATGACCAACAAAATTTCATCTCATCTAATTCAATTTTCTTATTTTGTTTTTGTCCTTACACAATAATTTTGTACCAACTCTAAATTATTATTGTATTAATATATTAAAGGTGGTAGTGGACGCATGTTGCCAAGTTTCATGAACTCAACAGCTTCTGTCATCGGATCTGTGTATCATCAGCGCAATGATCCTTACATGAATCAGGTACTTCACCATTAATATTTCTTATTAACTGATTTATAGCCCTATTTTCAATTTAGAGTTTAACTGGTATGACTTTAATCGTACGTTTAAAATACAACTTTTTAAAATATGTTAAGATAATTATTTCTTTTTTCAGACCTCTTTCATGTTCAAGCCACCAATGGGTGAGTTATTATTTTTATTTATTAAAAAATGTTACAATCATATTGCTGTGTGTAATAGATATATACATTTATTAAAACATTTCAACTTTTTTAGTTTGTATTGCTCTCTAAATTTAGTTTCATAAAAATTTAAATGTGTCTGTTGTGTTAACTATGACTTTTGATGTGACAGGTTATCCCCATGCACCCATGTCTGTAAGATCTGATGCTTCCTACGCTCACAAACCTTTACGCAGCTATTCACAAATGAATCAGGTCTGTATATAATGTTATTGTGTTTTGCATTGTTTATATTTTCAAAACTTTGCTATAATTATGTCGATAAACTAAAAGTTCTTAAATAATATTTGAGTAATACCTTGACCTATGCATTTAATGGCCTCATAACGCTGCAACAAATTATTTCCACCTGACCTGACTGATTTTGGGCCATAATTTTTTAATTTTAATTCTTCCCAGGTCTTGCAATATTCTAATAATATGTTTATTCTATTTTGGTCTCTAGGGTATAAGAAACTCTCACATTATCTCATTTCGGCAATATTTCGCCTCCTTTGAGGCATCTTCAGGTCTAAAAGAAGATTTTTAAATTTTAATTTCTCATATCTACACATTTACATCTCATATAACATGTTAACATAATTTCTGACGATTTAACATTAAATAATAAATATACAAAAAATAACAATTCCCTAACCTTTAACAATTCCTCTTAAAAAATATTGCCGAAATGAGATAATGTGAGAGTTTTTTATACCCTATAGACCAAAATAGAATAAACATATTATAAAAAGCGAGGGGTAATATACTACGAATATATTGCAATATTCTTTTATTTCTTTCTCCATCTTTCCCCTGCAGGTTGTTCTTGGTTTTCCCAGTTTCCATGTCTCCTGTGGGTCCAAGGGTCTGTCGACCGATGTTATTTTCAGTCCTTTTGAGGGTGTGTTCGGTCCAACCTTACTTCCTTGATTTCTTAGTTGGTAATCTTCTTTGGCCTTGTAGCTTGTAGAAGAAGAAGAACTTGTAGGTTTTTTGTGTTGGTTATTGTTGCTTTTCATTTTGGCACCCATACAGCAGCACTGATTTTACATTACTTTTGAAGATCCTTAGCTTTATACTTCTTCTGAGGGACTGAGACCTCTATATTATGCATAAACTCCCTTTGATTTCCTTATACTCTGTTGTATGTCTTCATCTGTCCTGCCAACTTTAGATATTAAAGTGCCCTGGTATTGGAACTTCTCTACCTGTTCTATGATTCTGCTGTTAACCTCCAGATCTATTTACTCCTACAGCTTATTATTTCTTTTGTTGAACAATATCTTAAGCCTTAAATAATGCAGAGGTTATTACTTTTATGTTATTTTAAGTAGTAAATGGATAATGATAACAATCAAGAGGATATGATTGATGAATTTACATACAAGAGTTTGCTCTAATAATTATGTTGATAAATATTAAAGTAGAACCTGTCAAATATTTGCCTTTCAATCTGTAAAGATTAACAAAAAAGCATTCTTTGACTTTGAGAGGGGTTTGATATGTAAAGATTTCTGTACCTCTGAGGTCAATTGTTGAAAATCATATTTTAGCAATTCTGCCCCATAGAAAGCCCTATCTCCAAAGAACAAAATTTTACAGGAAATAAGGAAATCAAATTTTATCACCTGCATCAAAGTTTTGATACTTTTAAAGGCTTTTATTGTGTTTATGTTGTTGTTTTAAGTTATAGACGAGATTTAGAGATTTATTGAGATTTTTAGAGATTTTGGCTTTGTGTTAATGTTGATATAATTGAATTTTAATTGTTTTATAGAAAAAATGGATTTAGGGCTTTTTTTAAAAAATAAGTTGCTGCAGTAAACTAATTCCTATAAGGGAGTTGGGGCTTTTTATCTTCATAATTATCACGTTTACGAACCTTAAATAATAGCATTGCATAAAACAAATTTTGTGGACTTAGGGTGTTTTTACTAATTATTTGTTATTCTCTTATCGAAAAACTTCTCTTATCTACTTGGCTTATTGTCTACTTAGCTTTTTGTTCTAAGTTTATTTTTCTTTTCTTTTTTTTCAGACTGGACTAATGAAAGAAAATCCTAGAATGAGCCGTAAGTGGACTTATATAAATTTAATTACTTACGTCTCAATTTTCAATCCATGTGTGTATATACATGTTTTATTAAATAGAGCTGGAAGGAAGAACAAAAAAAACTTTTTTAAGTGCCAATCCAATTAAAAAAACTTTTTTTTATGTTATTAGAAAATATGGCCAACATGCGTAGAGTGCCTTCAGTTGTGAACTATGGTGAAGATGAAGAAAATATTTACGACTCTCATGAAAGAGAAAACTTAGAACAGCCTAGAAGAAAAATGCATACTCCTTTGGAACCAGTTGTTGTACTTGAAAGGTCAGTATTAAAGTATTTTACAACATACAACTAAATAGGAATATCGGAGATATGTTTTAAAAGATACATTAATCTCCTTTTTAGTTATCACAATTTTAGTCTTCTTCTTTTTTATAAAGAACCTTAAAAGCACAACAAAATAAAAGAAACAAAAAATAAAATAAATATACGACTATAAAAAGAAACAATATCACCCACAACTAGGAAAGAAAATTTAAAAAAAAAAATAAACTCAATTAGAAAATTTAATTAAAAACAAAAAAATGGACTGCTATGAGAATAGAACATGGATATTTCAACCTCAGAACGATACGGTTGCAAGTTCAGTTTTATTCGTTTTTGAGATTATCGCTTTATAGATAAAACTAAAGTACCTATTGAAAACTCTTTGAATATTAAGTATAAAAACCCACACTTTTTGAAGTTACTGTATTATTCCATTGGTTAGAGGTCCTCAAGATCTTCTAAAATTGGTCATCATCTAAAAATTAAGTTACAACGCTATCCTTCTGTGATATTCACAGTGAAAACTTTTATACAACATTTTGGTTTGGCCTAGTAAAGAAAAAGTTAAGGAATTAAAAGGCTCACTTTTGCAATCATTTGACCTCTCCTTGGGTCATAAAAAAATCCTTAAATGACCAAACTGCTTTAGAATTAAAAATTACCAGGAACTTCACTAATTTTTTGAAAAAGTTATGTATAATTTTTATGTTCTATTGAATTTATTTATTTGATTGGATATTTGTTAATTGAGATAAAACGTGTATTATAAAAATAGTCTATTTTTTTTACTGCCCTATTTAGGATTTTTTTAATTTTGTAAATATATATATAATTGAAAGTGGTACTTGTTCATGACACTGCAATAATCAGTCAGTAGATAATTATTTAATGAACTAATAATAATTAATAAACAGCTTGATTTTCCGGTGAAATCCACGTCAAAATAGGGTTGAAGTCCGACGTTTCACTTCCACTACTGGAAGCATCTTCAGGGATGTGGTGCATCGTGATGTTTACTTGAAGCAACAACAGGACATACTGACAACTGAGAGTATTTATAGTTGCTTTCTGGAAAGTAGATTATACCTTGATTCCCGGGGGGTTCCTTGAGTCAGGTTTATCCTTTGTCGGGATGACACAATCAGGCACGTAATAAGCGAAATATAACCTTATTTTAAATTGACTAATAGTTAATTTTATATTCACTTTTTATGGTCCAATAATAATTAACTTATTATGGAAGAAAATTTCTAAGAAAGTACCTATAGTCATAATATATTATTGTGTTGTACCCCTGATGTTCAGTCCTGTATATTTTAATAAAATTCATAAAACCAATTTTGTCCTCTTTGATTATCTGGTGTTTGTTTGAACAGAATTGATTGTGATATGAGCATTGCTGAGGAGAAATCCAATCAACCAGATTCAACTGCAAGATCAACTAGGGTAACCTCATCTTACACTATGCGAAACCTCAACAATTCCCGTAATATTACCAATCTTAAACAGGCAAATTCTTTACGTAATGATACTACCATTAAAAATCAAGCCCGGCAAAATAGACAGGTAATTATTTATACATATATTTTTATTATTATTATTTAGAACAAAACTTTGTCCAAGCATTTTTTGTTTAAGGGATAGATTTAAGGGCTGTTTGATAAGTATGTGCAAAAATATGGAGTGCACTTTTAGAATATCAACTTTATTGTTGTAAACCTTCACTCGATGTAGAATATTTAAATCAACCTTATAGTAATAGTCCAGGAGATAGCTTGTACAAAAGTGACTGACTAACCATCAAGCTAGAATTTTGTGTATGAGTTAATTTATTTGATGTCCTCCAAGAATATGTGGTCGGCAAAGTTCGTCTGCGGGACATGGATTGACCATAAGCTGTTGAAAAAGAAATAGACTGGGGGAAAGTGGCCAAGGATGGGGCCAATCCATTTTGCTGGACAATGTAATTTTCATAATCCTCAGAACAAAATTAGTTTGTAGACCAAAAATAAAGTTGATGCTAGTTTGTCACTTGATTATAAGAAATATTTGACTTTCAAACCTATATAGTTAAACGTGTTTAGACTCATTCAATTTTTTCTATAAAACTATCATCAGATTTCACACACACAGAAATATAAACCTTGCTTCACTTTACTTATAATTATTATAAATTATGATTATATGTGTTAGTTTTTCCTTTGTAATTTATCTTTCTTATGTGCTTCTTATTATTTTTATGATCATGAAAATGCCTATATTTTTCAAATACTTTAGTACTTAATTTTAGCATATAATTAATTTTATTTATTTGTTTTTCAGGTTGGAAGAACTGTAGTTTCTACACCTTTAAAAGGTATTAAACTTTTTTTAATTGTATTATTTTGAGAAGAACCAACTGTGCCATTCCAGTTGGTCCTACTAGGTTTACTTAATATAGCCATTATCCTGCAGTGGTGTCACTTGATTGTCCTCGTTGTCAAAGCGGGGTTCCCACGGGGAGTGAACACTCTAGAGTGCCATGCTAGAGTGAAGACTGTTGTGACCCACGCATGAGGTGGGGAAGGTGAGTGAACTAGCGCAGGACATTGGACAGTTCACACAGGATAGTGATCACGATCACGCTCCAGTTCCTGATCTTTCGCTAGCAGCAATTTTCTTCAACTCCTAGCAATAGGCACACCTCAAATTCTTGAATTTGGTTATTACCTCCTTAGGCCCAAATCCAGATAAACCCATTGCTTCACTGCTCACTCCCGGTGCCATCAGAGGCAAGTTTACTGCAACATGTTCAGAAGGGTCAAGTCCACTCTACAGTGAACCACTCTAGAGTGCCACTCCCCGTGGGAACCTCGCTTAGTTAAAGCTACTGAGTTAAAATTTTGGTGAAGACTTCTTATGACTGATGTAACCAGTACCAGACAGTCTTACCGGTCTTAGGTTTAGTCTTGTACCGGTTGCTAGGTTGGTATGACTCACGACTCACTGCACTCCCATCTTCTTATGTTTTAATTAACATTTTTCAATTTTTGGCTCTGATGATGGCCCTATAGGGGCTGAAAGCTGCTCTGAATTAAATATTTTTTACGTGGAGAGACTTTTTTATTTCAACACTGAATGATAACCTCCACTAACGCTTCATATCTTAACTTACTAAAATTTAGTTAAAATACTGTTAGTATTGAAGTCAACAATTGTGCTTTAGAAAGGCTCAAACCATATCAAATTAATTACGAGCTTCCTAATTTGTTTTATTTTATTAGCAATAAAGAAAAAAATAGTTGTTTACCCATAAACTACTGAGAGGCCTAACATTTTTCTCAAAACATCAGTCCAGGCTCCAATAGTAATCTGTGTTTGGTTCCCAGACTCAATCCTTCTGTCTCAGATTAGTTTTATTTTAATACTTACTCCGATGCTACTAACTTTTTCTCCATATTTTTTTTCTGCTAGACTCAAAACATTATTCTTCTTGTATAGACTACAGCACACATATTAAGTATATAAAAATGATTACCTTCATATTTATGTATTTTTAATAATTAATTTATGTATGTTGTCCAGAGGTTAATATGAATGAAAGCAGTGTGCTCAGAGTCACTCGTTCCGGCAGAGCTGTACGAGCTCCACAGACATTTTGGGGTTTGTAATTTTTTACTCTAAAAATATAAAATTAAATATGCAGTAGAACCTCATTATAACTAACTATTAGGAGCTAACTTTTTTAAGTGTAGTTTATTACAAATAATTCTTTCTAATAATAATACAAAAAGGTGTACCTGTATATCAATGTAAGTACAGTTGTTAGTTAGCTATAAAAAATAAATAGCTATTATACATCAAATATAAAACAGCCTTAAGCATAGGTTTAGTTAAAAAAGATGTGTACATATACACTGCATTGATATTTAAAACAAGAAAATTCATGCTGATTGCTTACATTCATTGGTTTAAGAAATAATTTATTTTCTGTTGGATTTGTTTGAATCTTATTTCATCTTAAAATAACTGGGGGAGGTACCGCCAGCTTTTAAAGATATGAAACTTGTCACTTAAAAATAGACAACATTAATTATAGTTTTTATTGTAATTTTTTTACCTATTCATTATAAGTAAAGTCTATTATAATCAGGTTACACTATATATGTGTGTGTGTTTTTTTTTAAATGAACTAATAAGCTTATATTTATGTTTACAAATTATTATCATCGTAACAACCAAACTGAAAGTATCAAAAAAGTTAAAAGTTATATCTTTTTATTTCCCTGGATGTCACAAATAGTCCAGAACAGAATTATTAAAAAATATAGTTGCTAAGCATGTGTTCAGTACTCATAAGGGTACTTTAAAAAATTGGACAAGTTTGTTTCAAGACGGTGGCCATATAAGTTTGTTTAAGCTATAACTTTGGAACCGTTATTATAATGACATGAAACAAACATCTTTAAATGCATTTTTATTGTAGAAACACAATGAAACTACTCTAAAGTATTTTCCTCCAACCGTTACCAAGTATAATTTTTTAAGATTTTGGTGAGGGAACATTTGTTTGATACAACATATACGACATATTTATAGCGTATTTTCTTTATTTTTTGACAAAGAATAACTGCGATTTCCGGTATTTCGGCTACTACACATAACATAATTGCAAAGTATACATTTTTTTGTGCTGGAAATTAAGGTCCTTAATTTTGCCTACAGACCCTAAAAACGGAGTATCAGTAAAACCAGCATGTTTAAAAAAAATTGTATTTTCATATAGTTCTAAGCCCTCTTTAAATAATATTCTTGTTTTAAAACCTGTATGTTAGTCATATCCCTTGTTTGTCTATTGTGATGTGTTCATTCAAGTCTAAATATATTTATTTTTATGGAAGCATGTTCTTATTTATTTGAATAAACATTGAACATAATACGGTAGGACCTCCATTTGTCAAACTCTATTTCTGTGTAGGAATCTAGTCTTATATTTCATGTTTGAACAACCTGAAAATGCTTATTTCAATCAACTAAAGTGAACTTAACATGAGTTTTTAAGTAATTACAAATTAAAGAGCAAAATTGATTAGTTAATTATTAAAATAGTATGGCCAATTTGAAGGGCACATGGCTCCCTCAAGTTCTATTATTGGACGAATGGTAACATGATATTTGGATGTGTTTCAATTACCTGTGTCCTAGTGAGATAATTCATATTCTTAAGCACTATTAAACTTGCGCAGACTGTTTAAATTGATATAGGACAATCCATGAGCTACTTTCAATGAACCAACTGAATTCTTTAAAATCAGATGAGTACATTTAAAAATCTAGGTGTTAATAAAAAATAGTTAGTGTGCATGGGGAAGAGAAAGGAATGTGCTCAGAAAGTTGAAATTAATATGGAACCAATAATGTTACCTTAAGCTCAGAAGCAAAAATAATTTGTACTCTTAAATTTAATCCAGACCAGTGTCAAATGAATTAAAAGACATCACACATTTTTGAACCAATTTAGGTTTGATTTCTCCCTTCCAAAGAATTTCCTTCCACTTTTGAATTAAGTTTTCTTTTTTTCTTACATCCTTTCCCTGTAGATTTTGCCTCTTCTTATATGCAATTTAGTAGTTATGGCCAATTAAAAAAGAAGACCCTCTAAGGGATTTATATTTTATCATATTCTTGTTCTTTACAGGGGTCCCAGACCCTCCTACTTTCCTACTTTTTTAGTAGGAAACCTCCTACTTTTAGTAAAACCTCCTACTTTTCCTACTTTTTTACCTCATAGATATCTTTAATTTTTTTTTTTTTTAATATTTAAAAAAAAAAATTCGTTATTTATCTTTCTAGCTATTCTGGTTCCATTTATTAAGTTAAATTATTTATTAATATCCTTTGCTCGCGTATCATTCAATCTATGATTCGTTTTGATTTTATTAACAGTATTAGAGGTATTACTACTCTTTTACATTAATCTGAAACTTTCAATCCTTTGCTCCTCTTAAATTTTTATTTAGGATTTCCTTGTTATGAGATGTTCATTTTTGTTTTCATCCCAGCAAGAAGGGTAAGAAATAATATGTTGTAGAAACAAATAAAGCTAGGAGCATATTTTGTTTGCAAGTATGTTGACGTTTGTGATTTATTTGATTATTATCATCTGTAAATTTGAATGCAATAAAATCTTGAATACATTTGAAAAAATTGGCCAAACAATTTTGGAAGCTGCCTTCAAAAAAGTCAACCATGAAATGTACTATTCAAATTTAATAAGAACAGAACAAAAGGAAATTTAAAAAAATAAAAGAACCATGCTGGACAATTTTTTCTGCAGTCAAACAAAGAAAATAAAAAACAATAATACGCAATTTAAAAATCTAACTTTAAATGGCTTAAAAATATTGATTTATTTACTCAAATAACCAACTGATTGAGAAATATTACAATTACCTTACGTGTTTAGACCAAATGTTTTAGACTTTTATTTTATTCTTTTTCTTATTGGGCTCTTGGGATGATCATTAAAAAAATATAATTGGTGCAAATTTCACCCATTTGAGCATCATCAGGCCATTTCAACATAAATTTGAATTTTATGTTAAAACTGATTTAAAATAGAATGCCCATAAATTAGATCGTTTTATCAAATTATATTTGATAAAAGATGATTTATCAATATATATTTGCACTCTTTGCTTCATGGAATTAATCTTTTTATCAAAACATGCAGATATAATACATCATTAATATATTTTCAATATTTTCAATAATTTTAATTATTGTTTCAAATACATCACCTCAACTGGAACTTTATCCTGCCCATTTTTTTGGGGGGAGGGGGATATTATTTATAATATTAATATTATTATGTGTTTATTAATCAATGAATTATTTTTATATTTTAATTAAGTGCATGAGAATCATGAGATAATAATAAAAACATAAAAATAAATCTAAGTACATTTTTACACAGCCTATTTATTTACCAAAATTTCCTACTTTTTTAAAAATAACCTCCTACGTTTTAATAAAAATATCCTACTTTTTTGACCTCAAAAACCACTGGGACCCCTGTCTTTAGTGTAGGTTCTTTCATTTTAATCATTGGAATTGGACGAAGACAAACAAAAGAGATGGGTCCTATGCATATTCAAATAAAATGAGGGAGAAAGTGTTATTTATAGAAAAAGTTGATTTAAATATAATAAGAAATATAATTAATGGTCTAATCAGACCTTGATAGATTGATAATGTCAATATATAGAGGTCCTATTGTAACATTAATATACTTTATTTTGTTAAACAAAAGAATCTACTTGGTATGCGATGCCACAGTAAAAGGTCTGTCAGTGGTAGTTTTCTATTTTTTAAGTTTTGGTCCTTCTTCCTTTGTTGTGTTCACATATCAAACTGATTCTTTTGGTAACTAACTTTAAAAAGTTATATTAAGATAATAAAAATAAGTGTTTGTGTTAATATTTTTTGTTGTAGCATCTGAAATGTCTGCTTTACCATCTTACAATCACACTGTTCAGGTTAGACCAATTCCTCTCTCTCTCTCTATCTCTTTCTCTCTCTCTCTCTCTCTTGTTTCCTTGCTTTTTTACCGATAAATGTTTTCCACAACTAAATGAAAAAGGTGTTATCTTTCACCTCTGCAAATGAGCTCAAAATTATAAATGTCATATTTTCTTGCAAATATCTTAGCTTCAATGGTAATGTTGCAAATATGGTTTTTCAAGAACACATTTGATTAAAGAGCCCTTGAGATTCGTAAAAATGGCAAATAATTAGCCAGTGTGCCTAAAAAGTCACCCCAATATAGAAAACCTGTAAATGATCTATTGCCTCTTGTAAAAAGTTCTAAAAACCTGGTTCAGTATCCATAAAAAAATAACCACAAATATATTTTTATCTTATTATGTTATATATCAGTGTCTTCGTAAGATATGATAGTCCTTTTAATGTTTTTGTGATGTGTAAATGTACATTGTTATTTTACATACATTACATCAAATTAGTGAATACTATTATATTTTTACAACCTTTTGATGCTTCAGTGCCAAAGGAATACTCTAGTTTAAGTGAGTAATAAAATCTGTATCTGATTTATGCAGGGTCGCTGAGAGGATTTCCGGGCCCCTGGGCAAGTTAGCAACTGGGCCCCTTTGAACAAATAACGGGGGGGGGGGGGTCCGGAAATTTAAAAAAAATTTAATTACCAAAATATGAGTTTTAAGGATTTCTGAGGGCAATTTTGTCCTTAGAGGAAAGATGTTTGGTGGGGACAAATTTTTAAGATGGGCTAAAAAAACAAATAATTGAGTAGTTTTGTAGCTGGTAAGAATCATTAAAAACCTTCTTTTACATTTTATAAAATACATAATATAAAATAAAACAGAATATAAATTGTTTGCTAAAATAGTGAGATTAAGAGGAAACAAAACAAAATAATTAAGTAACGCTTTAATTTCAAATATGGCATTAATAGTAAAACAAATATTAATATCAGTATGCCAATATGATTTGTCTGTCAGTTTCTCTCCTTTAAACAAATAAAGGTGGGGGAGTCCGGGGGTCCTCCCCCTAAAATTTTTTTAAATTTAAGAGCAAAAAGACGAGTTTTAAGAATTTCTGAGGCCAAGTTTGTCCTGACAGAAGAATATGTTTGGTGGGGACGAATTTCAAATACATATGTATGTACTGTTGGTTAAGTTTTGTATTTATGTCTGTTTAATTTCCAATGCTTGAATCAACTTTGCCTCCCAAAACAAAAAAGCATTTGCGTTCAGAACTGAATGGGGTCCCCTTACAGTAGTATAGAAGTATAATTCCAAGCTAGATTTTATTTTTCTCTAAAAGGGCCTCTACTGACATTGGTAAAAATATAGAAATTTCATATTTTTTTGGATTTGGGGGCCCCTTGGCACCGGGGCCCACCTGCAATTCGGTCCCATAGTTATGCCACTAATTAGAAATATCCATCTTGCCTTTTTTGGTTGTAAAAAACCAGGGCCGCCCCCCGGAGGCCCAGGCCCCCTGGAGACCCGGGCCCTTGGCATTTGCCCCCCCCCCCCCCCCCCCAGAATTTTGAACAAAAAATCTGCTCTTTAAAATTATGCTTATCAAAATGCTCCAGCTACAATACATTTGAAAAAAAAAAAAAGTTTTGAAGATAATGTGAACTACTTAAAAGACAATTAGCCTTTAACTCCAGAATGGTTTGAAAAAAAAGGTATAGTCTACCAACTCTGCCTATTTATTCTATTCCAACCTTTTGGTTGTGTTTTAGGGGTAGAATACTCCTTACATCACCTTATGCATATTTTTCCACAATTTTCCGCCCTTTATTATTTTGTCTTCAAATTTTTAAGCAACCCATAAATCCCTCTATGATATTAATTTCCACTTTATATGTTCATATGATTTTCATGTTCTTTTAAAGCAATTTTCCACCATTTTTAAAGCGTAGTTATTAATATTTTAAAAAATTATATTTATAAATTGTTTACAACTGCTTAGAGTAGGGCAGGAAATTTTTATAGGTAAACTGCAAAAGGTTTCAGAAATATTTAAGAGGAATAATACTAATTCCAATCTACATTTGGTGGGACAGATTATTATTTATTTATTTATTTTTTTTTTTTTTAGAGAGAGAATTTCTGTTTTTTTTATTTGGATTTATTATGAATTCTACCTGATCTAGTCAATTATAAGAGCTTATACTATTTGAAAATATTAGCTGTACATTGGTTTTTCCTCTTCTAATGTTTCTTTCTAAAACTAGTCTTTGTTTATGATAACATAATTCAAAATAATAACATTTTAGAACATAGTGATTCCTTAAGTTATTACTTAAATTAACTAGAAAATTTTATATGTTATATACTCCATGATAATAAGAAATTTTAAAGTGATGCCCAGAAATTCAAAATTACTTCAATTTAAGGGTGATTTTAAAATTATTTTAAGATTAATTTTAAAATGAATGAATATTTGCAAGAGATAATGAATCTAATAAATATGTGTAACCTTTAACCACATTTCCCTGTTTTAATTTATTTTTCATAATTATTAAAGAAAATTTATAAATAGCTTAATAATTTAATTGTTACATTAAAATGTTATTATTTCTTTTTTTCAGGTTCAAGGAATTAAAAGGAAAAGGAATTACCGAGATTAAATACTACTAAATTATCATCTATAATATTGGGGGGAAATTATTGCAGAGAAAAAATATTGGACTTTCGTGTTTTTATTCTATTTTTATTTTATGATTTTTCATTAATAATTTTGTTAATATGGTTTACATTAAATGATTAAAGTTTTAAATGAAACATTTATTTTTTTGTGAAATAGAATATGACAGTTTACTTAAAAAAAAATTTTTTTATTCTTTATTTATTTTGTCATGTGTTTTATTATTGATATATTATCATTATTATTGTTATTTAATCGTTTTTTATGCTTGCATTTAGACATTTACATTCAAAAAGGCAGGGAATATTAGATTGGAGTCAAGACCTTTCCCATGGAGAGGGATAAAGTTTGAGTATATTTGGTGTGATAACAGTATCAGTTTTTAATAATAATATAAAGGATTGGTTCAATAAAGGGGAATGTCCCCTGTCTTTTTAATATGAAAGCCACCTTAAGAAATTATATTTTTAGCTATAGTTACTTGTTATAATATTTACCTTATTATTTTTAGTTTAAGTTCTTCTGCTTCTTGTAAATTAAATTTCAGCAACTTCCTCTTTTGATTTCATACTTATTCATTTTTGTGTATAAACTTATATTACAAAAGTGAATGAGAGGATAAGGGGGTAGGAGGCGAATCTGACTTCCGATTCAAAGTTTGCTGCTAAATATTTTATTTAAAGGCAGACTGTTCTCATGAGTGCATTTAAATGATTTTTTTGAGAGTTCAGTGCATCTAGATTTTTTTGAGGTCAAGATTATTGATACTGTGGTTTTGTGAAAATTACAGTGTAAAGAAAGTTGTATGGGGCTAAAAGAGTTTTATTATGTACTAAATTTTTTTTTTATTATTATTATTTTTAAAAATAAATATTTATGTAACAATACACTATACTGAATGACATTGATAACTCTACTAACAGACATACTCATATAAAGATAAATTAACTAAGTATATATTAATTTAACGTAAATTACTAAAAAAAAAATATTTCTTTTTAAAAATAATTAAATCTTAACTAATAAGAATAATAATATATCAATTTTAATAAGTGATAATGCATAGAGTATGCCTAGCATCTATTATGAATGATATTGATTGGATGAGTTTACTAGCTTATTTCATTTTAACATTTCATATTGTCACTTAAATACTACATATTAATAACACAAACATTAGTGTTTTTAGGATAAATGTGACAGAAGTTGTAAATATTATTATTTTTTTATTTACTGTAAGTCACTTTTTAATTTTAGTAGACCTGTGTGGGAAATAAATTTTTCTAGAAGTTTGAATAAGCACAGGAAGAACACAGTTACACTTTTCAACAATATAATTCGGAATGGTTAAATAAAATTACAATTTACAACTACCACATTATCTTAAACTTAGGCTCACTGGTGCTATCAATCAGGATGTAAATTCTTTACCCGAATGACGTTTCCTCTCTCAAGGATTGCTATCTTAATTATTCTACTTTAAGTATTTTACAAAAAATACTTCTACTTGGTACAAGTAGATAACTGAAATAGGAACCTTTAAGAGTTTATTTGAAGTTTAAAATAAACTCCATATTTTATTTAAAAAATTGATATGCCTAATTAACAAAACATATATTTTAAGAGTTATCAAGATGTAGTATTATTAGGGTGCATTCAGAATCACTAAGCATGTCAGGTTGTTTGTTGCGGTTAGTGTTTTGGCAGCTTCAATTAATTATTGTTTGCTAGGGGACTGATGGAAGGTAGCGTATGACCAGGGTTTTTAAATAAACTTGTTTGGTTTAAGTGTGAAGTTAGTTCCAGTACTTATGTTATCAAACTTTATAATTTTAAGTTTCTTAATTGTAGGAAACAAAAAGCAAATTATAAATTCTCAAAATATCTAGGATGGAGGAGGAGGGTAACAGTTGCTTAAATAGCGCCCCCACCACCCCGTGTTGAGGGAGATTCCAAAAAAATTATTTAAAAGAAACTAATATTTATTTAAATAAATTATTTAATTGTATATAGTGATTTTTTTGGGAGGGGGGGGGGGGGGTTAAGAATCCAAACAGTCTTTTGTTGGTGGTCTATGCAGCACAAGAAGCCTAAACTACTGGGCTGATTTTGATGAAATTTGGCATACATTTTCAGAAAAATTATACCCCAAGGCAAAATTGAAAAATGGATTTTTAGCTCTAAATTTGGGGGGTGCTATCCCCAAAAAACTATGAAAAAACGTGACTTTAAAAAAAAAAAAATAAAATAAAAAAATAAAACCATTTGGATATCAAATATAGTCTATTTAAATACGAATCTAAAGATTTTCGTCAGTTTTTGACGACATCCTAGTTTCCGAGAAATTTATGAAAATAAATCTGATTTTTTGGTAAATCAAAAACAAAAAGTTAACAACCGCCAGTGGAACACTTTTAAAACCGAATCTATGGAATGTGATATAATGGGATTTAAATAGAGTATCAATATCTATGTGAGAAAGTTTTGTTTGATTTATCCAACTGATTTTTTTACAATTATCCACTCTACAAAAATCCCTGTCAAAGTGAGCAGCACTGTGTTAGCTGTCAAAATACATTTGAAGTTAATATGTCTTGGAAAATCAATATTAGGCAGGCAACAAAATTTGGAAAACAACATGTCTATGGAAAACAAAAATGTCGGCAAGTCGTCTATTAGGCAAAAAAGTTTGTAATTATATAGAACCGGGGACCGAGCACATGAAAGGAAGAGCAAAAACCTTAACAACCCCCCCCCCTCGATCTTCGGCTCATTTTTCTTCACCCACCGTCTCTTAACTTTAATAACTTAAAAGGTATTTTTTTAAGTGTTATGTTAATAGTAAAGTTTTTCCGCTGTTTATAGCTAATTTTTCGGGAAGGTTACTTTAGGTTATCATACAAAGTCTTTAAATTAAAAACAAACTATTGAAAGTGTTTGTTATAAAACGTGTATATTTAGTATAAAAATTGTTATTTTAATAAATCAAGTAACTAAATATCAGTTTAAGGTGTTTAAATTACGTGAATTTGTAGGTAAAACTTTTATACCTACAAACTGAATAGCTACTAGCTATGGTGCACTAGTCATAGATAAAATTTAATACGCAACATGGATCGAAGTATTTCTGCTCTCGGGATTATCTCCCTCGGCTATACCTCTGGAGCTAATACTACAGTTATCTCCCTCGGCCATAAGGCCTCGAGAGCTAATGAAGTTTTCTCCTTCGGCGGTGCCTCAGGAAAAAACTTAACCTCGAGCAGGAAAACATACTTCTCTCCCTTGTTGCGTAAATAACTATTACCATCCCCACTCCATTTGTACTCCCAAGAGAGGAAAGAAAGAAAGAGGGCCAGCAGTGAATTTTGTAAGTTATATGGGGTGCATGTTCCAAAAGTTACGGGGGTGCTGTATGGTGTATTCCTTAATTATTCCACTGGACAGTAATGTTTTCAATTTTTAAATTAAGCGTCCCGAAACTTAGACTTAACACAATTGAAGGTAGATAGGTTTTAACGAAAGCACCGGTTATTTTTCAGTCGACCTGGTTATGGTGATTCTGAACACACTCTTAATGTGATGTAGCACTGTAGTGTTGTGTAGTACTGTACTAGCTCAGATGTATCAATCTTCCTCCTCCTCAACTCTGTTCCTCTTTCCATATTTTTATGGTCTCCTGTCTATTATTTCTATTTTTTTTTTTTTTTTTTCCTGTATGAGGGGGAGTAAACTGTATTAATGTAAATTTAATCCTTTTTATTTTTTGTTATTGTGCTTATAATAAACTGATTAATTGATAAATCTTAAAGTTTTATTGTCTTCGTAATATGTTTTCAAAATTGTATTATGTTTTAGTGTATTTATTTGTTTAATAAATATAAATAATGAAATAAATGTATGTAATTTTTTATAAGGAGACCTCAACCGTAAGCTTTAAATTGTACCCAGGCTATATATCATACATGGTTACAGTTTTTTTTTACATAGATTAAATTATTTTAATGATCTATATTTCAATCTGAAAGCTTTATTTATTTAGAACTAGCTGCAGTATCCGGTGTTGCCCTTGGATGCAAAGATAAAAAACACTATTAACTTTTTATTTTGCTTTATAAAAGGTGTTCCAAGGGCATGAGTCAAAGAAGGAGACTTGATTAGCAATCAGTTCATTTGCCTGACAAAATGAGCCATGTTTCTCCAATTTTTATTCTTTGGCCATTTTTGGCAATACTTGTCATTTTCATGGGCTTTAATAGTGGTAAAACATGGCTCATTTGAGAAGTGTGTTTCACCAGATTATCTAAATTGTTGTAAAGGAAAAAAATTTAACGCATTTGACGCTTTGACTGCAAGTCTATGTTTACAATGGTAAGCATATCTCTGTCAAAGATAGCTTATTAAAAACAGAATTCACCAAATTTTTCTAAGATGGGGGGAAAAAATCAAAACTAAATTATTTTCCATATTTTTTTTTTTTTTTTGTATAATTAAAAATTATAGTCATCACAATTTACAATCTCCCAAAAAACAAAAACAATTATTGGGCTAAATTAATACAAAAGTATAATATAACTGCATGTTACAATTAAGGCAAATTTTCTTCTTTAATGTTTGTCTAAATAAAAATATTTAGGTAACATATTTTCTTTTTATTTATGTTTTAATTTGTAAATAAATTACTTGATAAAGCTCTTTTTATTAAATATAATTTAAACAAGCTTTAAATTAATATAATTTGATAAATACTTTTTTTAAAAAAAAAACATATTAACTGAAAAGTGCAATAAAGAGAGAGAAATAAAAATAATTTACCTTTTATTCTGTTCTATAATAAATACATGAACTTGAAATAGCTAAAAAAAAAAATTATAATAATTACAAGTCAAAATATTAATCAAGATATGAATTATCATATTTATTTGGTTATTCTAAAAATAAAAAATATTATAGAAAAGAATATTAACAGAGAAGGGAGGGGGAAGTGTGATGGAAAGGCAACACTTATTCATATTAGACATAATTTGCTCCTTTTTGACATAAAAAACAAAGTAAATTACATTAATTGTATAATGTAATGAGTGATTTTTTGAATACATGAGCCATACAAGTATATTTTAAAATTAAAATCTATGTGTATTATTTTTAAAAATTGTAAATGCATGTAGTCTTTTTAGACCTTGAACATTTTAATTAAAAAAAAATCAAGATTTTTACCGAATAGAAAACTAAGGTAAAATTATTTAGTTACTGGCGAAATCACATCAAAATGACTATAGGCTAATCAGCCTATAATAATTTATTTAAATTTGTTCTTATACTTTAAACCTTTTGTTAATATTTTTAAATTAAAAACTCGTGTCCCTGGGCCTACTCTCATTGATAGACTTTTATCCTCCCCTTATAAATATAAATATTTACTACACTCCTGGAAATGTGCAGTTTAACATACTCTATTGGTTCATTGGGATTTAATTCCAGTTTTTACTGAAATCACTAAATAATACGATGGTTTTGAATAGAAAAATATTTGGTGAAAGCAAGAATTTAAGTTTAGTATTATCGCACTAACAAATGATTTTCCGTAACATTTTTTTTTCAGATATTGTCAAGCACCTTTGAATTGAGTCTATTCATAGTTAATAAAAATCAATGACTCTACACACATTGATGTTTTTATTATCTATTGACTATTGATATAACTCTAATTGCACCCAATTATTAATCTGACAGCAATGTTTCTTTCTTACAGCCTAATTCAATCAACTTGTGCAACATCTATATCAATAAGTTTTATTCATTAATAGAGCTTATGTACGTATTCTTTACTTATATCTAAGAATACTCAATAATTTTATCAGCTGAATAAATTGTTGGTAGTATTAGTAAGTATAATTACTACTTCTAACAGCTAACAATGCTCCTAAAGAGAATATTCACTTTGATACATTTGGTATTAAGCCCTTAATTAATGTAAAGGTAAGCACATTTAATTCAAGGGGCACTCCCTCACTTTTTATGTTCCTAGGCCATTCTGAATGTCAAGGCAATGAGAGCTTTATCAAAAATTAAATGTCCATTAGAATAATAACCTCAGGATCAGTGGTGTAACTATGGGCGCATTGCGGTCGAGCCCTCAAATAGGCATCGAGGGGGCCCTTATTTCTTAAAGGGAGAGGTTTTTTCATCAATTTTTTTTCCAGGGGCTCCCAATGCCCTAGCTACACCACTGCTCAGGATGCCAAATTGTTTACTGCAGCCCTGGTAAAGTAAATCATACTGCAATATTCATTATTTTAAGATTTAGATTAAAAATTTTAGTTAGTGATGCAAAACATTTCAAAAAAGTTTCATGATTATAATTTATTTCCTAATTTGCTATAAATATTTTTTTGTGTGTGTGTGCTCAATACTCTACTAATAACTGAAACTGAATGCCGATCGAACATTTGTAATTTTGATAGAAAATTTAAACTCAATCATTTTAATAATAATTATAAAATAACAATATACATATTGTTGAAATGATTAATTATGACAATGTACCATTATTTTGATAAATGAAAATTATATATAATAATAGAATTTATTAATGCATTAAAATGTTAAGCTCATGTAGACAAACATAATTTTTACAAGCTAGGAACAAGGATTTAATAGGAAAGGGGGGGGGTTACACTCAGAAAATTGTTTATCTAAATATCTAGAAAAAAATTGTTTACAAAGATATATAGAGATAGATTTATATATACCTAACTCACTTTTTTTTTTGTTTATCATTATTATTAAAGTGTGAATTAATATCTATTCTTTGATTTCACGATTATTGTGAAGCTATATAAATTGTTATCTGTTTATGATTATTATTTTTTTATTGACAAAATTGACACATGAGTTTTATTATTTATTTATGAATTAAAAAGACGAAGAGCTAAAATAAATTTTACTTTTTTTGATAACTCTGCTTATGATTACAAATACGTTTCCCAATTTTTTTTTAAATATATATATATTTTTTTTACATAGGATCCAACTTTTGGAAAGAAAAGGTTTATCCCATGTTATGATTTATTTACAAAAAAATGTTATCAATTACAATATATTTTAAATACATTATAACATAGGTTTTTTTTTTAATAAATAGCATTTCATTTTATATAAATTTATTTAAACATCTCACTACCATATTATTGTTGGACTAGTTTTTTTTCCGTTTAATAAGTTGTAAACTGACTGTTCCCTTCAAATAAATCTAGCTAGCAATATTATTTTTTAACCATTTAAAATACTAAATTTTCCAATTTTTTTTTCTATATTTCTCTTAATTTTCTTTCCTATTGAATTAATTTAATTATTTTTATTTGTTTACTTCCTTCTTATTAAAAAAAACACATGCATTTTGAAAAGATGTTTGTTTTTACAGAACAGCAAAACTGAATATAAATTTGGTATTTTGATATTTACAGGTTTTTACTTTCTCATATAAAGAGAAAGTATTTTTAAATTAATTTTTCCCTTAGTACAGACTATGGGCCAATATGAAACATTTCAACTAAATCGCTGATAAGTTTTTGGTTATATGTAAACTTGAGAAAATAGTTTGAAATAAAATATTAAACAATTGCACTGCACATTGTATAAGTTTGGGAGTTGACACACTAGTGCTTGAATCTACCAGATTTTAACTAAACCACATTCACAACTCCATCTCTGACTCTACCACATTTTATCTCTCTAGCACTGAAGATGACCAATTTTCTTTCCTCTTACATAAAAATGATGTTATGAATAATTCTACAGATCTAAGTCAGTTTCTCAGATGTTAAGTCAACAGATCTTAAATATTATTGATCTTGATCAATATAATTAAAATTAAAACATAGTCCAGGCAAATTAGTAAAAAAAACAGCAAATGAAGGAAATAATTTATAAAGTTTTGAAACTTTGTGAAAACACTCTTAAGGGGTGTAGTAGTAAGAAACAGTTAAGTTCCCCCCTCTTAGGGGGGCGCTTCCCCACCTCCCCCTCCTTAATTTTCCCCTTTTTCACTTTTTACGCAAAACGGTTTATTTTTAGAAGAGAAGTGTTATTACCAAAAATATTTTTTCACATAATTCTGTACAAAAAAGGTCCTATGCATGTTTGAAGTAAGACAAACAGTTTTCGAGATATTGTAGTTGGAAAAAAATAAAAAATCGATTACCGTATTTTTGCGAACCAACATATCTTAAAAACACACTTCTGATTTTAATGAACTTTGGATGGTTGGTCATAATTAGCCAATTGTTGATACCATATAAGTTTCAACCTTCTGCACCCATTATTTTATCTTTCACATGCACACAAACATACATTTATTTACACCTATATCTTCAAAAGTACTCAACTGATTATTATGAAATTTAGAGGGATTGTCGAAAGTAGCCTGCAGATAGCCCAAAATTAATTCCAACCGTCTGCGCTCTTTACATTTGCTTAATTAATTCCCTGTCTGTTGATCAATTTTTTGTGTCAATTATTAATTAAACTATCAATTTGTACTGAGCAATGGGCAATTATGACCTACCATCCAAAGTTCATTAAAATTGGAAGAGTTGTTTTTAACATATGCTGGTTCGCAAAAATATTTTTTATCTTTTTCCAACTACAATATTTCGGAAACGGTTTGTCTCACTTCAATTATGCATAGTACCTTTTTGTGCAGAATTATGTGAAAAATATTTTTGTTAATAACACTTCTCTTATAAAAAAATAAAATAAAAAATTTACGTAAAAAGTGAAAAAAGGAAATTTTGGGCTTTAAGGAGGGGGGGAGGGGGGATGCACCCCTCTAAGAGGGGAGAACTTTACTGTTTGTTACTACTACACCCCTTAAGAGTGTTTTCACAAAGTGTCAAAACTTTATAAATTATTTCCCCTATTATTCCTTATTTTCCTGGACTAACAATAGTTGTTTATTATTTGTTTACTTTCTTTCTATACTTGTTCAACAGAATTGATAGAATGAACAAGTCTCACCTCTCTAGAAATTAAATCAAGAGGTTTAGTTAGTGATTTCAGGAAGACCTTAAGCCTCTTAGACTCTTTGATCCCGTTTTTTTTTTGGGGGGGGGTTTTCATTAATGTAATTTTATTGCAGTTTTAAAACTATTTCAAAATAAATAAATGGATCATCTTCATAAAAGAGCATAATTGGCAACGTAAAGAAGCTTTAGCCATTAAGTGGTTAAAAAAGAAATTTCCCACAGTTGATGACTCCAGTCAATTATATTCTTTAAGTCCAGAATAATTTCTTATTATATTTTTTTCCAAATTCCAAGTAAATAAATACTACAAAGTAAAAGAATTATAACATGTTTTTATATTGTACATGTTTTTTTTTATTTCTATTATTATATTATAATATATGAACACAAAATATAAATCCCTATAAAAATAATTCTAATATCTAATAGTTTAGATACTGTAATAAAACAGAATTATTTTAAATATTAAATTTATTTTATATCTTACGCATCACTTCGAAAAACTAAACGGCACACTGGGATAGTCTGTTTATTAGTTCTAGATAAATAAATCTAGAACCTATATATTGTGTCCTTAAATATCTTTGACGACTTCATACAATTTATTAATCAAGTTAATGTAGATAATCTTACTAAATAACTTGTATTATGTTTATTTTTGTTTATTTAATTTTATTTATTTATTTTTAGTAACTATCACAGTCAATGCCGAAAAAAAAAATTAATCTACGTATTTGAAATTTAATTTATATCTGTTATAATGTGCACATTGTTTTTTTGTTCAACATTTTATTAACAGAGTGCTTTATTGAATTTTTAATATAGTAAACTTTCTTCTTATATATATATATATATATATATATATATATATATATATATATATATATATATATATATATATATATATATATATGTATAAATTAATAGTGATATTTGTTAATGATTAATTAACAAAATTCTTGTTAATTTCTTAACAAGATATTTCTTTTTAAAAAGCAACTATAATATCTAAGCAACTATTATCTAAGAATGATGTTGATTAAAAAAAAAAAGTTAACTTGTTTCACAGTTGCAATCAACGGAACTAAGAACTTCTTGAACGAATCTTTTGATCATTATTCTATGTATATGTATTTGTTCAATTATTTGGGTGTCAGTTTTAAGACATTTTTCTGAAAATAGATTCTTAAAAATCCACCTTTTCCACGAAGTTTTTTTTAAAAATAGATAAATATAAACCCCTTGCTAGGATAATAATCAAGAGTTAGTAGCGACTGATCAATTTAAAGTATTTTTAAACCTTTACTTTCCTTTCCTTATGAACTTTCCACTGACAAAATTTTAATACTTTTTGCCTCTAAAAGTAAGATATTAGTATGATTTTATTTATTGATATGGTGAGAGATGTTTAAGGTCTGTAAAAACAGTTATTTTTTTAATATAGCTCAATTTGTAGGATTTATAGATTAATTTTGGTCAATTAGTTTTATCAATAGGTGGCTTTCATTATATGGTTCAGTATTTTTTTATGAACTTTTTAATTAAAGATTATTATGAGATTTAATTAAAGTTATTATGAAGTTAAAATCTGTCATCTCCCACTCAAACACATAGACTAATTTAGCTCTAACTTTTGCAATCAAGGTTCATCTTAACAATCAAGGTTTTCAGGTAAAAACTTGAAAGAAAACTGTTTCCATTACTCTAAAATATATTTTTACACAATTTAAAACATGGTTGCCACCCGCATTCCTACATTGTTATAATTTATTAAACAGCTTAGATTGAAATTAGTGGCACTGCCCAAATAGCACAATCAACTATTATCAAAAACTCTGGCAAGAAGTCATTAAAAATTACATCTCAAAATAATTAATATTTACAACTATCAATAAAAAAAAATCTTACTTGTAAAGAATAATAAACTTTATTTTATAAATTTTAATAATACATTTTATTTTATGACAAAAAGTTTGTCATAAATAAAAATATTTATTCATTCCTTCTTTAAAAATAATCCTAAAATAGTTATCATTATTATAAAATAAAAAAATGTAACGATAGCAGGCACTGCTAATTTTGTAACATTAAGAAATGACAGTAAAATCTCTTTTTATTTATTCATTTTTATTAATTTCCATTTGCTTCTACATAGTGTTTGTTGCATTATATTAGACTATACAATAATTGCTTATTCAATATTAAAAAGGTTTTTTTTCCAAAAAATAAAATATTAATTTCTAACTAGCTACAAAGAGTAATAATTACGTCTCATTATTAAAAAATTATTTCTGAAAAAATTGTATATAAGTTTTATTTTAATTTTAAATACACAGTTAAAGCAAGCAGCTTTCCTTCAATCAATCTGAAATACATATTTATTTTATATATTTGGAGAAGGTAAAAAGGGGGTAATTTTAGAGTAAATTATACAGTTTGACTATTATTATAACACCAAATGTTGGTGTATTTTTTTGTTAAAATTTAATAATACTTTTATCTTATTGGTAAATTTTCACTAGAATTTATTATAGAATATAAATGTGCTTGTTAAATCAGAAAATTTATACACATTATTATTTATAATAATATTTATCTTTACCTTCATTCTTTTAACAAATCTGTTATTTTATTGTATCCCTTTTTGTTGGCCCATTTTATTATTGTTTTAATAATAAAGATTCTTAATTAATGGAACAGACATTTTTAATTTTTCTTTATATTAATTTTATAATTAATAATTTATTTTTTTAACTTGAACTGAGTTAAACTACTTTTCTTTTAAGTACGATACATCTTGTATTATTGATTTTTAGTATACTGAATGGAGATACAGATAATATCTTAAAAATTAGTTTAACATTTTTTTTTTTTTTTCCATAAAAATATATATTCAAAGTAGTAAAATCAAACTAGTCTATTAGACCTAGCCCTTTGGGAATCACCAGGAATAAGTTTAGATTCTATGAATAATGAATAGGAAGAACAATGGACAATCAAATAGGTAGTACATTTTGTGACTATGAACACAAAACTAAGAGGGAAAGGATAAAGAGGTCCAATTATATGATAAAAAGATTTTTGAATGATTGGAAAGCCCTGAAACTTATTTATTTAACAGACTATTAAACTTTTTTCCCCTTCCTTTCTACTAATTTTTAAGATAAAAATTATTATATTGGATCTGCTATTTACTTAGCTTAAATCATTTGGCCATTAGTAATTTTCAATTGTAATTACAGTTTCTTTACATAGTGCCAACACTTCTATGATTTATATTAATGTAGAATACGAATATTATAACTAAGATATGTTGTGTATGTTAAATTCTATATTATATCAAAATTCCACATAAATAGATCTTATGTGTAAAAAAATCTCTAATATGTTTTAATTATCTGTAGATTCAAACCCATAACAGTAATTGTTACGGAGGTAATAATTGTTATGAGATCTGCTCATAAGTTTTACTGTGATTATCACAATGATTTACAAATACTTTTAATTTTTAATAAGGGATTGCACGAGAGAAAGGATTCCTTTGAAAGCCTCATGTCTTAAAAAGTAAGTTAGGTAATGAATGGGATTATAACATCTTTAAATTGCTGAAATGGTGAGTTATGCCACTCTAATTGTAGAGTGTGAGACTCTAATAGTATATTAATCCACTAATAAAAATTAATTGTCAAATTACATACTGAACTTCATCTCACTTATTAGTAAACTACTTTACCTAATGAATTCTACTAGTAGAGTACTTACTTTACTATACAGAGGTAAAGAGAGTGGTTGACTAGTGTGAAGTGAGGCTTGACAGTTAGTATGATTATGTCATTCTAATTTTTCTTAGTATTGGTGCAGTGCCCTAAGAGCTTGACTGTAGAATAAAGTACAGTTCACAGTAGAGTGAGTATTCTAAAAAATTGTTTCTATAATGAGGACTTCACCCATATTAATTCAAATGGTAATAGAGCCTTACTTCTCTCCAGAGTAAAGCGATACATTCAAATATTTGAGTTAGTAATTCCACTAGCAAAGTACTCAGCAAAAGCTAAGTTAAATGATAACTGTTGAGCCTCCCCACACTCTACAGTAAAGTGATAAATTCTACTAAGTGAGAGAGTGATTATACTAATAAAGTACTCCACTAACACTAAGTAAAAGATAACATCATAAAAATAAGTTGAGCCTTACCGCACTCTATAGTGAAATGGTTATATTAATAAATAAAGAGATGAAGTACATTTTTGAATTCCTCAAAACTTTTTAAGTGATTTTTGTGCTCTCTACAGTAAAAATGAGTGAGGAAAGAGGATTATGACTAATCCTTTCAAAAATCTAACAGTGATACTTTTCATTTAAGCAAAGTGAGATGAGAATGTTTTAACCATCTCAAATTCTAATCTCACTTTAATAGGAAAGCAATTTAAGGAAGCCTCATCTTATTAAAGTAAGTCATTTAATGATTTTTAAAATGTGATGAGCAAGAATAAAATATTTGTATTAGTACTGACTCTATGGCTTTGTAATTTATAAATCCTAACAGTCTTACTTTAAAAGTATAATTGTACAATTAAAAAAAAAACCACACCTCTTTATCCAATCCTTTTTTTTTTAAAAAATGAGTCGCTCTTTATTATTAGTTTATTTTATTCCTCTTTCATTTCATTAGTCTTTTAATTTGATCGTATAATTTATTTTAATTGAAATATTTAATTTAAAAATACAATTTAATATTTAAAAGAAAGAGAAAATCAGTTTTTCATATTAGTAAATATTTTATTTTGTTAAAAATTTAATAAAATAGAAGAAATAAAAACTTTTAAAATAAATTGTGATGATCAAACAAACATTACCAGTATTTTTCAAAAATCATAAACTGGCCTAACTTTTTTATTTATTCGATTAACTACTATCAAAAATGTATAATTATTTATTCTTACCGTGAATTTTTTTACTGTACTTCAAATCTAAAAAAAATAATACTAATCACAAGGAGGTGTTTTCGTTGTATTAAAAATGTTCACCATTTTACAAATTTTAGAAATAGAAATTTATTTAAAAAGTGATGGTTTAAATTTATATAAAATTGTTTTCTTTTTTTAATCCACTTTGATATTATATGCTTACAAATTTATTTAGAATTCCTCTTAATGTCTTGTTAAGCTTTATTAAAAATAAAGGCCATTCTTAAAACCAATTTAAGGCATTCTTCAAGATTTAAGTTTTAATAAAATTATTTAATTTTTTTTCTTTTATAAAATTAACCGTGTTAATTTTTTAGCTTTTTAAATATACATAAGCAAAGTAAAAGGTTTTTTTTTTGTTTTTAATACTTTTATTATTAAGAAAAGAGATAAATCAAGGTTTAAATTTAATACAAATGTTGAAAATAATGTTATTTATTGAAACAACTCTAAGTATCGTTTATCAGTTTAAATATAATTAGTATTTTTCACTATGAAGGATAGTTACCAAATAAATCCTATAAATGAAATCTGTTTTTGTAGTAGCGTGTTTTTGTATACTGTTAGAAATGTCATCAACATTTCTAACAGTATTTTATTGAAAATGTACTTCATTTATTATTATTTTATTAACTTATTAAATAGGGGTTTATGTTGAAAACTTGTTTTATTTATGTTAGCTTAAGTGTTGCTCTTATTGTGTCTCTTAGTTATTGGTATACTTTAATTTATAAGATATATATAAGAACAACTCACTTCTCAACCTTCCTACTTATAACAATAATCCTTAATTCCCACCTAAATTTTAATATACATTTAAAAACAACGTACAGACTTCAAATTATTAAGGTTTTTTCTTTATCTGTCTACTTGAAAGCACACATTAAAGCCTAGTTTGCACGGGTCGAGTATTTTAGTATTAGTAGCCACGGTTGAGTAATTTAGTCAATGTCGAGTAATATAAATTTAGTATGTAACAAAGTGTCCAAATGAGTTGAGTATTAAATTACTAAACTACTCTACTAAAATACTCGACCCGTGCAAACTAAGCTTAAGGTTATCGATTAAGGATTATCATTAGTCATACCAAAGTCTGTGTACAAGCCTGGCCTCATATGCCAAAAAATCAACTTAAGGTTTGATCTCTTGACAAATTGTATCTTGATATAAGTACCAGGTATTACCTCATATTATACTAAGATCAGATTCAAATGCTCAGTTTCCTTAGGAAACCTGATAAAATTCATCTCTTGATCTACATATTATGTATTATCTTATATACTAAGAACATGGCGGAATAAGAATGCTTGGTCTCTAGGAAACCTGATAACTGATGAGTTAACATAACTATATTATACAATAGTTCTTAATAAAAAAAAAAAAAACAGCTCTTAAATATCAATAATTTATCTTCTTAGACTTTATATAAATTAATAATAAGCTCTTTGTATTCTTAATACTCATCTTGTAATATTGCTACTCATATACACCAAGCCAACTTATTCTGTCAATTAAAACAGCCACATTAAATGAACAAGGAAAGGTTAGAAAAACCTAAAGAAAAGAAAACAAAGGATGCTGCCACATAGACCAGGATAGAAGGCACCAGCATGAAGTAATATGAGAATGGTACTGTGCTGGACTCTGCCTAAGAATTGGGTGCAGTATTTTTTTATTGGGTTGTAGAGCCAGCCAACCCCCAACACTAACTATTGAGAGGCTTTCTCGATAGGTAGTCTGTCAAACAGAATTTTTTTCCTCACCCTTTATAAAAATTGTATGCTGTCTGAGATTGAGCGTTGAATAAAAAGTTAACATATTTAAAAAATGCAAAATTTTATGATTCTTTTGCTTGTTAGTTAATGTACATACAATTTATCTATTATCATTAGTAACCAAAAATATTATAATTGTAAGATAAGTGATATAATATAAAGAGCAAAAGAGTCAATTTTGTGACTTACCCAGAACTTTTCTTTATCAGGAACCTGCTGTCCAAATCCTCGCTAATCTTAACTTGTGTGGAATAGTTTTAACCAATTTACTAATAAAAATTGAAATAAACTATATAGGCTGTAGGTAACGGTATCATACCTAGATTACTAGAAGAGGGGGAAAAAAACTCACTGGGAGTCAGGCCAGCTAGATGGCTCATTGCTATTATTGCACTGATGGGCAATAAAGGGTCAGTGTGTTACAGACTCTACTCCTATAGAGTCCTTGATGTTGGGTGAAAACCAAACATGGGATCCCCAGGCAATTAACTCAGACTACTAGCATGAATACTGAATGTAATAGTAGAGAAGAGAGCGCACTTTACAGTTGTTTGTTAAGTTAAATGTAGCTTGTAATTTCATGGTCCTAGCTTTTTCTATCAAACTGTCTTATTTAAATAAACTGAGTGTGTTCAATATTTCATTTAACTCAATTGGTTAAAATTTGTTGCCAATAATTTACATTGTTGATTTCGCCATGATTACTTGCTACAATAAAGTTGTATGCCAAAAATGTGAAGAAAAAATAAATTATAGTAGAATCAGCAGGCCAAATGATGACAAAAGATATTTTGTAACACAAAATATTTTGTATTTTATATAAATATATTAGAATTCTGTAATTATTACAACAATTTAACTAAAAGTAAGAACTTATACTTTAGTAGATGTTTAAATTTTAAGTGCCACAATTCCACACTTACAAATTATAAAGTGCAGAAGGTTCTATTTTAAGGGGTATAAATTGAAATTTATACTTAAATTTACTTAATTGGCTGTCATTTTGGCAAATAACATCCTTAAATAAATATACATATTTTATATTAAAATTAAAGTACTATACTTATGGATAAGGAAAAGATATCTCCCAGATAGAAATAATGATGAAGTTGCCTACAGAATAAATAAATGCTTGCTTCTACTTTCCTCCTGTTTAGCATTATATTAATATATACAAGAATGGTTAATGTCTAGAATATTAAAACTGTAAATATATTTAAAATTTTATTTAGACAAGCAACAAGAAAAATCACATTTATTTTAAAAATGTCATAGAAATGGTTCAATTGCTACCCTTCGACTGCTTCTACTTTGAAGCAGTTCTTCTGCCAAATTTTTATGACACAATAATAATAGTACATAGAAACATATTCATTAGCTAAAATGAAAGATCAACACATAAAAATAATGTCAATTATAAATTGAAACTAGTAAATATAATATTCAACATAGGCTTAATGCTGAGATTGGTTACTTTAACAAATACCACATCAGAGTTTAACTCTTAGAACAGAGTTGTGCAGGAGAGGTGTAGCATCTTGAACTCACCTCTCAACATATGTTAAGCAATGACAGCAAAGCTGCAGTTATTATAAGGACTCTAGCTCAGAGGTTCAAAGCCACTAATTGTGTCAAATCTTTCCAGCCTCGTTGACTCTTAATATGGATTTCTTGAAATCCTGTTCATTGATTTTTAAACTGATGTATGCAGTAGCTAGTGTTAAATTTAGACTCACCCTATTGGTATGAGGGAGGACTAAAACTCACGTTCTGTGCCTGATTGTGACCCAACTTTAATTACAGATGTTTGGTCAAACAGACAGCTATTGTTTTTTTTATAAGTTTAAGAAACTGTCCCTAAAAGAAAAAAAAATTGTGAATCTAATTGCCAACTTCCAGTAAAATACATCACTTTACCTAATGCCTTTGAGTTTAGGTTTTTCCAAAGATGTATTCAACTTCCACAAACATTTTACAGAAAATATTGTAAGCTTATGAGCACACATGTCGAAGAAATAACTTCTAAACAACACCCTTATTACTTTTATTAGAATTACCCTCCTTAAAACAAGCATTATTTACTCTGGGAATTTATTTTATTTCCTCACGTTACTGATTCCATAAGTAAATAGAAATTGAATTCAGAAATTAAGCCAGTTCCGTGAGTTATATAAAAGTTTAGATTATTTTAAGGTATGGTGAATAGTTATCTTTTTTCAAATGTTAAGCCAATCCAGTCGGCTTAAATTTGGAATGTAGTTTGTTAATCATTTTAGTAAATTCTAGCTTTAGTAAAAATTTGGCCATGGTAAAAATTGAAATCAATTCTTTTTTTCATAATATTTTTTATCATATAATTTGAATAAATAAAACTTAAAATATTAATTTATAAATATAAAAGAATAAAATAAAGTGAAAAAAAACATAAAATTTATTAAAATACATAAATATCTATCTACATTATCTGACATAATTTAGTAAAAATTGTTTTGTTTTTTTAATTTTTATTCTTTATTAAAATTGCAATATAAATTGTTTATTAGTATGTGTATACCTAATTATTATCAAAAGAAATAAAGTTTTCTTGTAAATTTGAAAGCATAACATGTAAAAAAATTCTCCACAAAATGGTATAAAAATTACCAGTACAATCAAATTTCTGTAGGTAACTTCCAAACATATAATTAAATAATTTCAAAAACATCTCATACCGAGGGAATATTTCAAACTAATGGGGACTAACTTTCCCAAAAAGTGAAGTCTACATTTTATCTTAGTGGCACCCATTACATGACAGACTCATAAATTCACAAAAATGTTTATAAGACATACTTCAACCAAGTAGGGGAGTGCCATTTGAAAGACTTAGTGCTGTAACAAAACATTTAATTTTGGCTAATGGCAAAACACAGCAAATTGTATCTAACAGTTACCAACAGAAATTACCAACAAATTTTAAAAAGTTCTGCACAAAGATGCTATAGAGAAAATATTTTATCCAAATAAAAACATTTTTTTATAACATATTTTTAAGAAGATTTAAGTATTAATGAATGCAAAAAGATATTAAAATAATTAGTTTTCCACACACTTTTAATGTAGAGTTTCACAAAATAAAATCTTGCTTGTACTTGTTTCTTAAAAATTAGTTTGGAAAACATCAGTTAATTTCCAAAACCATTATAGCAAACGTTAAAATGAGTCTGGTATCTATCAATATATAATTTGTTATTGTGTTTTAAAAATAAATCAACAAAGCTTCAATTTGATTCAGTAACTTTCAACAACTCCACTCTATTTTGTATACTTTGCAAAAGTAAATTATAGAAACGAAAAATGTTGCCTTTGTAGTCTTTACGAGTCCTATAGATTGGACCTGAAGGTATGAGAAACATCTTTGGTTAAACGGTGAAGACTAATAAGTTTTAAAAAGGGATTTACTTGGAAGCATAATCATTTTACTATTTCAGATCCCTCACGTTAAAGATAATTATCTACATCAGTAATCATATTAGTTGTTTAGCAGAACTCTTTTTAACTCTCTAATTTAAAATGAAAAAAACCAAAAGATAACCATAAGTGATCATTAAAGAAACATATTAAAAATAAAATAAACAAAATTGAAATCAAATATTATTTAAATTACAAATCCTATCTCTAAAGTATGTAAGTATATATATTTTTTTATTATTATTTTTCAAATGTCGTGAATAATAAATATTATATAAGATAAATAGATATTTACACATTGTAGGGCATTTTTCGATATGAAGTGACAACTGGAGAAATTTAACATAGTTTATACCTTTAAAAATAATAAATAACAAAACATTATGTTTTTAAACATGATTATATCCAAAATTAAATTTTACAATACTAAAAACAATATTAAATTTACAAATATTTCAACAATTTTTAATAATAAATTAATATACAAATATAAATATTAAAATTAATAATCTACTAATATATTTTTAAATGAATAAAATCAATGAAAATTACATTTAAAACATGTATACATTCAAATAAATTATAAAAATTAACAAATGCTTAACCCCAGACGGTTTATTTTTTTCATTTTTATTGTTAATATACATAAAAAGTCCCTATTTGATTAACAGAATAAGAAATAGTTATCATAGAAGTAATTTATCAAGAAATAAGGCAATACTTTGTCTTAATTTTTTGTTTTGCAGTATTTATATTGTGTTTCTCTGTACAATAATTTAAGCATCAAATTATATCAGGTTTATCTAATATACATTTTTTTAAGTTTCTTTTTTAAAAAAATTAATACTTCTTTTGCATTTAATGGTACTTTCTTTGAATTATTATTATTGTTGTTTTTCTATCTTTTGTAATTTGTTAAGATCTTACTATACATTTTCATAGTTAAACTTTTTTTTTTACTCTATTAATAAATTAAGCATTAGTTAGCAAGTTACCAAAAGTTTTAATAATTTTTAGATCAAAAGATGACCAAAACAGTTAATTTAGACTCTTATTCTAAATTTTCCTCTGTCATTTGACTTTAATGATTGGCCAAAACTATTGCAGTAATCATATTGATTCAAGAGACATTTTGAAATCCAAGAGGAGTGGATAATTTTATGAAAAGTAATTCTTTATTTGAAGAATAAATTATAACAAAACTAAATTATTTTCATATGCATCACCATTACTAGGTGAGTAGGCTTCTGCAGTTGTATGTAGAAATCCTATGCCTTCAAGTGGTGACTCGGTTGCTTCCTTTCTACAATACAAATTCCCTAAAGATTTCCAGGATCGAAATGTCTGATCCTAGCACAGGATCGAAATGTCCAATCCTAGCACAGGATCGAAATGTCCGATCCTAGCACAGGGTAGAAACGTCAAGACTTACACTCATCAAAACCAAGTCTCCTCAATAAGGCCTAGGAGTTCTTCATTAAAATTGCCGCTACAGAAATACGGATAAATAATAATTAGGCATAAAAATAAAGGATACTTATTTGAATAAAGATAAAAAATGTTTGTAAATAAGTTAAACAATTAAAAAACCATTCTGAGGTTGAAAATGACAGAAAAGGATAGATATTGTTTATTGTCAATAATATTTACATTATGTAATTTAATTATAAATATGTAATTGTGTGCAATTAAATAACAGCTTTTGACAGGTTTGCATTTGCAATGGTTAATTTTTATTCCAGTATATAATATTAGAGCAAAATGTGATTACTACAAGGATTTAATATAAATTAACAAACAATTCTATCCTCTTCTTAGATTAAAACTCTAATAAATAACAAATAAGCAATTATAAATAAATGGATTTTTTTAAATATAACAATTGTTTCTTGTGATAACTATAAATGATTTTTTATTATAATTAATTTTAACAAAAAAGTGACAAATAGTGTTCAGTTTTAATATTTCCTTTTTTAAATTAGATTTCAACAATATAAGATTTTTAAATATTTTTTGTCTCAATATTTTAAATTTTTTCCATCTATTTACAATACAATAGTTAACAAGTTCATTAAAATAATGGCAGTGGGACTCTCAAGTTTTTTATCTCTTCTTAAATGGGGGAGAATCATCAATAAAAAAAAAAAACAATTTGTTGTTTTTTCTTTTTTTTGTTTGAGAAGGTTAGAGCAAATTTTCAGTATCATTAAGAAATAAAAATAAAATAAATTTTGAATCAATAAATGTTATGAAAAATACTTTGATTTCTCATTCAAATGAAATCGAAAGTTTCATTTTTAGCTGAAAACTACCTTTTGCCCAACATTTTGTATTCACTATTGGAACATCATTTGGAATTCTGATCAATACAATGAGAAATTATTACCAACCATCTGTGTTAGAAGAGTTTTTTTTACAGACTTCAGCCTTTTAAAATCTGCTAACTCCATTAAACTCATATTCTAATTTAACTTGCATCAGGATGTTCAAATTCTTAAATTTTTTAATAGAGAAAGTAAAACATTTATCTGAACACCCCTTAAGCAGGCCGCACATGATCAATAGTATTTTCAATAATAGTATTGACAATACTATTGTCAATATGTCAATTTAGTAACAAATTTTCATCAATACTGTTTTTTTTATATCAATACTAACCCCGCAAACGGTCAATAGTATTGACAATACTTTTATTTATTGACAATACTATTGATCGTGTGCTTTAGAGTTTTTATTCCTAGAAAAATTAAATTGTTAAAGCATCTCCAGGTTAGTAAAGTCTGTATACCCGAGTTCCTTTCTTTGAAATGTTACTTGATTCAGAACTCTATTCAAATCAACTCTTGTTTTTAGTTCCATCCTGTTGTTGAACGTCCCTTGAGTGGCTGTAATCATTAATAGGGAAAAACCATCAAATATATTATTGTTGTTATAATATTTAATTCACCCACTACAGACAGTCAAAAAAGTTGAAATAAGTTTATCCCACCAACCCAATGCTTGATATATTTAGACATACATTCATTAGTGGGAGTGTATCATTAATACTTACATTCATAATTGTCATTATTATTTCTTAAAACCCTAATTATTATAATAGGGTATAAATCATTACCGCAAGTGTTAATTTTTGTTAAATTCCCCTTACTTTGTATTTTTATTTTTCAAAAAATTTATGTTACCCTCTATTTACTTTTATAATCATGTTAATAAAAAATAAATATTTACAAAAGAAGGTGTGCACAATTTTATAACATTATATTAAAGACATACAAAAGCTATCACCATTTGGCCAGGGTTCATAACAAAAAGTGACCAATGAGAATATTTTGATACAAAAATCAAATTCAAGATGTGATCCTAATTATCTATTTATTACACATTCGCTACTTCAGATGACTGACTGACATTGATTCCCAAAAGTCTCATAAAAATTTAAGTTGGCACCAATTTTTTATTCATAGACATATCTCTTCAAATAAGGAGCCATCTTCCTGGTAATGTAGAGAGAACAAATTTTTTATTTTAAAATATGTATAAAATTTAATTTTTGATTTCATTGATGTATGTATACAATATATATGTACACACACACACACACACACATATATATATATATATATATATATATATATATATATATATATATATATATATATATATATATATATATATATATATATATATATATATATATATATGTATGTATGTATGTATATTGTTTAATTCCCTATAAAAGAATTATCAATTGAAAATATTTTGGAAATTTGCACTAACCTTACTTAAAAAAAGCAAACCAAATAAAAAGTTTTTCATAAATATTTTAAATAGAATAATTATTATTTCTCTTTTTTTAACAAATTTTGCTTCCAGCTGTCCTATTAATCCAATAGATTCATTCTAATTAATCTTTACTCAAGTTACTTACTAAATCTGTTATTTGTTTTATAAATAGATTTCTTCTTATATATTCTCATTATTTTAATAAGCATAAAAAAGTAGCTGCTTATTAAAAAGAAGAACTAAAAAAAAAAATTATTTTATCATTTATTAAATAGTCGTAATTACATCATACATTTTTTTTTACCGTTACAAATAACAAATGAGATCATTAAAATAAAATTAAACAATGGAATTATTTAAATTATGAATATATATATATATATATATATATATATATATATATATATATATATATATATATATATATATATATATATATATGAAGAAAGAAAGATACATTTTTTTTTTAGATATTTTATTATTTCATATAAAACTGTTAAGTGTTGTACTTGAATATTAAATAAATAAAAAGTAAATTATAATTAATAACATGTAACGATGAGGCAAACAAAAAGTGACTAGAAGAGGTGTTATCCATAATAAATATGCAGCGTGGTTGCAACCTGAAAAAGACATTGTAAAAAATTAATTATTAAATATTATTTAACTCTAAGCATGTTTGTAATTCTGGGTTTAATGCAGCAAACATTCAGTAATAAAAAGTGAATTTGGTCAGATATGTTCTGTGATTATGTTGTGGTTATTGGTTATAAGCAGAGACGGGAAAAAGTCATAAACGTTATAGTCATATGATTTTGTCATAAAATAGCCATTTTACGCATAAACGACATAAAATAGGTGTTTCTTGGAATAAACGTCATAAAATGGCCTTTTTTGCCAAATGTTTAGCAAAAGGGTTTTTTTTTTTTGTTAAAGCAAATTTTTAAATTGAACATTCGTGGTCCGGTTCCAGGTAAAAGTGCAGTTCGAACAAAAAACCCTTACACCAGCTTAGTGAAAGGCCTGGGCTCTTAATTCCCTGACCACTTTCGGACTTAACTAATGCTCTTATGCATACCTACAACCAGGGAGGCACTGAGGGTCAACTCTAATTCCAAACTAGGGCTCCTGATCGGCTCCTTCTTGGAACAACTCCTTTAATTAGAATCCAGGAACTTCAAGATAGATTCTCCAATCTCCAATAGTAAACCCATTGGATTGGGTAGTGTCCTGATTGGCTGTTAACAGGGCCGTTGCTACTAATAGGCAAGACTAGGCGGCCGCCTAGGGCGGCAAAATTTTAGGGGCGGCAAAAGGAAGGGAAAAAATTAATGTTTAATGAAACAGCGAAAAAAATTAGCAAATTAAAGAGAAAAAATCGGTCCGAGACAACTCAGACAAACTTTCTCATGTACGAGTTCATAATTACTTAGCCCAGTGTATCCATTTATTAGTTTTGTATGTAAATTTAATTATTATTGAACATTTCTTCAAGATTTATCACATAAATAACTTCTCCTGGGTGGGGCATCGAACCCGGGCTCTCTCCGTCTGCGTTTTAAGTTATTTTCTCAGGAACTATATTCTTCCCGGGAAGACACCTTATATCGTTAGATTCGTATTTAAATGGACTACATTTTAGAATTTTTTAATCAAAATCGTCGGAACCGTTTTCGAGAAATATTTTTTGCAGTTTTTGGGGGGTAGCGTCCCCAAATTTGGAGCTAAAATTCATTTCTCGATTTCGCCTCGGGGTATGCTTTTTCTGAATATGTATGCCAAATAACGGCCCAGTATAGTTTAGGCTCCAGGCGTCTGCACAGACAGACGAAAGAGATAGACATTTTTTTTCAAAACCACTTTTTTGGACTCAGGGTTGAGGTCCCCTACGTATAAACCCATCACCGTACGTATAAACGTATAAACCCATCAAAAACGAATCACAATACGCCATACTTTCCTCTTTATATGGAATAGTAAAAATTGAGAGAGCTTTGGTTGATTCTCGAGAGCTAGCCGAAGATATAAATATTGAAACCCAATTTTTAAGAAGAAGAAGAAAAAGGAAATTGTTCACTTATGAATTAGCAGAGGAGGGTTCATCGCTGACCCCAATGTTTCAGAGTAAAATACTAATTTGCAATATTTGATGCGGCAATTAGCTCTGTACAAGAACGATGCATACAGTTTAATGAAATTATTTGATTTTCTATACTATATAAGTGACCTCAAGATGAAAACTTGCAGAACTCATGGATTTGTTTATCAAATTGGATACTGCTCTAACCCACTGTAGCCCTGGAGAAGGCTCATCTTTCCTATAGGACATTGCCGTGACAGCTTTCTGTTCTGAACTTTCAGGAATAAGTAATCAAATACAAACATAATATGCAAAATCTGAAGTTCATGCTGAACTATCTGTGTCAAAGCAAGTTAGAAAATGGTTTTCCTAATTTGTTCGGTGTTCATTGTATCCTTTTACGAAGAACTGAAGAGAGGGGGGGGGGGGGGGTGCATTTTTCAATTCTCGCCTAGGGCGGCAAAATACCTAGAAACGGCCCTGGCTGTTAATTAAAATGTTGTATATATTCATGGTAAGGGAGTATAATTTTTAATTGCTCATTTGATGACAAGTAACACAAATAAGAAACTCGTGTTACTTGTGTTTTGATTAACCCGTAACTGGTGAGGTGCTTTTTATGTTACTTACCCAGAACTTTTCCACCCTCTCGGCAAATTTACTAGTTGGGATAAATAACAAATAGCTGCATATAGTATTAAAACTAACTAATATTTATAATATAAAACAATTCTTTACACATACAATCTAAATGGAGCCAACAAATAAGAAAAGTAAAAAAAAAAAAACTAAAAGTACGATACAAATTTTGTGTATTATTTAATTTAAATAATTTGAATATTTTAATTAAAATTTTGAGGAAATATTATTATATTTATGAAATTTAATATTAATACTAGTAAAAAAATTCAAAATTAAATTGTTATTTTATAAAAACAGTTTTTACTATACACATTACATAGTAATAAATTGGTAAGGCGTGAATCTCACGTAAAAAGGGTTTCATTGGTATTGTGAACACAAAATTAGTAAGGGGGGAGGGGAGAAAAGTATTGACTTTTTTTTGACAAAATGGCGCGCAAAATTAAATTTTAACATCAAGTGTTATACATTTTTGAAATCTACTCTTCAGTACCTATCATTTGATACCCCACTCAAAATTAAAAAAAAAAAAAATCGGATAACATGAATTAGCCGCCATCTTAGGTTTCCAGTAAATCAGATCAAATTGCTAATCTTATTTTTTCTATGGCCCAGCAGACCACACATTTTGCATATTTTTCTATATTTTTAGTAATAGCGGAAATATGATTTTAGGGGGGGGGGGGGGGGGGGGGGACACGCAAAATTTCGATATTTTTTGACAAAATGGCGCTGAAAATTAAGCACTATCCCTATGTGGTATATATATTTCTATTCTACTCTTCAATACCTTTTATTTGATACCCCACTCAAAATTTAAAAAAAAAAAAAAAAAAAAATTGCGACGTGAATTATCCACCATTTTGAATTTGAACAGCTGATAATATTGAGTTTGCTATATTTTTCCTGTGTGCGCGTCAAAACGATCTTTTATATTGGAAAGTTTCATGTTTTTATCTCTTTTGGTTCAAAAGTTATTGGAACCGTACAGAGTGACAGATGGACACAGGAACGAAACTATAAGGGTTTCTTTTTTTTGGTTTTACCAACGAAACCCTAAAAAAGAATAACTTAACTGGTGAGGTTGGGTTAGGAATATCCTAAATTTCTGGAAATAGCCCAAAAAACAAAACAACTCACGTTTAGCGCAACCTAAGATCTTCGAACCAACAGACAATAAACTGATTTGAAGGTACATGAGAGGACACAGGCCCCACCCTAACCCTCTAGTGATAATTTATAAACAAAGTATTCCATGGGTATCTGACACCCAACCTCACCAGTTACGGGTTAAGTTTACTCGTGTAACTAGTTTCTTGATTGATTCTACTCGTGTCAGAATGCCGAAAACTCCTGCAAACAAATTAGCGCTTAAGTGTAAGTGGGTGTCAGTAAGGTGAAACATTCTTCTGTAAGCCATGTGATAAACAGGTAAGTTCTACACCTACTTTGTATCTGAAGTCTTAAAGGTCTTGGCTTCATTGGATGCTGGAGAGGTGCAGTCAATTCGTAATGTAAAATAAGCCCTAAAAGCTCCAGGACTGGAAACCCACCTGAACTACATCAACGACAACTTCGGGACATTTCCTGACATAATAGGAGGTCTGCAAAAACAGGATATGCTATTTCCAAACGGCGTCGAAAAAATCAAGACCCTTTGCAGTACCAATTAGGTTGGAAGAGTGGGGAAAAAGGTGAAAGGAAAGGTGACTGCTGTTCTCTCAAAAAATTAAGATGACGGTAATTTATATTGAAAATACGGCATGACGGAATACCCGGTAAAGCAAAAGCGAATGACGTGTCATGCATAAAATTTGCTCCCACCTCATCTGCCGACGTCGAAAGGTCTTTTTCCAAGTTTAAAATTCTACTGACGGACAATAGAACCAATTTAACGTTGGAGAATATAGAACTACACATGATTATTTTTTACAATGTTGAAGCATTCTGCTAATTATTATTATTTTTTATATATTGTAAATATACTTTTGTATTTATGAAGTATTAAAATCTTTTTGGAACTGTTTCCCTCCAAAATAACGAAACGCTTCATATAAAGGCTAAATTTTCATAAACGTCATACTTTTGGCTAAAAGGTCATAAAACAACCGATTTTCTAAAATAAAGGTCATAAAACAGGATAATAAAAGTCATAGAATAAAGGTAATGAAATGGAAAAATAAAAGTCATAAACGAAGTCATAAAATAAAGTCCCGTCTCTGGTTATAAGAAACCACAATTCCTTATGTTTATCACAGATGTAAGTTTATGGTAAATTTTTTAATGTGAAACTTAATCATAAGCATAGGCAAATTGAATCTAATCTCAAAGATGAGTGGTTACAACTCAATTTAGCACAAAATTTTTATAAATTATTTTTAAAACTGCCTTTAATTAGAATATTAAATGTATAAATATCAAAAATACTAATGTTTTTTTCTGTATATTTTAATTTTCATTGCATATGACAAAAATATGTCTTTTTTTAAATATTAAAGAGGTTCAATTTAAAATTTAAATGTTAATGAGGTTAAATATTAATACAAAAATAAATTATGAATCTCATAATGTCTTCTAATACAGGAATACCTCTTTGGAGGGTTTAAATAATACCAAATGAGATCACACAATTTAGAGTTAATCTTTTAAAAAATTTGTTGTTGGGATCCTCTGTGGATACAAATGCCAGTAAGCCTAGCGGACTGCTGTAAGAGTGTTCTGCCCGATAAACGATGAAAAGAGTGGCAGAGTGCCAGAGGTTGTAGAGGTAAATAGAGTGATAAGCAAATTTATGGTAATTGTGGTTAGCACAATGCAGGAGTAAAAGAGAATTTAGAAGAAAGAGGATATTTAGCAACTTATCAGTGTCTAAATGTGTTTTAATAATATTTTCCTGAATAAATTCTTACAAGTGGGAACATGGAGGAGTATAAGAAATGTTAAATTTTTTCTTTGTTCGATTTAGATATCCCTAGTTTCTGACTTGATTTCATGAAGGGAAAGAGAGGGAAAACACCAGGTAGACATGTCACACCAGTGGCTGAAGTTAAGATTGAGGTGCAAAGAATGAGAAGTCCAGTTAAAGAAAAAAGGTAGAGAAGGCTTTTTGTTTTAATTTCCACAAATGGTTTGTGAGAAAGAATCTGTTAAATTTGACCTAAGTGCATTCCTCCCATTTTTGAATTTCTGTGTACCAAGAGTCAATTGTGCACTTATTTAATTTATTGTTGTTCATTTAACTAGAGTGTTTTCCCATAAATAAATTTCCAGAATACATTTTCAGTATGAGATCCTTAAATCTCTGTATGAAAATAAATGCAAGAAGTAAATTATTTAAAAAAAAAAAAAAATACATGATGACTGTTTACTTACACAGTTTAGCCTCCCAAGCCGAGATAACTGGCCAGAGTTGAAGCTAGTATAATGACCAGGATAGAGACACAGATGAGAAGCATGATCTTCTTCTACTCAGACAAAAAAAAAAACTTCATTCAGTTAAATCAAATTGATATAAAATAACAGGTGAAAGAAAAATGAAAATAAATTTCTTCATAAAACTTAATTATATTCTAAGATTTCCATATTCATAATTAAATTCCTCAAATGTATTATATGTCAAAGATTTTTTAAATAAAACCAAGAGTATTGAAAAGGTTTTAAAAACCGGCTAGCTGATTATTAATTTATAAGTTAACAATCCTGAGGAAAAAAATAGATTTCCCTTTTTTCTTCAAAAAAGAAATATGCATGAGCATAAAAATATTTTATGTAGAAAATTATTTAAATCTTAAGAATACATTATTACTAGATTTGTTTTGTTACACAGATAAGTCAAATAATTTAATTATGCAAGAAATAATTTAAAAAACTTCTCATATTAATATTTCAAGTAAGTGATTTCACAATTTAAAGTTAAATGAAAAAAATAAATAAATAAAGGTTGGTTTATTACAGATTTCAATTTAGTAATCTGAATGTTTGTTTGGAAGTAACTATCAGAGTTTCAGAAATAACTAACTCTGTGGTGCAACAGCCTTTGAAGGGCCTAGGCCTTCCAAAGAACTTATACAACTATACTTGTGATGAATGATAAGTGTGTTGCACTATCAGCTGTGTACACCTCACAATTGGTAACCCTTACAATACACAACCAGTTAGTTGCCATTTCACAAAAGCAGCTTCTCATATGGGGATACTGGGTGAACACTGAACGGGGGAGACTGATCCGGAAATTGAACCCAGACCTCTTGTACAAGTTGTGACCACGCCCATGCTGTTAAACTTTATTGATAAGAGATCCAACTGCCCCCAATACGAGCTACCAAGGCAACATGTATTTTTAGAAAAAAAGTTTTGAAAATAAAATGTTTAATGTCAGAGCTTTCAATTTTAGCAAACTTGAGTATCTATAAATATAGCGCCATTAACACAGAAAGTAATAACGTTTGATTTTACTTGAAAACCATGATAATTTTAATCAGAAATTTGAGCTTCAGTGAAGTTCATAAAAAGGATTTAAAGAAACTATATCTCCTTGTATGCTAATATTTTCTTTATTTATCAATTCAACTCATGTTTATACCACTCTGGCAAGGATCAACCATTTTTATACCACTCTGGCAAGGATCAACCATGTTTACATCAGGATACCACTCAGTGTTCACCAGCATCACGATATAAATGGGTGGCTACTTAAGTGAAATCCATAGGATTTTGAATGCCAATTAAATGGTTATACTACTGATAGAGTAACTCCCCAACGGGTCATCCATTAAATTTGTATATATTAGATGTGCACGCAGGGTATAGCTTCCACGGACAGTTGTGCTAATTATTATATTTCTCCTATAATCAGCATTAATAAAGGCCAACATTTTCTTTAATTAATAAAATATATACAGGGTGGGCAAAAAAAAACCGCACTTTTTTATAACACTTATAGCTCAGCATCTGTAATGGATAGAGATATGGGGTTTGTGGGGTCTGAAAACTACATTCTTCTACTTTAAATTTCATATCTATAACTTTAAACACTATTGGATGAAAGCCATGCAATGACGGTTTGAAGTAGGGTCTTAAAAAAAGTCGTTATCCAGGAAGTAATCGTTGTTTGGTCTTACAGTTTTGATAGAATAAATTACCGGCAAGGGGGGGGGGGGGTTCTTTCTTGGTAAGTGGTAGGAGTCCCTCAGTGTTATAAGTTATGATATAACAAGCATTGAAGATGTGTTAAGCACTGTGTTGCATGAAGTCTGGGCAATTCTCTTGCCAGTATTGAATTGTTCGCAAGGAGCAATGGGACGGGGCACTATCTTGCATAAGCGTGTAATTTAGCATTTGATTTTCAATTTCAGGCAACATTGTGCTTAACACATCTTCAATGTTTGTTATAACACTGAGGGACTCCTACCTCTTACCTACAAAGAACCCCCCCCCCCCCCCCCCTCCACCATATGGTAATTTATTCTATCAAAACTATAATACCAAACAACAATTACTACCCGGACAACGACTATTTTTAAGACCCTATTTCAAACTGTCATTGCATGGCTTACACCTAATAGTTTTTAAAGTTATAGATATGAAATTTAAAGTAGAAGAATGTAGTTTTCACACCCCGCAAACCCAAATCTCTATCTATTACAGAAGCTGAGCTATAAGTGTTCAAAAAAGTGCAGGTTTTTTTGGCCCACCCTGTATATACAGGGTCAATGCTGCGCACAGCCGGCCCTGACTGCAGCAGCCAAACTGAGGTGAGATCTAGAGGTAGGTCTCTTGGTAAGATTAAAAGCGCAGCCCTTGTAGTGGAAAGTTAACCCTCACTGCTGTACTCAGCATGACATGCGGCCATCAACGCATGGCATGCTGATTACAGCAGTGAGCAGTTATCAAGTGCTTTTAAGATGGAATCCTAGCCATAACACCCCTAGATAACACCTAACCCTTTATCAGGTGTTATTTTAATTTAGTAGGTGAACTTAGGGCTTACCACATTTCTGGTTGGTTCTTGGTTAAACAGTGTAAATTGTTTTTGTTGCCTAAAATTCCTCTTTGGCTCATTAAGCCACAGTTGCGAGGTGTAATAAGCTATAACCACAATACAATGGTTGCTATATAGTGATAGTGTATATATATTATTCATTTATTTATAATCATGACCAACTGTGTTTTTATCCTCATTAATTTGAGGCTCTAGTAGTGTATTGGATCTATAAGAAAGTAGTATATCTATTTTTCAATGTTAAAAGTCTCTCTTTTTAGGGGTCGTTGGTCATCCTCGAAAACCCATACACCAAGGGTAATGTAACTGTCAGTCCGCCGCACTTTGGTTCCTATCTCAAAAACTGTTCAAGCAAGAAAGTTGAAATTTAAAACACGTGCAACTTTTTAAAGGCAAAATATAGAAAAGTTAAAAATTTAATATGCTCATGAGCAATTTGCTCAAATGTGGTTAGGCTTATCAAATAAAAGCTACTGAAGTGTAGATTCAAAATATATATATAACATTTTAAGAGTTTTGCACTTTTAACCACCAATATTGTGTTTTTAAATCCAACATTTCCCAAAACATTTGACTCCCCCCTCAATTTGTTTTTAAATAAATCATACTGATACCTTATGAAGGGCTGATGAAAATTTCCAGAAAAAAATTAATTTACCTTGTTAATAAGCACAAATAAAATTGAGATCCCCCTCCCCCCGGGGGATCGAACCAGGGACCTCTTTCTCTACTTGTTTTTTTTTTTGTTTGTTTTTTGGGGCCTTGCATCTAAATTTTTATTTTATTTTATTTTTAGTTTCATATAGGATGGAGTGAAAAAAATTTAGTAAATTAGTTCTTGATTAGTTGAGTCTTTTAAAAAGAAAATTCAAACGCCTCACATTTTCGATCCCTACTTGGATCATTCTCAAGCTGACTGACTAGCTCATTACATTGTAAAGTTATTGTTTTCTATAAAAAAAAGTTGAAACTATTTATTTGAATTGGACAGATTCTCGTCAATTCACCTGAAATCATTGTAATTGATAGTACCTGATTTCATCTCAAATGTGAGGCGTTTGAATTTTCCTTAAAAGACCCAACTAATCAAGAATTTATACTACAAGGAACAATCTACTAATTTAGTAAATTAGTAGTATGTGTTCCTTATGGTTTTTTTGATTCTGTAGTAGTTGGGTCTATTAAGGAAATGAAAGCCTCACTTTTGCAATATTTTTTATCCCTCCTTGGATCATTATCAAGCGATTACATCGTGATGGTTATTATTTAAAAATCTTGATTGAAATTTTAAAAATTTGTTTGAATTGTTACAATTCTTTTCATTTTACCTGAATAGAATACATGTTCTGTTTATTTCACTATTAGTTTTGAATAAATAAATTATCAAAAGAACGCATTTCTAATTCCAGCTTCCACTCTTTTACCATTTGAACTTAACCACAACAACTGAGTGTAAGTTATAATAATAACCATCACGATGTAATCAGCTTGAGAATGATCCAAGGAAGGATTGTAATATTGCAAAAGTGATGCTTTTATTTTCTTAATAGGCCCAACTACTAAAGGAAATAACATAAGGTTTGTTCCAACCACACTTCAAACTGGTTTGGAACTGTCCGACCAATGCGCATCGGACCACATTTGAACGTTTTTTGCTAATGCACATGCGTCGTACAGTTTGAAACTAGTTTGAGGTGTGGTTGGAACAGACCTATTGTTGTATAATAACCTATGAACTAATAACTAATCCGAGACAATTACTTAATTGAGTTCTCAAAACCGCTAATGACCCTCGTGCTGTCGAAGCGGTATAAAAAAAAAAAAAATAATAAAATAACCTATGAAACCCTAAAAAGTACTTAGATGCAAAAACTTCCCTGAGATTTTTTGAAATTACATATTTTACAAATAGGGTGGGCCCAGTGGCATAGAGATGTTTTTTTTCTCTCTAAAAGGCCTAAACCTATCAAGATGGACGATAGGTTTAGAATAGAATAAAGAAGATCGAGTAACTACTATTTGACTTACCAAGTGTAAAACAAAATTTAAAAGTATTAAGTGCTCTCTGAATTATAATGTCATTTAATAGATTTATGAATAATAGAGAATATGTCTAAACAATTTCATCATAAGAAGAAAATATTCAAAATTTAAAAAAAAAAATCCTTTAATAAACAGGATTATTCTGAGAAGCTTGCCTTACACAAGTTATTAGACAAATTAAAGTTGTTTAAGAAAACTTTGATAAATACAATACAAATTTTAATGTTCAAATCTGTTTTGGCTATGATCAATTTCTAAGATCTCAATAATAATTAGAATAGTTAATATTATAATTATTAAAATATCAATAGTAAATACAACTCAATGGACAGTAAGACCATACTTCATAAAACAGCGAGCACTTCTACTGGATAATTATAGCTGTATATAATATAAAACAAAAATGTTAACACATAATGTTACATATTTTTATAAATAGTGTGATAATAAAGGGATTTAGGTTTTTAAAATGTTATTTAATAAGCTATAACATCAAATATACTTACACTTAAGGATACATTACAACAATAAACAAAAAGTTCTTAGTTGTGCGAGACATGGTTTCCCAATTCTGAAAATTTCTAAAAACAACCACGGTTAAAACATGGCCAAGTATAGAACCAAAGTGGATAATGGAGTCATCATCAGTTGCAATAAAAAAATCTTTATATGTGAAATATTGGTAAATATTTAAATTGTACTTACAGCCTCAGTTCATCCATCGTCAAATAATTAAAAAGCAAGTAAATGTTAAATATATATAAAAAAAAAAAAAAAAAAAATGTACACAAATCCTACAAAATTCTAAAAAAAAAACGACATGAGAACTATTTTTATCTGAGTTTTGATAGAAAGAGGCAAAACTATAAACTCTTGGTACATTCGAGCATTATTATTATCACTCTCCTTTTCAAAAGTACCACTAGCTTCAGGTAGGGTAATATTTAATACTATAAGACATCAGAAAAATTTGTCTCCACAGGTGAATCTTGAATTTTAAACTAGGTTTTCAGTCTGACACTGCCATTTTTCATTCTTCACTATTTTATGACACTGGTTATGATTAAGTATCCAAAAGCTGGCTTTATCTCGATATATTTAGATTTCGCTTCATTTTTGTTTTCTCCAATTATATTCTTTTTTTTCTTTTTGTTTATTCCCTGTTTCAAACTTCAGATCAGAATTCACTCTTGACACTAATTAGTCAAAAGCACTTCACACTTAATCTTGGACAGTCTCACAATCAAATATTTTTTCATAAAGAGTGTACTTGATGTTCATATAATATATCTTTTTAAAAAAATTAGGTAACCTTCAGAATAGTTAAATTGTTTTAGTATGTTACATAAAAACCCAACAATTTACAAGCATTGCACAACATCATAATATTGATTTTGCCTTGAAATCTTATATAAATGGGCTTTATTATTAGTTATAGAGACATTGAAGTTAAATGTTAAGCAAATTTCAACTTTTTCTTCACAAAGTAATTTGTGGCAAACTAAATCTACTCTCAATGAGAAAAAAAATTATTGCGTGTCTAAGGATTAACATTTCTCCTGCACCCAAATAATGAAAAAAGGGTCCTAATTTCAAAGTTTTACTTTATGCTCAAGCTGTTTATTGGACGCTTACCATTCACAAACATAGAGATAAAGGGAATTATCAAATCTAAGAGAAAAATAACTAGTTTTTGTTTCAAATACACTCATAAGTTAGGATGGATTATCAGGCTAAAATTATTTACAAAAGATGCACACATCAAAAAGTAGATATATATATATATATATATATATATATATATATATATATATATATATATATATATATATATATATATATATATTATCTATTTAGATAAGTTATTATATCTATTTGAAGACCAACAAATCAAAACAAACATTAATTTTTGATATAAATGTGGATACCTTAGCTTGGCAATAAAAAATCATTTTGAGGTGCACCGTCGGGTCACTACTTGATACATAATAAGGGGTTAACTATGCAGTCTTTCATTAAGGCTCAAGTTTTTTCCAATCAAAATATACATAATTATATCATGTAGATAAGGGGAAATATCAAATCTAATATTTTGAAGCATTTATTATATATAAGTTTTAATTAATTTAAAAGTTAATTTAAGGACAAAGAATTTATTTGTGATGAAGATACATTTATAAGAGCTAAAGCAATTTTAACCAACCTGAGCATCTGTGACTGATAAAGTACAGTTAATGCAGAAATGATAGTAGGTATTAAAAGTAGATTTTTCTTTAATATGTTCAAAAAAATCGAATTGAGGACACTCAAAACACTTTTTTTTACAATTCCCCATCTTGCATAAATAGACAGTTATGTGCAAACTACAGAAGGACTTGAATGTTTTGAGAGGGTAAAAAAGGTAATTAAAAAGACACACTCCGTAGTGAAGCTTGGAAATCCTCCTAGTATATTTTAAAACTGCACATAATGTCTAGTATTGATAGAGGAATATCAAATCAATCTTGAGGTTACCAAAACGCACCAACTCATTTCCAAAGAAACCACTAAAATATAAGTCGCAGTCCACAACATTTTAATGTTGTGCCCTTCAGCATTTTAATATAATACAGAGGAGAACTACATATATCAAAAATATTGTGAATGATTGATAGAGTTAAACCGAAAATGGGATTTCTAGATGAACATGTTAAAAGCAAAGATAAAGCAAACCTTCGATTTAATACCATTTATCAAATGAGGCGTTTTATTTATTTATCAGTGGTATTCAATTAGGGCAAACATTATTAAAGCCAAGGGAAATTCTGTATTTATGAAACACATGGCATGTAATTAGTGGGTATTAATAGTAGGCTTTTGAATGCAGAATGTACAACTGTAATAATAGAAACCACACATAACAGCTTTTAAATGCACATGGATACTTCACCTATTATATTAAAAATAAAAGAAAGAATTCATCATTTTCCCACCTCTAGCACAGAGTTTAGTGCTCTGGATACAAGAGAACGTTAGTGTATAAAACATAAAAAATTATTGATAAGTGAAAATCAATACTTAAATCACACATAACTTAAAACCTCTTTTTTATTTATTTAATCTAAGCAAATGCCTGTAGAAATCATCTATAAAAATAACACAACTAAAATTTAGAGAGTGAAAAAAAAAACACTGACAATCAAGATATTAAAAAATTAAAAACATTAAACAACATAATAATAAATTTGGTTTAATGATAATCAATAACAAATAAGTAAACAAATTAATATATATATATATATATATGTATATATATATATATATATATATATATATATATATATATATATATATATATATATATATATATATATATATATATATATATATATATATATATATGTATACACATATATAACACAGGATAAAAGTTAAAATTGGATTGTGAAGGAAAATGAACCATTCACCAAAATAAAAAAATCATAAAATAATGTTTGTAGTTTTTTTCTTTTACAATAATATCTTTAATTTTAATAAAAAATTATAATTGTGGCAGTATTTATTAAATTATAGTTATACATAAAATAGTTAACATTTATCTTCTTTAATAAACGAACACAGGTTGTTTTTTTTAAATTTATAAATACAAATAAATAGTTGTATATATATATATATATATATCACTAAAACTGATATATAAATAATTGAGTAATGTATTTCTTTTTTTATTTAAGTCTTACCAAATTAAGGTGGTTTCGTTTCTATCAAAATAATAAAAAGTTTTATAAAATAAAAATAAATAAAAATAATAGAGTTTGTTCTATTTCTTTAAAGATATTATTCATCTTTATAAATAATCTAAAATTGAGTTAGTTGTGATAAATCTTTTGAGATTGTATGGGAATTAATAAGAATCAAGAAGTAAATTTGTTCAGTGTATTCTTACTGGTCTTATATTACTTTGCTTTGTAAGTTTCATCGCACACCTATTACCCCAATTTTGAAACACTTCCCATCTTTCTATCTTCCCCAAATTTTGCACATGGAAACAATTTAGGTGAAGAATACAGAAACCAAAAAAAAAAAAAGTTGAAATAAGACCAGTTTTTAAAAATGGCATTTTTATATTAATTATTCAAACCACAATATATATGTACTTACAAGGTACAAGTACATTCTTTAATAGTGGCTCTCAAATAATCTATTCGTTTTCTATCTATTTACTTTTAATTTATTTATTTCACAAACATTCTAATTAAAGCAATATTAGGTCAATAATTAACAGACAATCAATTTAAATATTGATTTGATGGGATTAGTGTAAAACACATATCACCTCCTAGGAAATTAAACTAAGAATATTAGTTTTATATTAGTAGTTTGTGCGCATGCGGTAGAGAAAGTCATGTGCACAGGGAGGGGGGGGGGGGGGTTTATATTAATATAGGACCAACATTGGTCTAATTATGACCTACTATCCTAATTTCATAAAATCGGACTAGTAGTTTTTAAAATATGGTGGTTTGCAAATATTCAAAGAGTCAAGTTTATTGTCTAGCCACAATAATAACACAGAGCAATTTCAAACAACTCTAGTTTTTCACCATTAATGAATGGATAATATCAATTTTATATATACATGATGATCATGTTGAAACCATTTTGTATCAGAGTAACTAACTAAAATGTTTAATACTTTTTATGATTTGACTATTAATCACTTCATTATGAACATACATAAAAAAGTCATTTTTTCCTAGCAACCAAATCCCATTAAACACAATTAAAATGGAAATATACAAAGGAAAGAATGCACTTGTATGATTAGCTAATACATTTAAAATAATAAATAAATATATTATTCAGTATTTCTTTCTTTGTTTAAAAAAATATTAAAAATTGCAACATTAGATTATATTATATTCATACAAATATTTCTTAACTACAGCCAATTTATTTTGCTTCAAGTGCAAAAATCAATAAAATTAGGTACAAAAATAGTTAAATTAATAAATAATTAGAAAGATTTGTTAATAAATAGTAGAACAAATCTAATTAAAACAACATAGTAGATCAATAATAAATTTAATATTAATACAGACACCAGATCTATTTAAACTATTAATCTTTGTAAAATACTAAAACACCACTGATTAAATAATTAATAAAGTATTGTCACTCTGTGTGGTGTGTGGCTGAGAACTAGATAAAACTGAATTAAATAAATATATATGATTTGTCTAAATGTACCCTTTTCTATGTATATATTGTAGGTGGATCCTTTTTCGGGTAAAATAATAAGTCGTTTACACTTGATTTGGCATTGGTAACGTTTCTGTACAACGTTCTGTAGCAACGTTCGTAGTTTTTGACAATTTTGACTTAATAGGACATGTAACACATAACAAAATATTTATCAACCAGGTATATTACAATATTAAATTAAGATAGAATAAATGTGAAAACGTGATTTTTAAATTGAAATTATAGAGAAAGATTTATTATAGTGTATGTAACCTATAGGTTTTTTTATAAATTATTTTTAAAAAAAATAAATGTTGCTTTTAGGCTCGAGAATGACCGGTAAGGTCGAAACGTTGCCAACACCAAATCAAGAGTAAACGACTTATTATTTTACCCGAAAAAGGATCCACCTACAATATATAGAATTAAATAAAGTTAAAGAGTAAAAAATAGTCTGCAGATTTCCTCGTGTCCAATAATAGTAATATTATAATATTAGGATTTGTTCTAATTCTCAGTGGGGACACGCTTATTTTTATGTAATATCAAATTTTCAGAGGCAGTTGAAATTAATATGGGACCATCTGTGGGCTACCTTTAACAAACCATCCAAATTTCTTTTAATTTGGATGAGTACTAAAGATATAGGGGTTAATAAAAAAAAGTGTACTAGCGGAATATAAATCAATATGTGCATAATGTTAAAATTAATTTGGGGCTAACAATGGGCTAATTATGACTTACCATCTAAATTTTATCAGAATTGGATGCCCAGTTTTTAGATATGGTGGTTTGTAAAGATGTTGAATAATTATGACTTACCATCCAAATTTCATCAAAATCAGACCGTGATATCTGAAATGGATTTGTCTAGCAATTTTTGAATTTAGAAACTGAATTCTTCAGAATGATCTCAATGCTATTATTAGCTTTAGTAAGACGAAGAAGAAGAAAAAAAACCTGACCTAAGCTACTCAAACGGACAAATGGGACTAAAACCACACAAAAAAAGAAAAGAAAAAAGTAGATCATAAATTGGTAAAATTGTTAATAAAGGGAAACAAAATCATCTTAAAATTGAGTGGAATTAAGGCGCTGTGCACACTTTAGTATCATGAACCCACTTGATTTAAAGCATACAGAAAGGAGCACACTGCGTTTCTTGAAACTGAAGTTTCATTTGGTTTCATGAAACATGTTTCACAAAACCAAATAGTCATGTTTCACGCAACCAAAAAGTCAGGTTTCATCAAAACCAAGTTGCATGTGATTTCATGTTTATTGTTTTGCATATCATTTCAGTTTTGATTATTGCATTTTGTTTGGTGTTCAGTTGTTTATTTAAAATGAGTGTATTTAATTAATTGAATGTGATACATTGAATTAATACATCTTTGTCAGAGGATATGATGAAACTGTCAAAAAAAAGTTTCTCCTCTTTGTGCACTGAAACATGAAACTGGTTTTATGAAATTGGTTTCATGAAACCAGTTTCTTCAGTATGCACAGCACCGACGTGGACTGTAGCCGAAAATCCTTAAAACTGTATAGCTTGTTTTAAGTTTAAATTGAAAAGGGAACACCATACAAAATATTAGGTGTTTAAAATAGCCTTAAATTGGTGAATTTATAGACAAAAAAATAGTTCTCCAGAATTCTTACAATGCTTCCATAACCACAGGTAAACTTTGAAGCAAAAAATGATAAAAGAATACTCAAAATCAAGTGATATACTTATAATCAGTGGTGTCCATAATAAATAAGCAAATAATTTAAACAATAATACTCTGCCGTTTCTGTTTAAATTATTTTTGACACATATTTATTTTACAAATACTTAATACATCATTTTTGTTTACAAATATTCCATTTTTTTTTAAATTTACAAATACATTTATATTTAACATACAAGTAGATCTATATATGTGTAATAAACAAAATCTAAAGGATTTATTAATTAAACTTAAAAATTGTTTATCACTTAAACTTACTGAATAATTATTGTTACTATTATTAAATAAGCACACTATTACAAAACATGGTAACTATCAAAAAGAGTTTTATGTAACAAAAAAAGAAAAAAATAAAACTAATAAATAAAATATAGTAAAATAACTTTATATACAATATATAAAAGATCAGAACTTAGAAATAGTTAAAAATTTATTTTGTTCAATCTATTTTTAGAGATAGAAATAATGGGTTTCAGTGTGTAGGGAGGTGCCGTTATCATGGAACATTTGTCCCAGAAATTTTGCTGGCATACTAATGGTCAGAGCAGAGAAAAATGTTTATTTTGGCAATCTTCCCGCATTCATTAGCTAAAGATTTTTGCTAATTGTCCAAGGTAAGGGAACCTCCCCTATAAAAGATGGTTAAATAAAAAGGTGAGATTGATTTTCTTGGTAATATTTTATTTTTATTTGTGCATAAATGTTTCTTCATATTTAACTAAGAGAAAAGATACAACTCTCTGTCCGTTTACAGGAGGTTAAGTTAAGTATTAAGGTACAGGTTGAGTTTCATTCTGTTAGCATAATAAGCAATGGAACCATGCACACAGGCCAATCAAATTAAAATTACAGTATGAATGTTCCGCCACTTCACCTGACTATGCTGGATTGCACAAAAAAAAAATCATGTTATCATTTTGAATGAGCATGTTTTGGAAACAAGATCATACTTTTTTCATGAAAATATTAAAATTTGTATAATTTTAAAATATGTTTTATTCAGGAGCAATGAGTCTAATGTAACATGGGATATTAACATAAGAAATGAACTTAATATGGTTTAGTGAGTCTGATATCAACAACAGAGTTAATTTTATTTGGCTTGTAATGTACTTAGACTAACTAATCTGTATTCATGTAGTTGGGAGTCAACATGGCCAATGGCAACCCAAGCATGGCCACATGGCCATGAAGTTTTGCTACGAGCTTGAATGAACTAAAAGTGAGTAAAACAGAAATTGACATTTCATTAAATAATCTGCCAATTAGTGTGGCACATAGCATCCTCGAGAATATTTTATTGATGTTATGCTTTTCCAACCCATTATTGTCAAATTCATTTAAGTTTTCCACCTTCTTTTTAAATCAGTCAATTTATTTTTTACACAAATAAAAGTGTCAATTTAGCAAAATTTAAATAAATGGTACCAGTTGTAGCCTATATTATACAAACATCCAAATTTCTTAAAAATCAGTTGAGTACCTGCAAAGATATAGGTCTTCATAAAAAAAAAACTTTGTGTGCATGGGGAAAAGAAACCAATGAACATAAATGTATGGTACACATGTGGAAAAGAAGCAATTGGGTGTAGAAGGTTAAAACTTAAATGGGACCAACAATGGGCTAATTATCAAAATTTTATTTTATTCCATCCATATTTTATTAAAATTGAACGAATAGTTTTTTTAGATATGTTAATGATAATTTAGGTTTGCCAACGACAGACATGTCCTGATGTCTGAAATGGATTTCTTCTTGGAATTTTTAAAATAGGAAACATAAAAATTGTTTTCCACATAGCTTCCATTACCTTTGGTAAGCTCGGAAGCAAAAATTATAATTAGTTTATTTTGGCTTATATTGATCTGTAATCAATACTTATTTTAACTCCCAAAAAAAAGAGAGAGAGATAAATAAAGTTCTAAATGAACACTGTGAATTAAAGATTGTGTATCAATTATTGCTTTCAACAAAAAAGCATTTTTAACATCAGAGAAAAATATATATTGCAAAATAAATTCACTCCATTGGACTAAAAATAAATTATTATCGTAGTAATATTTACTAATAATCAAAACTTTCCAGTTATTTTAGTTCAAAGCTGAAGTACATACCAATAGGTATCTCCATATACCTCTTTAAACCATTATTAACATGAAAATAAAATATTTCTGCCAAAAACTCAAACAAAAATAATTGGGATAAAATAGAAGTTTCAAATAACTACTTTTTTAATATACAAACAACTAATAACATAGTGTGCAAATACTAAGTAACAATTAAAAAATCATAAATTTAAAAAAAAAAAAAAAAAGAAAAAAAAAAGGAGCTCTTCTTCAGATAAATAATTCATAATATCTCTAAAGAGATAAAAATAAATATAACATGAACTACCTTATAATAAAATTATAACAAGTTTTACACAAATTTTAATGGAAACATTAATTAAAATATAACAATTATTAGAGTACAGGATATTTAACTTTTTCTTTTTACCAATTTTTTAAAAACAACAAGGAATCAACTGGGGATCCCAATTAAGACATCGAATGAGAAAATATTTGGTACACTTATTATTCTAATAATCGGTCTACTCTATTTTGTATATATATTGGTCTGGGTATACTATTAACACTTACAAAAATCTTAAGAATTACAATTCTAACCATTTATTTTAATAACTATTTAAAGAGGCAATTCTAATGTAAAGTGTAAAATAAATTAAAGCTTATAATACTCCAATTTAAAGTAGTTTTTAATACATTTTATTAAGGGTAAGTAAAAAATTAAAATAACTAATTTTATCTAACACCAACTAGAAACAAATCTTATAAAGTGAAACTTGATGCATAAAACTAACAGCACCTGCAGATGAGTAACGAGGCCGATAAGTCCATCATGTAATGACCTTCCACTATTGAATTGAGAAAAAGGAGAAATTGTTATCAGGGAAAGTAAATTTTGAGCATAATGTACAAGTCAACTTATATCAAAAAATTAATTAAATTATATTAGTTCTTAATTTCAGCCAAGTACACTTTTAGATTCTATGTAATGATTTATTCAAATTTATTGTGCTCCCCAAACAACAGTTTTAATAATTGTAGTTATAATAGTATTTAATACCTCAATTAAACTTTTATTTTGTTAAGTTATGCAAACTATTAATGATATAATATGTTAATCAATGAAAAAGTTTTCCATTCATTTCAAATAACGGAGGATATAGCAACCAAAATAGTTGGGTTTTAATAAATGTTTTATTATGAGACCCAAGCACCAAGGCCTAAATAACAAGGTACTAAATAATATCTTATCTAACTAATAATATTAGGAGAAAGCCAAAATATTATGGGAAAAAATATTCTGATTCATAAAAAAAATCTACCATCATAACTTAATAACAATATTTAATCAAATTTGTTTTACTAAGAGAGCTGTACTAGCTGTACTGTTTACTAAAAATATTAAATTATTTGTGCTGAAAGTTACAAATTGAAGAAAGCAATTATGTTAAATAAGGTTGGAATATATATATACCGTATTGCTTTGAAAATAAGACACTCCCCACTATATATATATATATATATATATATATATATATATATATATATATATATATATATATATATATATATATATATATATATATATATATATATATATATATATATATATATATATATATATATATATTGCAAATTAGTAAATGTTATCCAGCAAAGAGTATTACTACAGATAATCATATTTTTATAAGTAATTATAAAAAAAATAAATAAATTGAAATGAAATTGATGGATAGTTCTTGTTATAGGCCCAAAGCAAGAAAAATATGACCCTTGGTACTCAGTGGCGTACCAAGGCAGGTGAGGGAGGGGCGGGCCGCCCCGGGTGCAACTAGCCTTAGGGGGTGCCAATGTGGCAGGAAGAAAAAAAACACCCCAACATTATTTCTGAGGGGGTGACAAGATGTTATCCCGCCCCGGGTGCCACAAGACCTTGGTACGCCACTGTTGGAACTAGAAATAGTGCTTGGTAAAAGGGTAGTAACATTGAAACACAACAAATCGGGATACAACTTATAATAAGATAATTCTAGTAACCTTAAATAACTAATTTTTGAAAACATTGCAAATATTAAAGAAATGACAAATTAGTGGTATAAACCAAGAACAGCTGACTTCTTTGTAGGTGGTCTCTTAATTCAAAGAGTCATTATTAAAAGATACTGGTGAGTAACTAGTATTTGTGCCTGAAACACAACCTAATTTCAGTTAATGCTCGAAAATTTGAGCAAAAAACTCTGGAAGAGTGTAATAGGCCTAGGGCATGAATATTAATTTTATTTCCTATCAAGAGGAGTTTTTAAAAGTTATATGGTTGAGGAAATAAATAAAAACAATAATTAAAAAAATATGAGTTCTCCATTAGTCAACTCAGGATTTTAAATTTCAATAAATTATGATAACCTGCTGTAATCTTCAGGTAAGAAGAATTTTTATTAACAATATCATTAGTAATTTTATGATAAAAATAAAAAACAATTTTTTCCTTTAAAATGTATCATAATTAAACAGAATTTCATCCATTTTCTTCCTATGCTAAATTCATTATTGTTTGGGATTAGAGAAAGTGAGTTAAAAATAACAATAAACACTTATAGGGGAAGGGAAATAATTAACAGAAACTTATTACAAATAAATAAGAAAATACTAATTTAAAAACGTTCTTCAAACTGAAACCTGAAAATGTAAATACATTATTAAGAACAGGATAAAAAAAATAGCTCCACATAACAAGTTTACAGAGTGCATTTAAATCATTTAATTTTCAGATAAGGTATTAGGTCGGTATCTAAATAATGTATTAAAAAGTCCTAACACACACAAAAAAAAACTGGATCAGTGCAGCTGAGTGGTAATGCAGAAAGAGAATTATAATAATAAAATCACAAAATCTCACAGAATCAATCAAACACTGCTAGGAATAAAGTTGGTTAAACTTGAGGAAATCAACATTAGATACCCTGATACTACTCAACCAACTTTGTTCCTTTGTGTTTTGATTCTGGAGAGGAATTAAGAGTATTTTTTTTCTTATTCTACTATGTAGGCTTTCTTCATTAGTATTAATGAGGAATTCTGGATCTTCCAATGGTGACCTAATTGTTAGTAGTTATTTGTCCAGCCATTCTGCTCTGAGTACCACAAGTGAAATTTTGTGACAAATTACTACTGAGATAAAATCAATACCAGAAGTTCTAGAATCCGTAATTTTCTATTATATTTTTTCATTTGTGTTTTTATGGACTTTTATTTTAGTTACTTGATAATGTAATTATAAAAATTTAAACTAATTAAACATCAAATTATGAATTTTAATTACTACTAAATGAGATTATAAAATATTAATTCATATAAAGTCTTAAAATTAAAGGAGATAAAAATCTTTCACAATATAACATTCAATATAAATTAATTTAGCATAGAACTAAATTAATAATATAATAATATTTTTTGTAGCATTTATTTAATTTATCCTGTCATGGAAAGTGTAAAAGAATGCTGAAACTTTGCAAAAATAATAAAAACAGTAGAATTGTCTCTTTTAAACACTTAGTACATTTAATAAATATTAATTTATATTTTAGTTAACAATTGACAAAGTTTTTATAAATATATAAATAGGGTGTCCCACGCTACAGTATGGAACAGGCACGGAACTGAAAATAACATGGTGTAAATGTATGTAAATTAGGTGTAGAAAGTTAAAACTTATATGGGACTAACAATGGGCTTATCATCTACCATCTAAATTTTATTAAAATCAGACTTAATAAATACATTTTTTAATGACGTCAAAAGACTGGTAGTCAACAGTAGTTGTTTTTAATAAATCAAACTCCCTAAACAAAAATCAAGAAAATAATACAATTTTTAATTTTAACATGAAATGGTTTTTATAAAGAATAGCTTTTCTTCAAAAACCCCAAAATAAACAAAAGTTTCCTCTTCGGTACTCTAGTGTGGGACACACTATATATATATATATATATATATGTATATACACACACATATATATATATATATTTTTCTTATTCCTAAATAAAGTAGCTATAATATACAAAAAAAATTATATATATATATATATATATATATATATATATATATATATATATATATATATATATATATATATATATATATATATATATATATATATATATATATATATTAGTCCGTCTTTATAAAAATGTATATTCAAAAAGTAGTGACGGATAAGATTTTTTTGACTTTTTTTATGTGGTCTTATTGGATTGTAAATATTATAATATATAATTGTTGTACAATGAGATTGGAAGAGCGGTAGGATGGATTCCAATCAAATCAGATCTTATGAATAAATAATATTAGAGATTATGGTTTATTTAATATTGGTTGGTACCAATGTGACCTGTCCTAACTTGATAGTAAAAAAAATATAATAATAATAATGTCGCCATTGGACCAAACATTTAATTTTCTCCGTAACTGATCTTCCAAGGTAGACTTAAGTCAATACAACTGATAAAACTATTATCAGTATAAGCAGAGTTATGATGAGGCAGATAATAATGTATATCTTTTTCTGTAAACAAAAAAAGTAAACAAATAAAATTAATAGCCCATTTTATTAATAAAAAAAATAAAAATAACTCAACAAATTCTAACATAAAAAGAATAAATAATTTTATAGTAATAAATAAAATTAATTAATAAGTAAATGTATTAAAATAATTAATTAAATAAACTTAAAATTTAAACAAACATTTTTTTATAGATAATTGTTTTGAAATAGGTATAAGAATATTTATTGTGAATTAGGACAAAATAAAGTAATAAGAAAAATAATTTAAAATTAAATGTAATCCAGTGTTGTATATTAATAAATAAATCTTGAACGGTTTGAGATAAATTAATGAAACTTGGAGGATCTCTACCATGAAAAGGGAAGTTTGTTTTCATGCAATCGCCCACTGGGGGCAACCACCCACTTTGCCCCCAGGCCACCTAACTTCAAAATTTCAAATTGGAGTGTATATTTTTGATAGTATATTTAGATTCTACGGTGAAAAATAATAAACTTTTACTTGTAACTATTTTTTCTATCTCCAATATTTGGCCGCTATAGGGGGAAAAGATAGCAAAATAACCCTTCCGAACTAGTAAAAAAAAATCGGTCCGAGACAACTCAGACAAACTTTCTCATATACTAGTTCATAATTACTTAGCCCAATATTTTCCATTTATTATTTTTCGTACGTACATTTAATTATTATTAAACATTTCATCAAAATTTATTATAAAAATAACTTCACCTCGGCAGGGAATCGAACCCGGGCTCTCTCGGTACGCGTTTTAAGCTATTTTCTTAGGAACTAGATTTTTCCCGGGAAAAAGGCTTATATCGTTAAATTCGTATTTAAATGGACTACATTTTAGAATTTTTTAATTAAAATCGTCGGAACCGTTTTCAAGAAATAATGTTTTATTCACGTTTTTTGCAGAGTTTTTGGGGGGTAGCGCCCCCTAATTTGGAGCATAAATTAATTTCTCGATTTTCCCTCGGGGTATGATTTTTCTGAACATGTATGCCAAATTTCGTCAAAATCGGCCCAGTAGTTTAGGCTCCAGGCATCTGCACAGACGACAGATGACAGACAGACATTTTTTAAAAACCACTTTATTGGACTCAGGGGACCTCAAAATGTGTAAATCCATCAAAATCTCAAAATCGAATTTTCGCGCCATCACAATATTTTCTCTTTATATGAGAAAGTAAAACACAGATTGTTATAAAATCTAAACGGTTAGAAATTAATGTAATGGAACTTGGGGGATATGTACCATGTAAAGGGAAGTGTGTATTTATCCACTCGCATAATAGGGGCAACCACCATTTTTCCCCCAGGCGCTGAAATCTACCATTTTTATGCCTTTGCCCCCCTATAGGTGGCCTGGGGGCAAAGTGGGTGGTTGCCCCTAGTGGGTGATTGCATGAAAACAAACTTCCCTTTACATGGTACGGATCCCCTAAGTTTCATTAATTTATCTCTAACCGTTTGGATTTTACAACGTATTATCGGAAGGGTTATTTTGCTATCTTTGCCCCCCTATAAGGGGCAAAATATTGGAAATGGAAAAAAAAGTTCCAAGTAAAAGTTTATTATATCTCACCGTAGAATCCAAATATGCTATCAAAAATATACACTCCAATTTGAAATTTTGTAGTTGGGTGGCCTGGGGGTAAAGTGGGTGGTTGCCCCTAGTGGGCAATTGCATGAAAACAAACTTCCCTTTGCATGGTAGAGATCCCCCAAGTTTCATTAATTCATCTCAAACCGTTCAAAAGTTAAGAGGGGGGGGGGGAGACTTTTGATAAAGAGTGATTGAAGTTTAAGTTTTAAGATTAGAGAATCTAATTTAGGGTCCAAAATGAAAACTAAAAAAAATTGTAATTTCTTAAAAACTGCAGTAGGCCTGTTTATAAGAACATTTTTACTCCATTATCAACCATAAATTATTAAAAAGTAAATTGCTCTATTTATAACAGGTAGATATAGCAACTCTTCTTGCAATAGATACTGAATAGATTTATTTTAACCAGCCTTAAGAATGAATTTGTAAATATATACAAATTTAAGTACGAGTATCTTAGATCAATAAGCACAAGTTAATTAGACATCAAAATAACTTATTATTGTTCACCAACAGAAGCATTTTTTAGCATTTTTTTTTGCAATGCTCAAAATTGGTTGTAGTCTGAGGAATAAAAAAAACAGTATAGCACGGCACATTTTCTGGAGAGGCTTTCGGTTTTATTTTGACATCAACTCTACATGTGCACTTATTCTTCAAATAATTTATTATAATGCCTAGTTTTTATAATATCATTAATGAAGATAATCAAAAAGGCTGGCTAAAATTCCATAAGTGTTATTCATATTATGTAATTACTTTTTTATCTTAACAAAAGCACACAACATTGTAAAATAATTATAAATATAAAATATAAAAATATAATGATATTGGCTGTAAAAATATTAACACATAATATATAGGCAGATATGATTAATATTTTATAAATTAAAGTCTAAAATTATAAATAGAATAATATTAGATTTAATCTACATTTAAATTGGTAAAAAAAAGTAAATTGCAAAATGTATGAAAAATGTGGGCCAGTTTTTGGCAAAAAAATAATAAAATGTTAAAAGCTACTTATCCTGCTGACACTAAGTATAAATTAACATTAAGAAATATTAAGTAATGAAAAAATAATTTAAGTACTTTTTTAATAAATTTGTTTAATCTCCAATACTCAAGTTTCATGAGTAAGTAGTATAAATACATTTAGTTTAGCATACGAGTAATTAAAATTTTGGGCAAGTCAATCCATAATTTATCAGCAATTGACTGGACATTAATCTGGCAATTGATTAGTCTTTTTTGTTTGCATACGTACTTTTATTCCGGGCAAATAAATTTGGTACAATTTTATACTACTGGGGTACTACTTGTAGAGTTACCCATATAATTATATAGGAAAGACAGTTGAAGATCCATTGGACAAACCTGAGTATAATGAAAGGATTCACTCTCAGAACCTATTATTTATAAAAAAAAAGTTCTTAATTTTCTCAAATGGAGGCAATTAAAAAAAATCACGCAAAAGTACACAATGTGGTAATATTCTTTTTTATACTTATGACTATGACGTAGAAATTAATTATTTATTTTATTCTATCTTAAAATCAATAAAATGCATTGTTTGTTTGTAGAACACTACAATTAGAATAAGTGTGCCTTTTCAGCTGATATCCATTTAATCCATTTGCCAGTGGCGTGCGGTGGGTGTAAAATGTAGTGAAGCAGGCCGGGGGGTTCGGGAGCCCTCCCCCGGAAAATTTTAGAATAGGTTGCAAATTATCAAAAAATGCTATTTGAATGCAGTTCTACTACATCTTAGTAAGGAAGATACTTAAATAATTGTTTACAAGATAATGAAATATAAAAGTAGAAGCACCAAAGCAAAGAAAACAGTGCTGTACAAGTATCAGTGCAGAGAGACGTGAGACTGACTGACACTCGTAGCCCTTAGCAGAGGGGTAGTCGAGTGTAGACGACAGAGTTCGGACGCACTCAAATATCTTCGCCATCACCTGAAACTCGCATCAGTTGCCTGCTTATTTAGATGGCAACCCTTCCCTTAAGTTAGGTTGTGTGCGCAGCCTTTAACCCATGCTGTCACAGTTCCGCTTCATTTGACTACGGATTGGGATACTTTGAGTGATCGTTACCCGCGGACAGCGTGCTTTTTTAAATGAATCCGTCTTTTAATTACATGAATTGTGTATCACGTTTGCTGTGGTTTGTATGCGAACAAATTAATTTTACATTTTATTTCAAAATTTTACTGAAGCAGTGCTTCCTTTGCTTCATCGCACCACTCGCCATTGGAGCTTATTTAAAACTGGAACACACAATCTAGCAACCAAGCGTTTGGAAGAGACTATAAAATTTCATATTTATTGTCCAATAACATATTATTCGATTTTTTTTTAGCACCCGTCACAAGTAAATTCAGTAAATCTTAAAGGAATTTATGCATTAATTAATAATACATGAAAACTCTATTTAGTGGTTATAAAATAACTTTATCGTTGTTCTTTCAGCTGAATAAATAACTAAAAACTAAATAAAATAATATAATTAAAAAAGTAAAACATAAAACGAAAGTAAAATAGTGATTTTGTTATGAATAAAATATGTATTTTGTAACTTATGTGTTAAAAAGAAAAAGATAAAATATTTACATGCAGTTTTAGGCCAGTCAAATTAGATATTAAAATCGCAGAGTGATGTAGTTTTAATTTTTTGATATGTTTTTAGGACCAGTTAGGGCAGGGTGATCTTAAGTTTGTAGCTCTGAAAAACCTGTGGGTAATACATGAAAAACAGAAAAAATTGTTTGACTTTTTTCAGTTTTTGCCATATAACTTGTTAACTATGTATTTTTAGATATTAATTGTTAACTATTTTTAAAGTAAAGTTTTAATTTTAAGTTTTGCTCTCGTTTTGGGCCAAATAACGGCATATAACTGCTCACCTACAAGAAAAGTCATAGGAAATAAATTTGTAGATTTAAGTGGCTTTCATCTAAACACAAAACAAAGTCTGTAGACACAATATTTCTCTTGCAATCATACAAAATAAACAAAATATAGGAAAATGGGATTTTTTAAGGAATGAGCCTAAAACACTTCTAATAGCAAGTTGTGGGCATTAGATGAAAGTGCATAGAATCATGTTTAAAGGTGGAAAAAAATAATTACAATTTATTTATTTAGTCCCGAATAAAGCTTTCAATTTTTCCACAAGTTTAGGAATTGACATTAACGATAATAGAACTAGACCAAGAAATAATGCTAATTATAATTTGATTTAAATTAAAATTTAAACTTTCCGTAGTATGAATACATATAAAATTTAAAAATTGAATTTCTAAATGTTCTAGATTTTTCAAGGGTCCTGGTTGATGACGGTTGTATTCTGGGACTGAAGGAAGTACCTAGGGATATTTTATTTAGAAGGGGGAGGATTATCGGGATCGTCTTCATCATCGTCTGTTAGAATTATAGTGACTTTATGGTAAGTCTTGCTGAGCACCTAAGCCCAGTCCTCCCACAAGTGCAAGCTCCTGTGCATTCCTTCTTAAACTTTCATGAGAGCAATTTGAGAAGGATTGCTGGGGCTGGTTTGCATTATGTTGTTAACATTGGTATTAAACCAAGCGAGCTTTTTGACCAACCCCACGCTGAGGCATCCTTCTCCACCCCTAACCACTTTTGAACTTACTGGTATGCGTGATACTCTTTGGTTGGAGCTAACTGGTGTCAACCAGTTCCCCCCAACCAAAGACAATTTAGTGTCAATCGATACGTCCCCTCCATATAGAGTGACCAGGCACTTCTCTCCAGCTTAGGCTACAGCCTCATGACTGACATCTGGTAGGAGAAACAAGGTGGTCAGGTCCATCAAGTTTAGCTTCTTGTGAAAAATACTCCACAATTTTGTTTTTTTCCTTGCCAGAAAACCGCAGAGATGTGTCCGACTACTTCAAAATGGACAACTTTTGAAAGATGGTAAGTGAATCCATGTCAACATGCTTTTTATGCTCAGTAATAGAGCTAGTGATTGTAATTAAATACCCATAAATTGCTATTAGAGGTGATTAGGCTCATTTCTTAAAAAAAAACTATTTTCTGATATTTTGTTTATTTTTTACAATTATGATTTTACTGTTACGATATTTTTGAAGATTGTGCTTACATACTTCATTTTTTGTTTAAATGAAAGCCAATTAAATTTACTACAACTTCATTTCCAATGACTTTTCTCGTTTGTGAGCATTTATAAGCCGATATTTGGCCCGAACCGTGAGCAAAACTTAAAATTTCCATTTTTTGTGGAAAAACTGTCAATTTTTGAAGTGTCATATCTTGGAAAATATTAGATGTACAGAGCTGCAGTTGGGCTTAAACTATTGCAAATTTACTATATTTTAAAAATAGAATAACAACTTATATCGAAAAACACATAGGAGTTATATGGCTAAAACTGAAAAAAAGTCCAAAACGTTTTCAGTTTTTTACGTATTACATAGCGAGCACAGGTTTTTTGAAGCTGCAAACTTTGGATCACACTATCCTAACTGGCCCTGACAACATTTTAAAAAATTAGAACTACATCAAGCTTTACGAATTTAGCTAGTTTTTCTTATTTTGACTGGCCTATTTTCCTAAAAACGAACAAGGAAATTATTACTAAGGTGAGGGGTTTACCACATCTAAATCAACATCTGATATTCATGCCCAAGTATAATATAATGAACAATGTCATAGCTAAAATTAATCTGGTAAATAAGGGGTCTAGCAACAAGTAAAAATAATAGACCAACAGACAGATAAACAAGGCTCTAAATCAACGGACATAAATTTTAGTACAATACAGTTTAAATTAAATTTATTTATTTTTTATTTTGAGTAAAAAAACGTCAAACTTTTATGTTTTTTTAATTTAAAGAATGTTCTTAAGTCAATAAAACATAAGTTGTTGAATCAAAGTAGCTCAGTAAGTAGCTCAATTCTAATATTATATTTATAAATATATATGTACTTATATATAATATATATTAAATATAGGAATATAATATATATTTATCCATTACGCATACATAGAACCTATGATTTTATTTCAAATAAGTTTCAGAACTTTTTAAACAGTTTTTAACTTTAAACAAATGTAAGGAGTTGTATTTAAAACGTGATTTATGAAAGTAATATTTCTCACTTATTTTTGAAGGGATTCAAAACAAATGCCTCCTGCACCGGGAAACTGGTTAATATAGATCTCCCAAATGAAGGGCCATCTGAGATTAGGTGACATTTTTATAAACAATTTTTATATAACAGTTAGTGATCTTAAGAAAGAAAATATTTATTCCTTATTTCTTTTATTTAACAAGTGTTAAATACATTAAGTGCCTAAATACAATTTTAGAACTGTTTTGTAGCTATTGTGCAGAAGTGAGCAATTTAGTTTAAACAACAAAAACACACAATTTGCACAAGCTACAAACCTTCAATTTTACATTTTAATTTTTTTTTTAAAGTTAAATAAATTTTATTTTATATTTTTAAAATAAGGTATAATAAATTTTATTAAAACTAATAAGGGAGAACTGACTGATAATAATCAGACAAAAAATAACCAAAAAACACATAGATTAAAGGGTAGCAAAACTAATACAGACATCAAACATGCTTGACCATCGAGACAAACCTTAAGGAACGGCTTGAAATGGCTCATTTGAGGTCTCCTTCATCTAGAGCTTGCCCTGACTCAGATATAAATTGATAAATAGATAGATAAATATCTTAAAGATAGGAATTAAAAAAATATATTTACATTAAAAATAAAAGGAAGGAATAATTACAAAAAGGCTTGTTCAGAGAATACCTAAATACTGAATTCACAGAAGTAAAGATACAGAAGAAAGAAATCAAAATTTGGTAAATTAGGTAACGTACATAGGGATGGAACTCATTAAGAGATATTGGGAGAAATACTAGAAAACTTCACTTTTTCTAATTGTACTGTGGTCTTGCTGAAGATAAAAAAAAATAAATTAAATAAAAATAGTAATAACAAATTGAATAAAAGTTCAATTACATTATTTAAAAAAGCAACTATGTATTGAAACTAGTTTTGTAACTAAATGGTTTGATAAAATGTAATTTTTACCTTAGATTGCCAATAATACCTATTAAGGTAATCATTAAAAATATTATAAATAATTTAATGTGATACACCCTTGTAATTCTTAATATAAGTACTAGATGGTTGAAGAGGCGTAAAAAAAAATGTAGATCTTTAATTAAAAGTCATCTTCAATTGTACAACTTTTTCCAATTAAAATTCATCCTTTTTTCAAAAAAAAAAAAAATCTATCTCCATAAGAGAGTCAAAGGGGTTTAAAATTAACTTATTTTATTATTATTACCCCCCCCCCCCCTCTCCCCTAAATAAGTATCACAAATTTTATAAACAATTAAAATACATGTAATAGCATTTTTTTAAAAAAGTACATTAAAAATCAAACTGATATAAAAATTAAATAACATGACTGTTACAGTCAAAATATATTAAAACTGGGATAGTTGCAAGTCAAAATGCCTATCTACATAAGGAGCATTAATTTGATAATATACTGAAATGGTGCAAATGGGTTTATAGTGAAGAACTATATAAGTTCAGTGAAGATAAAAAAAAACATTTGACTACTTCCATACTATGTGATACTGCAAGTTATTTAAATGCAATTATGAGCTTAAAATTACAAGTTTAAATTATTTTATAGGATAGTGAAGTGAACATAAATCAATTAAATAATCTCGATATTAGATTGGAAATAATAATGGTTTCAAAATGAAATCTTTAAATATAAAATCTCAGGGAACTGAGTAAAAAAATATGATAGAATACAACCAACACATCAGCAATAACATTAAGAGTTGAATTTATTAAGTTTCAAAACATGAATATTTAAGTAATATGTTGATAATGGACTCCTTTACTGCTCCCCATATTGCCTCTTATGTAATACATACTTGCAATAAAATGAGTATAAAAAGATAAATTTTCAAGTTTATCACAGCCTTTATTAATAAATTTCAGTTAAAGTTTAACACAAATTTATTGTAACAATTATCATTGAAAGCCAACTTTTCATGAATGGTATAGTGCACACATAGATTAACATTCAAGGGAGCATAAGAATCACAAATAAGGATAAACAAATGCATAAGAGTGACGTTACTCATTAAAGACATAAATTCTGCAGAGCTACCAATAGTGACATAATAATTCCATATGGACCGGTCCAGAGGTGGTTGCTCGACCATTTTAGAAAAAAATTATATTTTCCTTGTTGTTTCCCTCATATTTAAGGTGTTCAAAACAATGCTTAAAAAAATTTTATCTTAAACCGTTTAGGAGTGGCGGCCATTTTTGATTTCCTTCACACGCTAATTTTTGTGTTTGTGGGCATTTACGTCAACGCTCATATGTCCTAAACTATTTGTCCTAGAAGGCTGAAACAAAAACCAAATTAAAGGTAATTTCTCAGTGTTTAAATAAGGTTATTTCCATATTTCACCTAGTAATTTTTCTTCCAAGAGAAAACTTCACCTGAAGTTGGATATCAAGAAAATTTCACTTTTCGGGAATTTATTTCTGAAGGAAGGAGTGATATATTGAGCTTAATATTTTTTATGTGAGTAGGCACATATCAGCAGCATTACCCAAAACAATATCAATGGTAAAACTTGAATACTTTTATTTTTATAAATTTTTGAAAATTTGCCATTTTTGGGCCTCTATATCTCCGATGGGGCTGGTGATAAAATTCTGAAATTTGCACAACTTACAGGGCTCTTGTATTAGGTCAACTGAAATAAAAAATCATTTTGTATATTTGGGTAGCAAAAAAGTTATGCAAGCTTAAAAATGAAGGAAAAAGCTTCGTGATAAAGTCGTTTCTGCATGCTTTATGGCTGATCGACATTTGATTTTTTGATGTAAATTTGTTTTATTTCCATTATTCAATTGGTTTGACATAGCCTGGATTGGTTAAATTGAAATATATGTGTTTTTAAAAATTTTTATAGCCCTGCTATATAAAATCACTTTGAAAAAAAACATTGCGGATGTGTATAATAATCACATTCTTATCGTAATTATATTGTAACAATGAATAAAAATATGTAAATTCTTATCTTGTGCAACTGCAGGCCTATTTTAAAATTTTTTTCAAAGTGATTATTAATAGCAATGCTAACTGAAGTCCAAAGTTTGGATCAACAGATGGAGAAGATAGCAAAACATTGGAAAATGTTTTCAAGTCTCAGTCAGTTGCAGTTAATTTTTATCATTCTTCAGGGTTTTTTTTCCATCTTCTCACACATTATTTAAGAAATCATAAACTAATAAAATATGGTTTGAGGAAGTTGACTTCTCTCGAATTAATTATTAATTCAACAGCAGGTCGCTCATATTAGTGCGAAGAAATTTCAGAACTGTTATTAAATTCTAAAAATGAAGAACATTCTTGTTTACAGTTACAGCATAATACATTTTACTACAGTATTTTGAGGTAATCTAACTAATTTTTATAAAAGTTTGAACTTTTAGGTGTTGAATATAATTTGAGAGCAATTATGATTCAATAATACTTGAAACCTAGTGTTAGATAAATAACTAGGTAGTACTGTAAACAAATTTTTATATATGAACATACAATAGATTTTATCTACAATTGATACGAAATATAAACATTGTATCTCTGTTTAGATGCGTAGAAAGTGATTCTTTACGTACTTGTATTCATTGCGCATGCGCGTCTCATAGTTCTGAAGAATTCCTCTTCTTTACCACCCTAGGGCGGTAAAGAAGAGGAATTCTTCAGCTTTATGCACGATTAGCGAGTTTTTTTACATTTAACATAACTAATTTGCTGTTCTTTTATTAAAGTAACTGTTTATATCGAGTTTTTAGTGAAAAACAACGAGAGAATCAAGTGACTTTGACGAAAATGTGGAGAATAATACTCCTCCAGAAATAATTAATTCGGCAAAAAATACAACTTAAGAATTAATGCCATCTTTATCAAGAGAGAGATACGAACTTACATACAGCAAGTTTATTTCTTTCTGTATTTATTATTTAAATCTAACAATCGTAGATAAAGTACGGTACGCAACTCGTGCGAAAACGGCATTATGCATTGCTCGGGTGGTTTTACTACCCTCGCTATCGCTCGGGTGCAAACTCCACACTCGCATGCAAAATGCTACTTACCGCACTTGACGCGCAATGTACTATATGATTGTTATCCCCTTAACACAAATTAATTAAAAATTAACTCCAATGATAACAACTGCCCTTTTCAAAAGCAACAGACTGAGGCTTAGAGGCACTCTGCAATGTTAGTATATTTAATAGCAGAGCTATAAAATTTAAAAAAATATATATATTTGAATTTAACCAATCCAGGCTATGTCAAACCAATTGAATAATGGAAATTAAACAAATTTACATCAAAAAATCAAATGTCGATCAGCCATAAAGCCTGCAGAAACGACTTTATCATGTAGCTTTTTCCTTCATTTTTGAGCTTGCATAACTTTTTTGCTACCCAAATATACAAAATGATTTTTTATTTCAGTTGACCTAATACAAGAGCCCTGTAAGTTGTGCTAATTTCAGAATTTTATCACCAGCCCCATCGGAGATATAGAGGCCCAAAAATGGCAAATTTTCATAAATTTCAATTTTCAAAAATTTATAAAAATAAAAGTATTCAAGTTTTACCATTGATATTTTTTTGGGTAATGCTACTAATATATGCCTACTATATACCACTCCTTCCTTCAGAAAAAAAATTCCCGAAAAGTGAAATTTTCTTGATTTTGATATCCAACTTCAGGTGAAGTTTTCTCATGGAAGAAAAATTACTAGGTGAAATATGGAAATAACCTAATTTAAACACTGAGAAATTACCTTTAATTTGGTTTTTGTTTCAGCCTTTGAAGGAAATCAGAAATGGCCGCCACACATAAACGGTTTAAGATAAACAAATTTTAAGCATTGTTTTGAACACCTTAAATATGAGGGAAACAACAGGGAAAATATAAATTTTTTCTAAAATGGTCGAGCAATAAACTATTTTATTTTTGGACCATTTCGTATGGATTGACCCTGAGCATAGTGCAAATATAGTTTTATAAACTAACCATGTTTTGAGTGCAGGGTGGCAAATTCTCTTATTATCACCAAAATCTTCATTACATATGACCCTGCTAAATTTGTGGTTCCTCCGTAAGACAATATACAAGTATGCGTATTCATATGTGATATAGGTTTAATGAATATAGGTAGTTAACATGATTATGGTTAGTACCTGAATAGGATGGTACCTGCTTCTGAAATGTCTTTAGTTAATAACAATTTAGTCAATAATCAAATAAAGATATTTGATTCCTTTTTTTGTTTTCCTGGTTTTAAATATGACATTTCTTTAAACTTAAATTCTACTACTTTTCTAACTAAAAATTAATTTATGTGAATATTGCTAAGAAGTGAAACAAAGCAATGAAAGTAAAGAAATATTAAAACTAGTTTTTGTATTATCTAAGTAAAATCTATTTCATAATAGTGTTGGTTTTTTTTTTGTTTTTTTATAAGAATTATTGTTTCATTTAAGACATTAATTCCATAATTTTTTCTCATCTTGTCAAATGTAAATTAATCAAATTGTAAATTATGATTGATATTTACAAGAAGTTAAACATTTATGTACTTGCATTACCACAGTAGAATTTAATTGATTTTTCTTTATAGTCCAACGAACTTTCAACCTAAGAGTGATGTACATTAAAATAAAATGTTGCCAAAAACTTGACCACAAAAATAAAGTAAATATAAACAGTAAACAATTAATTCTATTTTTATCTTTACAAGGGGATTATTTTTTTTTTTTTTTCAAATAAGTTTATGAATAACAGGTAAATCCCCACATTGATTACTACCTAATATAAGATTGAACATAATAAAGGCAGAAATTGAATAATAATGGAAAATAGTTATAAAAAAAATCAGAAGATTTATAAATAAAAGGAGAAATAAGAAATGGGCGTGTATTAGATAAATAATAATATTAAGTTAAGAAGAAAGATCAATAAAAAATAAAATAAAAATTGTACTGACGTGTCTGGCTTTGGTCTGGTATTCCTCTGCAACGTGAAGTTCTTCCTTTGCATTGATGATGACATCTGCAGTGGTGGTAACGTTGTGTTCTATGTTATCCACTAATTCTCCCTAGAGAAGGGGGGGAAGGACCAAGGGGAGAGGTAAATCAAGGATTTGATCGAGGATAAAAACATTGAGGATAAAGGAGTAGGAATAGAGAACGATGATAAAAAGTAATCAAGGAATTTATTGTAGGAAAGAGAAACAAAAAATTATAAAAAAGAATAAATAATAATTGTAAATGAAGGATGAAAGATATAAAATAGAATAAATAATAATAATAATAATAATAATTACAACAATGTTATTAAACAAAAATGAGATTAAGGTAAGTTATGAACAATGTACAAAATAAATAAGTTAAGGGTTTTAAAGAAATGAATGCAAATTAAAACAGTATATTAAAGGAAACAATATTTCAATCAAAATTGATGTCAAAAATGAATGATAGGATATGCAAAAACAAACAAAAGATTAGAAAGAGTAAGGATTAAGGAAGTTTAAGAAGGCAACAATTAATAGGATTAAAAAAACACCAAAGAAGATTAAACAAAACAACCATTTATCCAAACAGAAGGAATTAATACAAGCAACATTTATTTAAAAAAAAAAAAAGTAATAACACACAGGCACCGAAAAGACAACACAAATATTGGAAATCAAAACAGGGTAAAGGAGATCCACATAATTATGGTTAAATTAAACATAAATTATAACAAAACAACAAAAAAAAGAGAACACATATAAGGACAATCCAAATGCATTATTGTTATTGTTTTATTTTGTAAAAATAAAATTTAAGAAAAAAACAAATTAAAGAAGACATGAAGACACATATAAAATCAACATTTAAGATAACACATATTAATGTAAATTTTAATTTAAAAATTTAGATATATTCCCAGTTATTATCACACCATTTATAACAATACGTAAATCAATTATAAAAATTAATAGGAGAAAGAGAAATAAAAAGAGGATTTGAAAGTAAAAAAAAAACAAGAGAGGAGAAAAATAAATGTGTTTGGGAAGAAGAAAGAAAAGTAAAAAATCAAATAAGTAAAAAAAAAAAATAATAATAATTAAAAAAGTATAAAATATCTGAAAATAATAATTGGGGTAGTATTGGTAAGGGTTGTTAGAATTATAGAGGTTTTACTGACCCGGCGAGCTTTACTCTGGTACTTAAGTGCTTTCTTGGTGTCTTGAGTAGCCGTTTGGACGTAGTCGACCGCATGCTCTACGTGATATTCTATGCGATCGATCATTTCGCCCTATGTTTGGTTATTTTATGCGTGATCCATCACCATCGCAAGCAAAAGCATGATAGAAACAATAGAACAAGCAACAATAGCCCTTCGTTAGTATAGTACAACACCAAATATGCATTTTTTAAATTGTTAAAATAAATTAAATAATCTTATTCAATTTAAAAAAAAAATTAGGATTGGTTGTTTTGAGATTTTTTGGTATGACTCCATAATTATGACTAAAGAGGTAAAAAGAAAGTAACACAACAATATTGTCACCAACATTTTATATTAATATGAACAAAGGTGTTTCTTTAACAAGTTTGCTAATAATAATTAATACAAAATTGTTGCATTACTATCTATTAACCTCTAGTCATATTTATAATATATATTACCTAAATAAACCAATCAAAATCACAGGTCTTAAAAATGAAATGGCCAATTGGAAACCCTTTTCGCAAATGCTGATAGGAAGCTATCTTTTTTTATTAAAACATATATGTATTAAAAACGCTTAAATCAAATATCAACAAATGTAATGCATTTCCATAAATTTGTTATCGGTACCAGAAACTACTTGAAATTAAAAATGAATAAAAGATTATAAAATTTAATTTCAGATACAATCTATATTTGAATCACTAATAAATTTTAAGCAGTTAAAAACTGATTCAGTACTTATTTTATTCTTGAAAACGTCGAGGCAACTAGCTAAACTTATTTTAAAAATAATTTATTCAAGAATGATATAAGAATACAAATATAATTCCTCAAGAAAAATTGAGTACACGCAAAGTTGACAAAACTATGCACAGAGTGCTAGCTGTCGGAAAAGTAAAACGGCGAGAGACGGAAAGGGCAAGTGAAGTTTGTTGGGTTTCTTTCAAAGGCTCTACGTTGAGGACTAGGAAAATCTGAAGTCCCGGACAAAACTATTATTTAATCAATTTCTGTGATGAATACTTAATCCCAATTATCAAGTCATTGCTGAAATTCTCACTACTCTAACCATAAGCAACGCTTGCTTGATATTGAAAATGTTAATGACCGATTTGCCAAAAGGAAAAAAAAGCGGCTTAAATTTGTAATTAACATTTTTTATGAAATGTTGCAATTTTATGTTTTTAAAAAAAAATTCTTTCAACTAAATTAAGTAATTATTTTCTGGGCGTAAAATTATCAATTACAGTATTCTCACAACTAGAATTAGTGCGTTGACAGCGCGGGAAATTGAGTGACACACAGATTGGCCAACCTCTTGGGGGGAAAAAAATAAAGCCACTACGAAGCCTTCTTATACGGTTATCCAGAGGGCCTCTCCCCTCCACTAGAGACATTTATCATTGCCTAGTTGGCCTGACCTTTTGTCCGGGAAAATCTCAAGCTCTCATTGGCTCGTCACCCCATTTGCTAGTTTTTCCCACGCTGTCAACGTACTAATTCTAGTTGTGAGAATACTGTATAATAAAATTTGCCTAGTGCTTTAAATTTATATTAGTGAATCATTCCATACTCCCTCCTGCCCGGTATGCCCCCCCCCCCCCCCCCCCTGAAAGATAACTCTGGAGCCGCCAGAAGTAATTATTACATCTCTACATATTATAATAAATCAAACTCAGACGTTTGAGAAAAAGCTCTAATGCAAATAAAAATTGCATAACTTAACTTGGACTTCTATATAGAAAATGGGATGCATAAGTTCACTAAACTACCCTCTTATTAAAAAAAGAATAATTTATTTTTTCCTTTCTCTTCTGGAGACAATCACGTTTATCTCCAGTTCTCTTTCTGTTCCTCGCCTGATGCCTTCTCGGTTTACAATCACTATCACGATGTTAGGGAAAGAAAGAAGGGTTCGCTATGAAGCCATTGATAAAAGAGAAATGATTCTATTTGCGGAACACTATGGTAATAGAACCACAAAAACAGTTTAATATTAGTGAGTGTAATGTGTGACGTTCACAAAAAGAAAAACATAAAATTTTAACATGCGTCAAATAGAGGAAAGCCTTCACTGAGCCGAAAACCTATTATATGATTAACAATTAGATTTCATTAATCTAAGAAGATTTTGAATAATGTATATAAAAAAATGAAATATAGTAATGTTTTAGAATCATCATTTTAGATTATTGCATTCCACAAGCACTGTCCTATATTAGATGAAGATTCCATATTCTAAATACACAAAAGATTCTTTTAACTTAGTATAACTTAAAGAAGGACTCTATTTGTAAAAAATAATATTGAAATCAGGTTACTGTAAAATTATTATTTGGAGAGTAGTTTGTACTACTATCTACATAAGAAGGCAATTGTATAATTTGTTAGTTTAAATAATATCTTATCTGAATAAAGTAATAATTTCTAATATGAGCAAGAAATAAATAAATTATTATTATTATTAAATATTAAATTCTTCAACCACTTCACAACAAAAAAAAGTATTAACATCAGTCAAAGGCTAGAAGAAACCCACCACAAACTGTTAGTACCAACCAACACCATTATAACACCAAAGTGAAATAATAAAAAACAGTGGATCCCAAAAAAATAAAAATGGCATGTAATATTTCAACCTGATTCAAGCAGAAGATTTTGTGTAGTGATAAGTATATTTGAAGTTTTTAAGTGATAGATATATTTAATAATATTTTATAGGGAGTATGACCAGGGAAGTCTGAGGAAACAGTCCTGTTCCCTCAATACTCGGCTCTATACTACAATCATCCTCTTTAACTATCAACTCAATGATAAACTATTTTCTCAATATTCATTACATATTTATTGCCCACTCTCTTCAATGATGAAAAAATGATTTTCTTTTAATTTTGCCTTAACTCCGCTAAGTACAAATAGTTGATTTCTTTTAATTTTGTCTCTTTTCTAACTCCGCCATGTATAAGTAGTTAGCATCGTATACTTAGCAGTGTGATTTTATCATTATATTTAATGAAAAGCGTAAGGAACTTCGTTCTTAACAGGTGTCCTGTGACACCACACAATTTTTTTCCATTTTGTTTTTGTTTCCTTTATTTTTATAAACATAGATATTTTATAAAAATAAAAAACTTAATTATACTAAACCAAATTATAATAATAAATAGTAAATCTTGGTTTGAAATGGCAGATATTGCTTTAGTAAACGATTAGTCTAACTTCATTAATATTAATCAGTATTATACGTGATAAGCCATCTAACCTGTCACATTGAGATCAGCCGACATAATTATAAGTTTATTGTGAAACCACAATAATTAAAATTAATACTAACTGGTTTTCTTCGTCAACTGAATTTTATTTCTCAAATTAGGATAACTCTAATAAATATAAAATACTACAATGTATTCTTAAGAATAATATTTTAGGAACCACTGTTTTAAAATTTAAACACACATCTGTAACAAAGTTGCCATAAATTAAATGTTCTAATAAGAATATGCTATGGAAAAGTAAAAAAAAAATAAGAGCCATCTAGATCTAAAAGATGTCAAAGTTGTTTCAAAATGCAATAACCGTTAAGTTAATTCAATTCATTAAGTTAGATTTAAAAAAAAAAAAAAAAAAAAAAATGAAAATAATAAAATTATATTTCTTCAACAAAATTACTATTCCTATGTTTAGTCATTAAAACAATAAAGCTTAATAGAAATGGCAACACTGTTAAGAAATCTAGAATATCACACTTAACAGTATAAGTAATACATATATGGTTAGATTGGTGCAAACCCAGCACAATGTGCAATAACATAACATCCCACAACAGTAAAATATCTGAAGTAGTTAAAAGTCCCTGTTTAATCAAGCTATAAAATGTAAGATATACATTTAAAATTACTTAAGATAATACTAAAAATAAAATAAGGGAAAAATGATTAAGTTAATTGTGAAACGTAAGTTGATTTGGTATGAAATGTCATATTATAATTTGAATATCATCAATGAAGTGGAACAATGAAGTGGAGTTCTCATTTTTAATGTTCTGAAGGTTTGAGTTGAGGTATAAAATTCTGAGTTTTGGTAAAAAATATAACATTTGGCAGAGTTTGCACTTGGAACCTGAGTCCATCACCAGTTATCTAACAATTACAAAGAAAATAGAAGCACATGGCAGATTTAAATCTTCAATATAGTGGAACCTCAATAACTTGAACCTTTAAATCTCGAAATTCTCTGTAAGTCATGGTGATTTCCGTTTCCCTTTTGGATATCACTAATACTCTAATCTTGATAATTCAAAAAGTAAATAATTCTAGGCAAAAACAATTCCTTTGACTTTAGAGTTAAGGGGGTTCCACTGTACCTACTTTCGTTCTAATTTTAATAACAGTAAGGATACTCTGGTTGCTTAGCAAACGCCCTGACAAATATATCTGTATCACCAAACAACAAATTTTATTTCTAACCAAACCCCTGGAATAATAAATTGTTGATTGTCAATTTGCAACTAAAAATGAAGTGATAAGTCCAAACAAATCTAAGTGGAACAACTAGTCAGTTACAATAAAGATAATAAGGAACTATTCAGACATATTTACGTCATTTGTATAAATTATTGACAAGTTATGCTTGGTTCAGTGTTCTTTGATTTTATATAATTCTTTATATTGAGTTAATCTTGAATATAACAAGTTTAATTTATTCTGGAGGAAAAAGATCATAAATTTGATATAAATGATCCTGAATCTTTAAGAGTTAATTGTGACAAGGTGGAAAACAAAAAAACAAAAAATTGAGGTGAACTATTTTGACAAAAAAAACTAATTTTGATTATCGAAAATGTACAATGGAATAACTCAAAAAAGAAATTGTATTTTTCAAAAAAGTTTTATTAAGGTAAACGTAACTTTTGCCTAACTAAATCTTTTATTACTACTTAGCAAAAAGATTAATTATTTAATCTTAAAACTGTGGATCCTTTCAGGGTCCTGAAAGGATCCAACAGATTTAAGATCAAGTGAATAAAGGGTACTCCTTCAGCCAACTTACATATTTAATTATTTAATATATCCTGTTTTTGCAAATGTTGCCTTGGACCTTAGGCTCTTCATTTTCAGTTGCAAATTAATAAGGTTATTATATCTCAAGCCACTTTTTGTAAGCAATTTTTTTCTATATTCAAACATTCTTATTGCATTTAAAATTATATCTAACTATAAATAGTAAGTCAATCTCATTAATAAAGATAAAAAAAAACATCATACAGTAAATATAATATATTGATTCACGAAAATGATGTTTGTTATTATGGACACTAACACTTGCAACAGCTTGATTAAGCAGATATATAGGAAAAAAAGCATGGGACACATTTTAATACATTCATTATAACAAAATAATAACAACAATATAAGGGAAAAAAATATTCATGTAATTTATCACATACATACATCATGTTAAATAAAATTCAATATTAATGATTACCCAGCAGTACAGATTTACCCTAGAATGATTTTTATGGTACTTTTGCCCATTTTCTTTTCAGTATTTTATATAGTCTTGAAAAAAATACTATTTTTTAATACTCATATTTTGAAATATATCTCATTATAAATGGAAAAGCAGAAGAGCAATTTTTTGGAGTGGATGTTTTAAACATTTATTGGCATACAATTATTTAATGTTTTTGTCTAAAAACATGCCCACACTATATAGTAAATGAATGTGTATCTGTTTAAAACCATTTGATTTCTACCCTCTAAGAAAAATAATAAATATGCAAACATGATTGAAGTTTTATACAAATGTATTGTTTGTTGCAGACAATGTTAATTGGTGTGGATTAGGCTTTATATGTTTTAAAACATGTGACAAGAGTTTTAAACTATTAATTTAAAAAAAATGCTATTTATTAAATATCAAACTTAAATCCTGACAAAAATAATTGAAAAAAAGGAACATTCCCCAATATATTTAAAAATAAAAATAATTTGGAAGATTTTCATAAGTCATACATATTTATAGATGGCATCAAAATTTTCTGGATTAAACTTTCCACTGCTATTATATTAATTTACTTTCAACTTACGCTTGTTAAATGTTATAAGAAATAACAAACATTGTTTTAAAAAGAATAAGGCTTACAAATATAAGCCCTAAGGTATTAGGTATATATGAAAATAGAGGAGCATAAAAAAAAGAAAACGATCAGAATCTATCATTTAATATCCACCCATTTTCTCCGATATTATACTTTATATTATTAAAATCTCAGAAGCAGAATGGAATTTTTTTTTTTTTTGCTGAGAAAAATGTAGACCAATTCATCATAAAGGTAATTCTGTGATGGTGTATGGTGAAATGGGAATTCATACAAATTGGAATGATTCCAAAAATAAAAATTGCTATCCCATGATAATCCATACATACAAGATATCCTAAATCTACTTTCACCACCCGTATCTAAGAATTATCTTTCATTTTTATTTTTTTTTCTATCTACTTGGAACGATTTACTCTGTAAAAGATAAATTTATCCAGGGGATGAAATAATAAGAAGAGATTTACAAGTTTAGATCTAGTCTATTTTAAGATTATTAAAGGCAGAAAGAAATATAAGATATTACCTTATATTATACAACCAACTTTTTTTATAATGTTGAACGATTATTTCAGAAATATTTTTTTTTAGGAAAAATATTTGAATATATATATATATATATATATATATATATATATATATATATATATATATATATATATTTAAAATGAAAGAGTAGCATATTTTTTTTCAATTAAAAAACTACCTATTAATTTTCAAACTGTAGAATTTAACACCCTTCTAATAAACCTAAAAGTATTAATGTAAAATTAACCTTTAGTAAATTAAACAAAATTTGAAAATTGGTTCCAACTATCCAATATTTTTGGATTTAATTCCAGACACATACTAAGACAAGCTAACTAAATCCATGGCGGAATAGCCAGTGGGAGGCATAACCTACCAAAGAGCCTGATAATAAACCTTTATAATAATCAATAATTCAAAAATTAAACAACTTGGAACAATCAATGTCTAATAAATTTTCCCCTCTAAATATATTGTTATGAGAGTGGGGTACACTGTCAGAAAACATACTAAGAAGATGAGTGTTCAGTAAGTGGAAAATCGGATTTACTCTTCAAGTTTGGTTTAAATTGAATATGTTTCATAAAAACTCCGTTTCCCTGTTCTTATCTACAAAATTCTACCATTGTAGGATAAAGATATCAGCTCTGTGAAAAAATGCTAAATTCTCGGGAAATAGAATTCATGAACTTTTGGTGTTTTAAAGCTTTTTGAACACAAAGAAATCCAGAATTTGAATTGAAATTACATTTTAAATGAACTTATACATTATTAAATTATTATTTGTTTTAAATGGAGAAAAGCCTGATGTTTTTATAATAAAGGGAGTTCTTATCTTAAAGTTATAGTTAAAGATTTATTTTTAGATTAACATTATTATCACCAATATTAATCCATTTGAATATTAATCACCAATAAAATACAGCCTAAAATAAAAATTTGTACTGCTGAGTAAAAACATGATTAAATAAATTTCATGTTAGGTTCTGAAAATCAAGTTTAATTTTAATTTTTCATTCAAAATTAATTTTTTTGGAAACCACTCTCATGATTAGCTGACCTCAGAATCTTCAGCTAACTGAATATAGAAGAAAAAACCTCTAATAATAGAGATTATATATCTAATCTATTCAGAGATATGAAAATCATTTCTATGGCATAGCTTAGTATACATTCTGAAAAAATATATTGAGCTATATACAGAAAACACAGAGGTCTAAAGAACTGAAGTTCAATTACCAGCGACAGGGTACTTTTTTCTCTGTAAGAATTTTACATTTTTTCTTTAAAAAAAAATGTAAATATTAAAAAATGTTTGAATTTTAAAACAATTTTGGATAAAAGAAAATACTAATAGAATTCATAAAATGAATATTTATATAGTTAGCAAATTTACTCATAATATTAACACAAATTCAATATTACTTTAAATAGACTAAATTCATTGACTAATATTAAAATAATAAAATTGAATTTGAAAACTATTTTTTAACAAATAATTGAATTTTGTAAAAGGTAAGGGAATTTTGTTATTAATTAACTTGTTGTTAGCTCATTAGTTACACGATCCTAAAACCATGTACATAAATTCAATGTAAGTATAAAGGAAAAACTCACTAATAACAAGTTGGTTTGAATTAAATTACTCTTTCTGTCCCTCAAAGTTAAATTAATTTGAAGAAAAATTGGAGAGTAATTAAAGCTGTTTCTACTAATTACAGATCAAGGGATTTTTTGTTCACTAATATCAGAGGGAGGGTGAGAAGAAAAAAACTTAAATCTTAATTTCTCCAAAAGCTTAAAAAATATTGCTTTGCTTATTGAGTTTTTCCCCTAATTTATAATCAATGGATAATAGAAACCTAATTATGTTAAAAAGAAAATAATAATCATTTAATAAATTTGTTTGGTTAGAGATTTGAAAATAATGCTAAATGGCATTAAAGATTAAAGAAACATCTTGAAACTATGACTTTCTTCAAAAAGTTAATGCAATAATGGTATCAAGATATTGAAAATTAGGTGTCAATTATCCATTTTACCTTAAAAATATTATAAGGTGTTTTAATAACTATTTACCTTTGACAGATATATATACAGATATATAGATATATATACAGATATAGAGGAAAAAATATTTAAACAAAAGTAAAATTAAGAAATAAATTAAAGAAACGCCAAAGATTTTTTTCTTCTTCTTCATCTTCTCTACGACTGATACCTTTACAATCAGTGCATTTTTTTAGTATTCAAATAACAATTTATAATTCAATACAATTAATGAATAATATTAACACTCATTAACTCAAAATCTGCTTCTTTTTAATAATCTATACTGCACAGCTCGGATTAATAAATTAAAAGATTTGATCTTTTAAATGTAACTGAGAGAAAAAAAATTAACTTAAATCTGAATAAAAATATTTTTTGACTTGATTTTCTTCTTAACATGAAGTTATGAAAACACCTGAGATTATTAAATAAAATAATAAATAAAAGGGGGAAAACATAAAGTTTGAATAGAATACATACCTGGCTTTCTACTAACATGGCCATGTCCATGAACATGTCGTGAAGTTCTCGTATTGAGTTTTCAAGTTTAATAATATCAGCATGTCTTGCTTCGATATCGGCTAGTGTTTGTTTTGCTTGCTGAGTTTCCATTATAATCTGAACAAAATCAATTTATAAGTGCGTAATTAATGTTTCATCAATATAAAAAGTTATCCTTTACACCAGGTAAATTCAGAGTAAGAATAAATTGGATTTCCTCTAGGTATATTTGGTAGTGTATCATCCTATTTAATCTAATTTCAAGTTAATGTAAAAGAAATAAAATAAAAAATAAAAAAAACCATGTTTAAGTCATAAAAAGGAGCACAGATGAGCAACACAACACAATGAGAATTAATTTTACTGCTTGTCATTTCTTAGCACATTTTAACTGGAGTGCAAAACCATTGCAAATAAAACTGCTAGTCAGATACACAACTAAATTACAATATAAATCAGTTGACACAAGCAATTCTTGCGCTGTTTCATGGAGTTATCCTCCTCCCATTTTTTCATACTTTCATTAACTTTATAGTATTATAGTTTAATATTTTAGATTTAGAGGAATAATCCCTAAAACTTTTAGGGATTTTAGCCAATTTCCCTTAAATTTCCACACTTCTAAATTCTTAAGAAATAGCAGCTCGAAGTATTTCCAGCGTTATATGTGAAAAAATGAAGTGGGTTGTTCTACGGCTCAGGGGCTACAAAAAACACTATATAAACCAGGGGTCAAATATTAACCGTTCTCCCATAAGTTCAAATTTTATTATTTTTTTAAGGTCGCATGCCTTTGCTGATAAAAACAATAATTGCTCAAAAAGTATAAAAGCTAAAACAAAATATTTGGTTTCGTTGTAAAGCTGACAAAATTTTCTATAAGAAAAGTGTAATTTTCATTTTCATTTCCTCAAATTATAAGACAAAAAATGTATACAAATGTTATTTTTAAGAAAAAATCTTTTTTCTTTGTGGTTCCATAACTTAGAATAGAATTGAGCTTAAACTGTTCGGACTTCAGGGAAAACTTCCTTATTTCCTAAATTTTCAAATAATATTAATATTAATACCTATTCATACGGCGATACTTTTAGTAAACTTCGCTGAAAGTAAAAATAGAAACTTGTTTATTGTTGCTATTTTTGACTTGCAGGTGAGTAAATAAATGAAATCATATTAAAAAGAGTAAGACTGGTTTAGTATACTAACCTATATTTTAACAAAAGCAACAATAAATAGGTTTCTTTTTTTATTTTTAGCGAAGTTTACTAAAAATTCCGCCTTATGAATAGGTAATGATATTAATATTATTCGAAAATTTAGGAAATAAGGAAGTTTTCCCTGAAGTCCGAACAGTTTAAGCTCAATTCTATTCTAAGTTATGGAACCACAAAGAAAAAAGAGTTTTTGATTTCTTCTTAAAAATAACATTTGTATACATTTTTTGTCATGTAATTTGAGGAAATGATAATGATAATATTAACACTCATTAACTCAAAATCTGCTTCTTTTTAATAATCTATACTGCACAGCTCGGATTAATAAATTAAAAGATTTGATCTTTAAAATGAAAATTACACTTTTCTTATAGGCAATTTTGTCAGCTTTCCAACGAAACCAAAAATTTTGTTTTAGCTTGTATACTTTTGGAGCAATTAATGCTTTTATCAGCAAAGGCATGTGACCTTAAAAAAAATCATAAAATTTGAACTTATGGGAGAACGGTTAATATTTGACCCATGGTTTATATAGTGTTTTTTGTAGCCCCTGAGCCGTAGAACAACCCACTTCATTTTTTCATATATAACGCCAGTCACCCTGCATACAAGGAATAAAGTTTCTTTCTTAGAAGATTGGACTTGATAAAATATGAAACATATTATTAATTTATTATATTATATCATAGGATAAATATTATATAGCATGGTGCCTATCATAATACACTAGCATCAATATTTTCTTGAGCAATAGCATTTTTTGAAGATAAAGCAGATTTTAAATTAAATCTAAACTGAATGTTAATGAAAATTTAGTTTTATTATTTATGATTCAGCTCTTATTTTATAAATAAAAGTTTTTTTATTTATTAATAAAATCCATTCAACTTTCATAAAATAAAAATAAGATGACACGAAAAATTAGGTTTTCTTGAAGGGCAAGGCTTTCAGAGCCCATTTATTTAAATAACTTAAAATATTGTCTAAATTTACAATTTTTTATGTAAGAGTTAAAATAATAAAAAGGCCAAACATAAATACATGTATGTGATAGGTTTTTGTTTTCATTCAAAGGTTTCTGATAAAGGTTGATGCTCTGTCTGTCAATAAAAAAAAGACTTAGATTTCAAAGACACAAGTTTTCCGATAATGTGACCTTTAAAGGTTCATTTATTCTCTTAAGAAAATTTAATGAAAGGCTATAATTTGCCATTTGAAATTCACAAAATCAGATTATAATCACTCAAGAGATGAAGTTTAATAAAAGAGAGAAATTTTTCGATCCATATTAAAAATAAATATTAAATTATACATTTTTTTTTTTAGAATTAGTATACAAATTAAATATTGAAATATTTAATAATAAAATTAGGGAAAAAATTATAACTTACACCCTGCGTAAAAACAGCAGGATTTCCTTGTTCTAACATCTCTTCAAGTTCTTCATTCGTTGTAGTCCTACCGGCTGAAAATAAATAAATAAATAAATAAAACAGAACTTTCTTTTTCAATATAATGTTATTAGAATTAAAAAAAGTCTCTAACTATTTATTGAATTTGACACAATAAACTAAAATAGAACATCTTGGCTAAAATTCTGCTCAAGGATTGGTCAGGACTTATATAAAGAAATAGTAGCAATGATAATATGTAAAAATTGATAAACTTATTTATTAGAATGTAGTAGAGCAGCTCATTTTTATCACATTCACTTCTCACGCAGGCCGACTCTATCAACGTCTATGTTTGCTGGGTGAACAAAATTGCTTATGCGAAGTGGAAACTAATTGATTGGACATGTCAACTGTCTGACATTAGCTGTAAGGTTTATACATCTAATGGAGTGACACACTAACCCCTCATCTTCCATTACATATATTTGTATAAGCCTTTTGGTACGCTTAGGCACTCCATGGGCTTTTCCACCATAGAGTTAGTTAGTTCTACCATGGAAGTCAGTTAAATATAAAAGTAAATGCTTCAATCATCCAAAATAATAAAGTAGCTAATCCTTTCCATTATGGAATAACCTAATATTGTATCGATTTGGATTTAGCTTCTTTTGTTTTGTTTAACTTCAGGTTCGCCTTCCAGGAGTAGTAAGGGAAAAAAAAATAGTAAATAAAACAACAGGATATTGATATCCTCAAGCTAAACAATATGAATGAGCCTAAAATAACTAACACTCTTGTACAATAATTGACATCGAAGAGAGAGAACTTCATATAATCAAATATCAAGGGTAAGATACCAAGAGTGATTTGTTGTACAACATATCTTACCGTGTGTGGGATGGTTTTCCAACCAATTTTCAGATTTGACTAGTTTGTTGATAAAATTTAAAGATCATAGATTTTTGTGGGCAAGAACCTGTTGAACTGACAGTGGAGTGTTGAAATTTGTATTAGTCCTAAGATTTTTAGCTCTACATTTATGTATATTTTTGTTGGGCAATACTGTCCTTTGATCAATGTATTTCTAAGTTAAGAACTAAAGTTTGTGGAACCTATTTTCAGTTTATATACACAACAAATCGCACTGTGTATGGGGCCCTTTAGAAGAAGGCGATATTAACCAGCAGTGGATTAGATAATTAAAGGGAGAGGCAGAGTAACTAGAAAGTAATTTAACTTTTCAAGCATCACCTATTTCAGCCAGAGAAGAGAGGTTGATTGTAGTTGATACATAAACTATTAGAGAAACTAGAGATTGATGGAAATTCAAATTAATTTAAATTAACTGAAATATTGGGGAATATTTAATTGAATTTTTTGTGGATTCCCCTCCTAGATAGGAGGGAATTATCATAAAATAGGAATTTATCATAGTAAGTAGAGTAGTTGTTTCCTTGTTTCTTTTACATTTGTTGCTATTTGGTCTTAAGGAAAAAATAAAACGCTCCCTTTTGTGATACTTCGACCCCTCCTTGGGTCATTCTCAAGCTGTCGGACTAGAAGATTACACTACATTGAATTTTTTAAAAGTCAAATTGAACATACTGTGAACTTATTGAATCGTCTAATTCTAGTCCAACTTTCTGCATTTAGATAAAGTTTGTTTCACTTTAAGATAGTGTGTAGGATTTTATTTCTTATTTATTCTATCAATTTTCATTACTTTTTCCTTATTCTTTCACTGTCCACTACACTATTCCTTTTGTCATACTGGAATTTATCACTGTCAGATGACATTGGTTTCATTTAAGTATTATTTTTTATTCTTCGTGTTAAAGCATTATTTTAAAAAAATATTAATCCAAGTTCCCTGTTTGAACAAATAAAATGAGAGTTCTCGTGGAATCTACTACTGTATTTTACTCAGTAAGATTAATGAGAATTGTATAGAAACATACTGATTTCGAGCTGTCGCTGTATCCTTCCCTTGCATCGCTCCCTGTAGTCTGTTTGAGTGCGGTTATACTCAGTCATGACTTCAACGAACTTGCGACTTAGAGTTGAGTGTTGAGTTTTGCGTATCCTTAAGTCTGCTGATGATTTGTTCGTTTGCTCTTCTTGTTCTATGTTCTGCTCTATCACTGTAGAAAAAAATAAACAAATTATTATTACAAGGACAGAAATAATTTAACATAGATAATTCTTGAAAGAGTTGTTGTTTCAATTTTTGCCAGTTAATATTTTAAAATATTTGTTTCAACTCAGTTTTATTAAAACTTACTCACCTATATATTTATATAAAATTAAGTAGTGTCTTTCCATCAGATATTGCAAACTTTTTGGATACTTTTTCATTTCATACATTGTAAAAACCGAATTCAGCCTTAACTTTTTTCGTCTATGAATATGTTGTCACCAGTCCGACTTTATAGGTGCAAAACTGGCTAAACGAAATATAATAATTTTTTGAGAGAGGTGTGCGAAAACATGCTGCGCATGTGTAGGTTTGGATTCATTGAAAAATATTGAGTAGAACCAAAGTTATTAACAATTATTTTATATATAAAAATTGGTGCGAGACAACTCACACAAACTTTCTCATATACGAGTTCATAATTACTTAGCCCAGTGTTTCAATTTATTATTTTTCATGGGTACATTTAATTATAATTGAACATTTCAACGAAATTTATCATAAAAATAACTTCTCCTCTACCTGTAATCGAACCTGGCCTCTCTCTGTCAGCGTTTAAAGCTATTTTCTCAGGAACTCGATTTTTCCAGGAAAACGGCTGATATCGTTGGATTCGTATTTAAATAGACTACATTTTAGAATTTTTTAAATCAAAATCGTCGGAACCGTTTTCAAGAAATAATGTTTTCTTCACATTTTTTCAAAGTTTTTGGGGGGTAGCGCCCCCAAATTAGGAGCTAAAATTAATTTCTAGATTTCGCCTCGGGGTATGATTTTCCTGAACATGTATGCCAAATTTCGTCAAAATCGGCCCAGTAGTTTAAGCTCCAGGCGTCTGCGCAGACAGACATTTTTTTAAAAAACAACTTTTTTGGACTCAGGGGACCTCAAAACGTTTAAATCCATCAAAATCTCAAAATCGAATTTTGCGCATAAATCACAATACTTCCTCTTTATATGAGAAAGTAAAAACAATTTCCATTACAACGTCGCGGTTATTGATTTTAACATTAACTCAAAAATTATGTTTTAAACTAATATTTCTTATTACTAGCAATGTTCATGATTGTAACTTCTATTGTTACAATCTTCTTACCTTCTTATCTTGTTACAAATTTCTATTTTCGTGTTGTTTTTTTTTTTTCATTATTTATTTATTTATTTTGTTTAAATAATTCATTCCGAACTAATTCGATTGCTTTTACTTTGTGTTTTTCCTTTTCCTCACTTTTAGAGGAAAAGTATTGTTTTCACCCAAAAAATCTAAAACCAAGATATAACAGAATAATCAGTTTTGGGTGTTTTAAAGACCATTTGAGTGGTAATAATTAGCTGGATGTCTATCTGTCAGTTTGTGTGTGTGTGTGTCTATCTTTCTGTGTCACGCATAACTCCCACAGTTTTTAAGATAGAGATTTGAAACTTGGGTAAAAAATCCGTTCTTAGATGCAATTTTGCTCGGAAAACCATAAATTAGTGATGTCATTAACCAATTCTGCTGAGCCAGCAAAAATTCGTAAAAAATTAAAACATTTTCTGGTAGCGCTGAAATTTGCACCAATTTTTGCTCTTTATAAAACAAATAATTTCCGCAGAATTTCTCTTTGATATCTGCCGCTATTTTAAGAATATCCATTTTTCAACTTAAGGCTAAATAATTTCGGAACTATTCCGCCGATCGAGGTGAAATTCCCACCAATTATACCAGTCTATAAGATACAAAATTTCCCTATAATTCAACTAAATAATATCTGCCACCATTTTTTTTGGTACTATTTGGTAATGAAAAGTTGCGAGATGTCCCATGTTCGATTTTTTTAAAATCCTATATGAAAACTCTTGAGGCGTAGATTAAGAATATTTATTTTATTTTTAATAGTTATCGTGCCTAATAATGAAATGGACGATTTTTGGCAAGTAATACTAGCCTCTTAACTGCGATTCACAGGGTATTTATTCTTAATAATGGAATGAATAATGTAATACATAGTCGATGTTCACCGTTCACCTTTGTATAATAAAAATTATTCTTACTGAAAAAAGTTTATAACAAGAGAGCTCAATTAATAAAATAAATCACTAGCTTATTAATTTAAATAAACAGATATTAAGTTGCCTAAAACTGGTGAGTACTTTAACATTGTAGAGATAAATTTTGATGCTGTAACTAATGTAATTGTGATTCTATGAATGCGATTCCTATCCTATACTTCATGTCTACTACCAAGTAAACCCTCAATTATACCAAGAAAAGTCTTAATTTAGTAAACGTTCCGGCATGCAGTGTTAAGGTTTCATTAATTCCCCGCAGACACAAATAACTATAAGAACGTTTGATTACATAAATCACGAAAAATAAGCTCGAAACTAGGGTGAAAACCTACTTAAACTTAAATTCTAAAAATAGAGTCTACCATTTTTGTAATGATTAAAGATTAGTGTGAGTTTTTTTTTTTATTTTTTATCCTTATTCTGTTGCACGTCAATATTGCGATAATAATCTGGTTTTTAGATCGGAACAAAACACGAAGATGTAAATTAAATCAAAACATCAATAGTTATTACGTACAATTTTGGATTTTTCCCGAGAGGGATTTCCAAATGAAACATTCAAACATGTAAAAGACGTCATTAATACAATTTTCAAAATGAAAGCCTAGAGGGAAATTCAGATTCTAGAGAGTTGATTTTTTTAAATTATTTAAGTAATTCATAAGTAGGAAACTTGATATTGCTTTATAAAATAAGTGCTCTAAAATAAAGTTGTTTTTTTTACTCAGAAATATATTTGGTTTAAGGCATGGTTTCTGCTCTAGCCAGGCAAGTAACGCGGAAGGATTTCGTGCATGATAAAGCCCCATTCCAGATGATTTGTCAATTGGCAGTTCCGCCTAACCACACAATGGTCTATATCCCTTCGAAAACGTACGTGCTTCACAATCATGTGGAAAACGTATTTTGCGAACTTTTACAATTTACAAGGATACTTCTTTAACGTATTACTCTTTTCATTAAGCTAGTTGTTCGTGGCGACAGAAGCGTTAATGAACATTTTATCAAATCGGCGTTAGTTGAACTTGTATCAAATTTGTATAACTCAATTTAAAATAAAGTATTACAAATCCTATTTAAAGTCCAAGCAAACATAGATGAAAATAAAATAAAATAGTTATTTACGCACCAAGGGAGTAAAGTATGTGATTGCACCCTGATCGATGAAGTTGGTTCCTGAGGCGAAGCCGAGGGAACCATAACGTTCACTCCCGAGGCGGAGCCAAAGGAGTTAATTATCGCGAGGGTGCAAGGTGTAAGTGATTTTTACACCCGAGGTACGTACAAGATTTTACCTCCAGAAGGGAGGAAAAAAAAATGGAAAGATTTTAATTTTAAATTATTTTTATTCAACAAAAAATACATATTTTTATATATGTATATTAAAAATAATATTATATATATTTGGCCAGAATTTTTGGAGTTCATTTAGGGGCCAAATTTTTACAATTTAGGGTAAAAAATAACATAAAATAAAAAACGTGTTTTTTCAACTTTACCCCTTCTTATATGAAAATATGATAAAAGTGTACATAACCACACTTACTGTACTCTTAAAGAGCTTTCCAACGACATGCATCTTGAAGGGCAAATACTATTTTGACTTCTGTACCACGTACCCTGTCTGTGTACCATTTTTTTTTCACCCATGCAAATTCTAAACCAAAATTTTCCTATATTATCATAAGCCAATAATACGCAGATTTCTTTGAAAATTCGCTGATTAAGTCATGGTGCATGACGGGACTTTCTTCCATTTCTCCCTGTTTAATCCGACCGGGTGCAATGAGTAACTTCCCTCCCTGTAAACTAGGGATGAAAGTTCACATTTTCTCCCTGCTCGAGGTAAATATAACATTACATATGCCTTCCACATGCTTTTAAAGGTGCATTGATTATTTTCTTCGCACAGATATGAAGCCGCAAAGGGACTGAGGACCTCTTACAGTTCCTCTCAGTTCCCTTACAAAATTTGATTCTCACTTTTGATTGATATCTAAAAGTCCGTCAAATCCAAACAAGCGAATTTGGTTTTCATGCTGTTGTCGCTCGATAGCTCAATTAGATTTTCTTCTTCTTGTGAAGTGAAATCTTGTAGAGCTTGAGCACAGAATGTATCTTTGATCCAAGCAAACCTCTTGAGTTGGTCTTCTGCACTGATAGTAGTCAGTCAGTTAGCTGTGTTTGGTGTTCTGTGGAAAGGGTCAGCAACTACTCCGCGTGGGTATTGACCCCACGCTCTGGCATTGGCCACTGTGGGGTAGTAGTTTACAGATGCTGTTTTTTTAATATTTTGTGTTCATTGCAAATACCTACTATATATTATTATTATTACTCATCATGTACTGAAGTCGAATTCCATCAAATTTAAATATATTAAGAGAGTGGGAAGATTTGATAAAATCAAAGCAATTAAAACATTTTTTTAATAAAAATAAAAACTTTCATGAATTGCATTCATGAACTTGCATCTTGAATTAGGGAAATAGAATATCCTACGAAAGAATTGGTGATTCTATTCAATTTTCCGTTTTTCCACCAACATACACACTTCTTTAATAATTTTCTTTTTTTTGTATAGACAAGCAATAAAGGTTAATGCATTATAATTCAGTTTTATATATACATCTACATTTGAGATGTAGATTATAAATATTTTTTTCTGAAACAGGGTAAATATGACATAAAACAAACTACATAATTCCATTCTTTAGTAGTTGTGTACACCACAAAGAAAGCACTTAAGTCTTTAAGGCATTGTTTAGACACTACCTTTAAGCTAACGACTCCTTTAAAACAAATTTGTGGACAAAACAAAACCAAATGTAATACATATAATATAATCTCATTAGCATTAGGTATTACAAACATTATCTGACCTCTGACCTGTCACACGTCCATTCATACACTTATATTTCTGCACACGTTCACTTAACATAATCCTGTATTGAGCAGTAGAAGGCAATGCATTTAAACAGTTAGTGGTCTCCTCTACCTGGGAGAATTAGATCTTTGCAATGTGGAAAACGTTGACTCCGATATAGTAAAACAAAACAGCAACTACTTCGGAATAATATCTCTTAAAATATTTTATATTTAATCTTTAGCTTAAATGTAGCTTTCGTAGCTCAAAAGAAAATAATTTATTTTATTGATCTGCGAGAAAAATTTAAGTAAGAAAAGGACATGTCTATCAGATAAAAAGGTACGGTTTCTAAGATAAAAAATATCCTTTGTGAGGTTAGCACGTAAGCCAGCCTTCTACAACTTTTATTTTTATTTTTACTGGTACTTTCATGATATTTACATATCCAGGGTGGCCACTAATATAGCTTGACAAAATTCCCTGACTTTTCCCTGACCTACTTCAGGTTTTCCCTGACCATTATCGATATTTAGTTTACAAGATTTACCTTTAAATAGTTAAAGATCATCAAACTAAAATAGAATACACATACAAGTTGATAATTACTTAGCCCAATGTCTTTCATATATTAGTTTTCATGTTTTCGTAGAAAAAATTAATTATTATTGAACATTTCATCAAAATTTGTCATAAAAATAACTTCGCCTCGGCGGGGAATCGAACCTGGGCTCTCTCCGTCCGCGTTTAAAGGTATTGTTCCCATGAAAACGGCTTAAATTGTTAGATTTGTATTTATTATATGGACTACATTTTTTTTTTTTTTTTTTTTTTTTTTTTTTTAATCTAAACGATTTCGAGAAATAATTCTTTTTCTCGTTTTTTCAGAGTTTTTTGGGGGGTAGCGCATTTCATTTCTCAAAATTCATTTCTCGACTTCGCCGTGGGGTATGATCTTTCTTATGTCTAGTATTTTGTCGGGTCCACACCGATTTTTCCTGTTACGCGTTTTCCTGTTCAATGCTAAAAAGTATAAACTAATCGTAACCTTTCCTTATTATCCTAGAAAGTAACAATTCACGTATTTTTACTTTCTCATGTAAAAGAGAAAGTATTGTGATGGCGCAAAAATTCGATTTTGATTTTGTTTTTATTGAAGGGCCCTTGAGTCCAAAAAAGTGGTTTTTAAAAAATGTCTGTCTGTGCAGACGCCTGGTTAAGGCTCCAGGCGTCTGCTGGGCCGATTTTGACGAAATTTGGCACAACATGTTTAGAAAAATCATACACCGAGGCGAAATCGAGAAATGATTTTTAGCTCTAAATTTGGGGGCGCTACCCGCCAAAAACTCTGAAAAAACGTGAAAAAAAATTATTTCTCGAAAACGGTTCTGACGATTTTGATAAAAAAAATTAAAAAGTAGTCCATTTAAATACGAATCTAACAATATAAGCCGTTTTCCTGGGAAAAATCTAGTTTACTGAGAAAAAAGCATAAAACGCGGACGGAGAGAACCCGGGTTCGATTCCCTGCCCAGGAGGTTATTTTTATGACAAATTTTGATGAAATGTTCAATAAAATAATTAAATGCACATACGAAAACTATTAAATGGAAAAAAACTGGGCTAAGTAATTATGAACTCGTTTATAAGAAAGTTTGTCTGAGTTGTCTCAGACCGATTTTTAGGGTTTCGAGGTCGCCCTAGAAACCCTTATGCTTTTGGTAGTTCGTCCGTCCGTCCGTCCATCGCATCTTGGAGTATATCTCCCGACCTACTGAAGCTGTAGACTTGAAATTTGGTATACAAGTTAAACTTTTTTGCCCAAAAACAGAAAAACTATTGCGGACTTAAACACTCCAAATTTCTACGATCTGCGATCAATTGTGAGTATATCGCAATATTTTATATTTTTTGTAATTTTCAAGTTGGGTATCATTTCAAAGGTATTGAAATGTAGATTAGAAATATATATCGCGTTTCCAAAATGGCGGCCATTTTACCCCCCAAAAAATTAGGACAAACCCAAAAGGTACCCCCCCCCCCTCCCCCAAAAATTAGTGCATACTACCGAAGATAGTAATGGATAATATGCACTCCTCGTTTATTAAAAGTGAATTTTTATACATATTTTTGATGAACGTTTCGATGAAGGATAATTTAGGTGTAAGAAAAGCGACATATTACATATTTTTGTTAAAAAAAAAAAAAAAATAATAATAATAATAATAATGTACTTATGAATTCTTATGACCGAAGAAACCCTTTTAGTAACTTAACGGTAAGTACTTGACGGGATTTTTTGATATAATTTCTAAGTATAGAGGTCGTTAATCCTTCTGCCTTTGTTCCAAATACAGCATTTTTTTTTTTTATTAGAAATTTCAAGAAAGTTAAGGTGTATGTGCTTTAAAATGATGAAATAAGGATTTTAATTGCCGGTAGATTTTCCCTGACCTATGACAAAATTCCCTGACTTTTCCCTGACTATTCCCTGTCGGCCGAAATTCCCTGACTTTTCCCGGTATTCCCGGTTTTCCCGGTCTGTGGCCACCCTGATATCCACAACTTGGGAACGATTTTAATTTATAAACCTAAATTTTATTTCAACTAATCTTGACGTAATAAATAATTTGAAACTGAAAACGGAAGTTCTCCTAACACATACCAGAACCAGTTGATCCTAATATTTGCTCTGGTATTTTTTATGGTTTATAAAAGGATTTTCCTTTAAGCGAATTTGCTCAACACAATAACGAGTGAATATCTGATAAGGAGGTAAAGCCTTTTAAACACCTTTGAACCCGGTTAATTTTGTTAACAACCCAGCACGCGAACTTTTTTGAATTACTTTATGTTTGCACACTCGATCCCAGAAAAAGAATTAAAATCAATATTATAATACCGCTAAAATAATTTTAAATATAGTTTATCGGTGATGATATGGTTCTTTTTTCAGTTTACTATAGACATTTTGTTTTTGATATAACATATTTTTTAATGATTCATTTTCATTTTACACGTGTTTTAACTCTTTAATTTATTAATTGGTATTACTAAGAATAATTGGTAAACTAAAGAATATTGCTACAATACTACTGTATACAATACTTGGAGTATTCATTTCATTTAGATGTATTTGAAAGAACACACAAGGTACAGTGTAGTTAGTGTAGAGAGCAAAAGCACAAGGGTTTAAATAATTTATTTCTCTTACACTTTTTTAAAGAACTTTGTATTTTTTAATAGCACCATAAATATTCTATAACCACAAAGTCCATGATGTAAAATAATATATTTGCAGAAACTAAATGAGGTAAGAAAAAAACTAAAACCAAAATTTATAAGATATCATCGATTTATAAGAATGAAGTAAACGAAATAAGAATATTACGAAAGAAGAAATTCGGGCGTTGTCCATGGAGAACTTTAAGTTTTTATTAGGCTGTAAACCTCCATCTCATATTTTTTAGTACCAAAGAAGTCATGTTTCCACATGACCCAGGGCGAAAGAGGGGCAAATACTACCTTACCCCATGAAAAAAATAGTACGTACATTAAAGGAGCCTTAAATTACCAAGGACTTTCGGTTTTGATACAAAAAGTGGGATTCCAGTTCTAGTAAGTTTTAGATTTGGTAAAATCGCTTTTAAGGTGTTCTTATATCTAATTATATTTGTTTAAATCTTGTAATTATTTTTATTGTTTTCACCAACCAACATTATACGGTAAAAGGAAACAGTCGAATGGTTTTTATAAGTTTTAAAGGTTTTTCCAATTTACTTATTGAAGCGAGCGTAAGCGAGCTTCTTACATTCAACGAAATATGCATCTTGTCTGTCTGCCTGTCTGTCTGTGTGTAACGTTTACGAGTCCAACGATAACTTGAGTAAAAGTTGACCGATTTAGTTGAAATTTGGTATACATCTTTCTTTTACTAATACTCAGGCTAAGTTCGTTGGACAGCGTCATCTGTCCAAGAGTTCGCGCGCAATGCTCGCGTAAACGTGAGCTTCAAATTTAAAATTGGAATTTCAGGACGGGAAAAAATTCTGTCATCACCAATTCGATGAGACGAACATTTTTTCAAATAAAATTTTTAGTAAAACCAACAACGACACGGCTATGAATTAATAAAGATCGCTAAAACAATTTTAAGCGGACCTAAACGTTTAAAATAGAGAAAACAACCTTTTTACCGATATCTTACATTCTAACGTAACGATTTTAATAAAACTACATGTACATCGTCTAAAGTACAATTGAAACAAGTATGTAAAATTTCAACTTGATACAAGCAGTAGTATTTGAGTAATGAAGTGATGCATTTATAATATTAGTTTAAAAGCTATTACGGGTGGTTAAGATTCATATAGTCGAGTAGTGTATTGTATAGGTTTGTTTAGGAAGTAAAGCTTTGTACCGAGTATCCCCACTCTACCCCTCACTACCCTCTTCCACTTATCTTCAACTATGACATTCATCATGATTAACAAATTTCAATATTCAGTCTTTTATTGCAATACGCTCGTTTCAATGATAGAGCCACGCGATACCTAGTATAGACAACACCAACAAATTCAAAGAGGATTCTCTGTCTGCTGACAAATTAACGGAACTTAATAAATAAGTTTCGACAAGCCAAGTTAAGCATACTAAGTTTTATCAACTAGAGACTCGATAAAAGAAAGTTTTTTTTTTCGGTTGTTATACAGCTACAACTATAAAAAAAACCCAGTGGTGGTACTCCAATAATTTCGCTTACAATAGAATTAGTCTCTAAGATGGCCACGGAACTATTTTCTCTTTAGGCGTCGCCTCGGATTGCCATCAGGAATATGAGGAGAGGATAGATTCTGGACAAGAGGATTAGGATTGTGGACAAGGGCGGATGGGGAGGTAGCGTCCGGCTCGGGAAAACATGCCAAAAGGCGCCATATTAGCTAATAGCTTGTGTAAGTGTATTGGAATGTCAGCTGTATAAATAGAGTATAAGAAGGGGTCACATAATGCTGCCTTGAGGTACACCAGTAAGAATCGGAGGAGTGATAGAGACAGAAACCCTGTCGAACTACAAAATTCCTGTCATTAAGATAAGAACGAAGGATGAGGTATATGTTGAGGGTAGGATCCCCTAGAGTTTCCACAGAAGTCCCTGGTGCGAAAATCGATTGAAAACCTGACTTTCATCCAGAAAGATACAACAAAAAATGTGATACAATTATTAAATAAAATAAAATTTGATTGTTGTACTTCGAGCCAAGTGTAATTATGTTACAATAAATTATGATTATGGGGACAATAGAGGTCCTCACGGTTTATCTGATAAATACTCGGAATTGTTTCTACTAGGGATAGGAATTTGGTGGTATGGTTGGAAGAGAAGAGCCGGAGGTTAGAAGAGGGTAGGGAGACGCGAGGAATCCAACGTCATTATAACCCTTCTGAAATCAAACTCTTCAATGAGCTGCGGGAATTCTCAAGTTTCCCGACCACTAAGAATCTCCTATATATATAATATGGAACCTTAACAAAGGAATTCCACTAGTAAGGAGAATAAGAAATCTCATCCTGGTTCCAATCTCTAATCGCAGGACAAACTTCTATCGATGCAAACTCCGCTCAAACTACTTTTTGATTTTTTTATAAACATCGCTTTTTAAGACAATTACACGGTAATTTTTCCTTTAAACTAAGATTTGTAAAAAGATCACGTATCAAATTAGCAAAATTTAATGATAGCAGATGGTTTAAAGTATTATGGGACCATCTGTAGGCTATATTATAAAGCCATCCAAATTTCTTAAATATTAGATGAGTACTTTTAAAGATATAGGTGTAAATAAATGTATGTTTGTGCGCATATGGGCTAATTAAGACCTACCGTCCAAATATTATTAAAATCGGACAAGTAGTTTTTAAGATAAGTTAGTTCGTAAAAATTGAACGACATACAGACCGACTGATATAGATACGTGACCACAAGTGTTCGGAAAAAAATTAAAACAATTTTTGTCTTGGAACTTTTGAAATTGGAGACATAAAACGTAGTCTACCCATTCGAGTGGCATAAGCTTCCTCGCATCCTATCACGTACAGGGTGCGGCAACATATTTTTTTTTTCTCTAATGGGCGCCATTCAGGCTCTATGTGTCGCTGCGAAGAAGGAGTGGTCTCATTCGAGAAGCGGGGTTCTAAAGTTTTGTTTGCCATCCCGGTCAGTTGCTATCATGCGTTGGAACAGTGTGGAGCCGTGCGTTCGCCGTTGAGGCCTACTTTTCGAACGGATGTTCTGTGACCGCAACCCAGAGCGCCTTCCGAATTTTTCTGGTGGGGTTTACTAGAAATCCCGCGTTTATGTCAATCATCCACGGACCAAGGACACTACAACACCTGAAGGCCAACATCCGGGCAGATATTGCTAACATACCCGCTGCTATGCTGTAAGGGTCATGACAAACGCAAGAACTCGGCTTACTTAGGGTGTGGACAATGGGGGTGTCATCTACCTGATTTGATTTTAAAAAATGTGTAAAACAAAACTTTATATACGTAGCTACATTATGTATAAAAAAACTGATTAGTAAAATGGGTTTCATCGCGTTTTGAAAAAAGGAAGTTATGTCGCTGCATACCCGTACTTAATTGATGTTATCTTCTTTATACCATTATTTTCTGATATAATTATTTGTTTTCCCCTCTTTTACTTTAGAGCTTACCAAAGGTAAAGGAATCTATGTGATCTGAAGAACACTAATCAGAATATCTCCGGTTTCACAAATTCTATGACAAAAATGCGTTTTAGACATCAGGAAACATTTTTGGTCCAGGGTCTGTCTGTCATTCAATTTTTGCGAAACAACATATCTTAAAAACTATTCAGCTGTTAATGAAATTTGAAAGTTAAATTATAATTAGCCCATTGTTGGTGCCAAATAAGTTCCAACCTTCTTAATTTGTTTCCTTACACCTATATCTTCAAAAGTACTCATCTGATGTTTTTGAAATTTGAATGGTGGGTCGAAAGAAGCTCATAAATATTCTTTTCCTAATGTTCAATACCATTAAAACGATGTCAATGTAGCATATGTGTAGTATGTCACGCTAACTAAATCCCTTTTTTAGTCATCCGCCATATCGGCCGCCATCGTGAAAATATTAAGTGGGCAATTTTCAAAAACTATAATGCTAAAATGCGCCTGTGTGTCGAATTTCTTTCAAATCAGTAAATTTTTTCGTTAGTTATCTTTAGTAAAGCAAACTTTCAAATCCCAAGTCTTTAAAATGAAGAACTCACTACGCTCGTTCAATTAAAATAAAACAAGTAATGAATTGTAAATGAGCAATTGTGAAATTAACCCAAACAACGCTGGGTACCCTGTTATTTTATTTATATTTGTGATAACTAAGACAATAAATTTGGTTTTACTTGTTTATACATAAATTATTAGTTAGATCCTTATTAATTCACTAGAGAACCAAAAATTCGAATATGATTCTTGTGTAACACTGAATTAAAATAAGTACTTACTTAGTAAGAGATGTATGTTCCGTTGTTTCTTATCACATTTTACTATACAACCAAGCTAAGGACTTATAGATATTAAGGAACGACACGGTATACCTACCTGTCTCGATCTTTATTTATGTTGCGTTTCCAAGTGTTTTACAGAAGTAAATTTAAAATGTATACGGGTTTAATAGAAAAAAGTGAACATAAAGCTGTATACTACCATGTTCAAATAGGGTTGATAGCCTGATACATTCCTTGACTCTAACCAATTTCATCTCGTTTTACTTTCTCTATCATAAAGCCGATACTTTCCCTTACTTTTATAAGAATAATTTGTTTTCAGGTAAAAAATATTAGGGTGAAGAGTATCATATATTATTTATGATAAAGGCAACATTGCATGAAATATTTCACTTTTATCTCTGGTTATATAAATTAGAATTTCCATAATAAATGGGGCAAATATTCACATAATTCATTTAAAAAATAGTAATAAGTTAAGGCACTTAAGCTTTAATTTAAAACAATATTAAAAAAAATTGGACGAAATCAATTGTTACAACTCCTAATACTTTAAGTTAATTGCTATATTCAAAATTAGAAGCATTTCCAGATCGGAAAAACTATAATTATAGCGCCTTTCTATATGAGAATAGAAACTTTTTATATATTTTTTTTTATATTTAATAGTTTCTTTTATCTTAAAAGTAAAAATAAATAACTAAGCATATATTGCTAATTCGTGATAGGCTCAGAATTCATAAGCACGAGTTAAGACGCGTGAATTTAAACAAAAACAAGTATTTTCCTAATTTTATCCTATTAAATTTGTTTATTTTTTTTATATATACGTGGCAATTAAGACATAAAAGATAATTAGCTTTTGGTGCACATAAATTTTCAATTCAGATCAAGCGTTCAGCTATCACATGTGCTGTATCTGATACCTGTAAGTAATAGTATCAGTGGAATTTAAATCGTTTTCTCCCATGATAGAACCTTTTAAATTAAACGAAAAATGATCTCCCCCTTTTTACGTTTCTAAAACCTTAATTTACAATTGTTCTTTTAATTATGTTAACCATAACTAATTTGTTATTATGATTTTAAACTGTTAGAAATACGACTGTAATGTTTGTAGCTAGAAGGAAGCCGTATTTTGAAGGACAACCATTCATTACCTCACATCTTGGCGTTTAATGTATAAATACTTTTATTGATTTTTATGAATTCATTAAGAGGTCTTCTTTCGACGGATAACCGTTTACCATTATTTCAAAAATTGGTGTTCATTGTCTAAGATAGACTAAGATAGATTGTCTAAGATAGAGATGAAAAACGTGTGGTGTCGCAGGGCACCATTACAAACGAAGTTCCTTACGCTTTTTATAAATATAAATTATAAAATCACACTGCTAAGTATACGATGCCAACTACTGGCAACTACTTATACATGGCGGAGTTAGATAAGAGGCAAAATTAAAAATTTATACTTAGCGGAGTTAAGGCAAAATCAAAAGAAAATCATTTTTTATATCATTGAAGCGAGCGTCTTGCCATAAATATGTATTGCATATTGAATGATAGTTGACGAAGATGGTGGAAGTATAATGAGGGAACAGGACTAACACTTACGTCTCCTGTTTCCTCACTATACTACAACCATCTTCGTCAACTATCAACTCATCATGATTAACTTTTTTCTCAATATTCAATACATATTTATTGCAAGACGTTCGCTTCAAGGATAAAAAAATGCCTTTCTTTTAATTTTGTCTTAACTCCGCTAAGTACAAATAGTTAGTTACTCTTAATTTCGTTCCATTTCTACCTCTGCCATATGTATAAGTGGTTAGGCATCGTATACTTAGCAGTCTGATTTTATAATTTATATTTAATGAAAAGCGTAAGGAACTTCGTTCCTAACGGGTGTCCCGCGACACCAAACGTATTTTCTTATTCAGGCCCCAGAAATTAAAAGTAATTATTTTGTCCAGCAAATTTCTATTATTAATAGATTGGAATTTAGAAGCTTGTCCCTTGTCGGTCAATTTATTGCTTGAACTTAAAACTCTCCTTTTTTTATTGTAAATTCCTTTAAGAAGAAAGGAACATTTAACAATACTTCTTATTAATTTTAGAATTGAAAAGGGTAAAAATCCAGCGTCCAAAAAGGGGTTACCACATTCTTATGGATTTTAGATAGAGATATAGATAGGGTTTATATACGTAATACTATTAGATTGAGTGAGAATAATGCCCAGAGTCATAAAGTGATTTATGATTAAGTTAATGCAGGGGCAAGGTTAAATGAAAGGCTTTCAAAGGTTGGTGGAGGTAATCAGATAACTGGAGCTTCACTGCACTCTTCCCTCTGACTCCAACACTCAGTCTCAATTAAATTCCTTTCCAATCAGTGAATTACGTCAATTAATTGTCCCGTTTGATTTAGATTTGATTTTTCTTTACCTTTAAGCTTGGCACGGACTTTGTTGGCGGTTTTCTTGATGTCGGCCATAAGGTCTTCCAGCTCTTGTTTGACCTCTGAAACAGATAAATAAAAACAAAAAAATTAATAAATGTTGAATATATTAAACAAAGAAACATTATAATAATGGAAAAATAAGAAATATATATTTTTTTTTTCTAAAATGGTCTAGATTCATTTATGTTGATCATCTACAATTATAATTTTGTACACATACATATGTGAATATACTTTTTTATCAATGTAACACACAATTACATTAATATTATAAAAAATTAAATCAATATGACAAGAGGAACACACATAATTGCTTCATTATTGACAGGTTTTGTCTTCTATCATGCAAATTTGATTTATTAAATAGCTAATGGCAGAGTAACAATAAAGTAGGGATAGAATCTATCTTAGGGTAGATAGAAGTTTCCAAGAATAGAGGCAACGTGTCTCGAAGTTTCAAATGAAGGATGCTTAAAATTAAATCAATTTCGTTGTTCAGTTGAATGGGAACCATAAGCAGGTGCGTCATGTTTGAACATGTGGTATAATACATTTTCCAAATTTCACGCTTGTAAGTGACTTTTTAAGTCTATATTATCACTTATATGTAAACCAAAAAAAAGTCCCTTATATTTAAAGATATAACCCTCAGATGTAGCAGCAAACATGAAGGAGTTCCTATTACCTTATTTCATAGAAATTAAAGTGCATACATATTATTGGTGTTTTTAGTAATACGCAATTAGTCATATCCAAATTAAATTAATTAAATGAAGCTACTCTTAAGTCTGAAGTATGTAATTAGTCGTTATTTTTCTCACAGAAAATAAAACATAAAAAAACTGAAAAACCGTTAATTGTTTTTTGACAATCAATAATTGTGAACTTTTTAAAGATTTATTAAAAAAAATAGAAGGGGCAAGAAAAACTCAATTTTTAAGGACACATGGAGCAAATATGAATTGGTAAAAAAAAACAACAACAAACCAAATATATATTTGGTATCAAGACAGATATTACAGACAGATATTATATATTTGTAATCAAGACGTTTTCCACTTTCATTTAACACTCCAAATGATGCAATTCCACTAAAAACAATTAGAGGGATGATTTTTTTGGTCTTTCCTACATTTTTCCTTTCACCTTTGCTTGGGGAATAAGTCCAAAGTTATAACTCCTAAGGTTCAATTTTTTTTTGTTAGGTATTTTTAGATATACAGGTGCGTTAACGACCTACATATAGAACATCGCAGGAAATTATAAGGGTTTTCGGTTTTCCTACAGACCCTTAAAGCAAATAAGGCAAGATATATAAGTTTAAGCAAACATTGGATTCGCGTTTAGAACTTCCAAAATATGGGGGCGCTACCCCCTAAAACTCTGAAAAATTATTTATCGAACACGGTTTCGACGATTCTGATTAAAAAATTCTAAGTTTAATCGAACTGTTTTCCCGGTAAAAATCAAGTTCCAGAGATATCGATGACAAAAAATCTGATTTCGTTAAAAATCGAAAACAAAAAGTAAACAACCAACTAATGAAAAATATTTAAATAAAGTTATAAATAAATCATGTAAATTAGTTATTACTCCAGTCATCTGTCATTAAAAGGGGGGGGGGGGGTTCACTTGCAAAATAATTTTTTTCCGTGGTAGGCTGTGAAATAGTAACTTTAGAGCCTAAAAAACATAGCTAAAATCCATTTTTTCATTACGTGGACTTAAAAAATCTTTTCATTACTCCTAGCTGTAAAGAAAAAATCTTTTACCGTCCTAGGCACTAAAAGATTTTTTCTTTACGGCGGGTAGTTGTCGAAACTTCCGTTAGTAGTGCTGCAGTCTTTGTAGAAATGCTTCTAGTACGATAAAAATCCGCTAGATGTCAATGCGTTTTATTTATCTTTTCTTATAGTGTAACCTCATTTATGTTTCTTTTTTTAAGTCTTAAGTATGTACTAATATTTGTTATTATTATATATTGATTAGTGATTAATATTTAATGTTTTTTCATTGTCTGCTACCTCGGAAAAAATAGCATATGCTACGCGACTTTGAAGTGTTTTTTCTTTACCTTGGCAATATTTACTGTCTCGCTTCGCTCGACAGTAAATGTAATTGCCGCGGTAAAGAAAAAACTCACTTCACAGCCTTGTAACATAATATACTATTATTTTTACTTCCATAAAAATGGAAGTATGGTGATACCCTCCAAAACGTGATTCCGAGATCTCTGTGAAGGAGGGGTCTTACGAACCCGGGGATATCATTAAAATCTGTTTCATATACATATATGTCTGTGCGTACGTATGTATGTACGTACGTACATTACGTATGCTTGTAGGTACGTTCCTTGGGAACTTTAAACCTTTATAACATTGCTTCAAGACATCGTATTGAGATGCGGTTTGCGGCATTTTTTTATAGAACTTTTGTCGGAAAAACTGATGGCGCCAACCCGAACATCGTAGCTCACGACGTTTCGGAGCTACAGCCACCTTAGCATCAGCGAAATCGGTCTGTCGACGATAACTTCAGCAGGCTTTATTTGATTTCAATTTCCTTTGGGGTATATGGTAGATAGTACCTATATATACTTTTTGAGCACAATCGGACAAGCGGTTTGGGAGATGTTGGCATTTTAGAGTTTTTTATAAAAAAAATTATTTGTCGTATCCAAACAATTCTTGCGTTAAAATACGCAGCTGTAGACTAATACTTTTGAATGAGTATTAGCATGATTAGCAACATTTCATGGAAGTCATGTGTGGGATTTCCAAACGGTACTTTGATATGTTGTAGGTATAAGTTCGAAGAACCGCAAAATGTAAGACTTTTTTCCAGTTTTAGCCAGTTTTCACCATGAAGGAGTGGTTTAATCGAAAATATGATTCTATTTTTTTAATAAAGTAGACTAAATTTTAACTTAGTTAAAATTATTTTTCACTTGTTTTTGTTGACTTCCGAGATGCTTTAATTCAGAGGTTATTTTTATTATTTTATTTGATTTTTTTTACAAACGTATGAAACTTTTTATGCAATTTCCCAAAAGACAATCCCAAGTTCAATAAGCCGTAACTCGAAAGCTTTTTACAATAAAAACCTAATACTGGTTGCACATAATAAAAATATAATTCTACTTAAAGCTTGGCCATTATACATTTTGATAGAGAATCAAGTCTTAATGGTAGATAATTGAAAAAACCATCTTGAAACAACCATATTTTGAAATATTTTTGAAGGGCTGTAAATTTAAAAGTATATAGTGTTGGAAAGGTGATTTTTTAAAAATAGTATAAAATGTAGTCTACTTTATTAAATATAGAATCATTTTGTCGATTAAACTACTCCTTCATAGTGAAAACTGGAAAAAGGTCTAACATTTTGCAGTTTTTCGGCGCCAGCGGCGCTCCGCCGAAGTCGAAAAGTCAGGCTTTTCATGCATTAGCATACACCTACAATATACAAAAAAATCAAAACTACCTGACCTTTTGCTAGGTAAAATGTCTAGTTTGACTGAGAAAGGTTTACTTGATATAATAGACCGATTTTGTAGTATATATGACTAGAGAGGTTAATAAACAAGTAACAGGACAATATTTTCAACGCGATCGTATAACAAACGCGTTTCAAATTAAACCATCTTCACTGTTAACATAGTAAGAGAAAAATCGCTACTAACTAATTAGTAGTGAAAGTAGTGAAACTAACTAATTAGTAGTGAAACTAACTAATTAGTAGTGAAACTAACTAATTAGTAGTGAAACTAACTAATTAGTAGTGAAACTAACTAATTAGTAGTGAAACTAACTAATTAGTAGTGAAACTAACTAATTAGTAGTGAAACTAACTAATTAGTAGTGAAACTAACTAATTAGTAGTGAAACTAACTAATTAGTAGTGAAACTAACTAATTAGTAGTGAAACTAACTAATTAGTAGTGAAACTAACTAATTAGTAGTGAAACTAACTAATTAGTAGTGAAACTAACTAATTAGTAATGAAACTAACTAATTAGTAGTGAAACTAACTAATTAGTAGTGAAACTAACTAATTAGTAGTGAAACTAACTAATTAGTAATGAAACTAACTAATTAGTAGTGAAACTAACTGAGTAGTGACTTAGTTCCAGTAAGATAAGACCTGTTTACTTAAAGAATTTCTTTCGGAATATATAAGGCCATGACCAATTTCTATGATAGAATATAGAGTTATGGAATAACTTTAGTTTATTTTAATTATGCTAGGGAATTCTTAATTTAAGTTTTCTGACCCTATAAAAGTTGAAAGCAGGTTGGGTAAATTTAAAAGTATAAATTTGCATATAGAGACATTTCTTTCCCATCTTATTTAAGTATACTTATGAGTTGGCATGGAAAGAAGAAATTGTGACAGGAATTTTTATATTTTAAAATGAATGTAATAATAACCACCCCAAAAGCAAAGGTTAAATATAAATTATCTGGGGTAAGAATAAAATTTATAAATAAGATTTTTGAATTAAAAAGGAATTTTCACTACGGTAGTAAAGTTGTCAAAAAGATAGAACCCTTAACCCTTCTTTTTTTGTTTTTAAAGCGAAAGCTTAATGAATGGGGACATTAAATCTTCTTTCATTGGCAACACTGCTTAGACTTGAAAGTACAATGGAAATAAGAAGAGTTGGAGGGGTTATTTCCTTTTCTGTGCCAGATCCATTGTTTTTCACTATACTTGACGCCTTAATGCCAAGCATATAGAGTAAAAACATAACCATTCAATACACTAGAATAAGTGCATGGGAGAGGAACATTTTCTGTTTTTTGTTATACATAATAATTCATTTTTATTTAATCGTTTGGCTCTGTAATAGCTAAATGTGCGAAGGGTATGAAATGAATTTTTCATTTAATAAAAAGAACTGTGAATAATAGTTGTTTATATCACACAAAAGTATTTTAATAAATACCATACAAGTGTAATTTATAGAAAGAAAATTGTTTTTAGTTTAGTTATAAGGTTGTTATAACTAATATATCGTTAACTTGTAGCAAGCCCAACTTAAGAAGAAACAGAATAAAACCATGTAATAATAATAAAAGAACGTTCCGAAAAGGGTTAAACTTTTAGAATTTTCAACTTTTCATACCGATATTTAGAATTTTAAAGTTACAAAATTGCAAACATTTATTGAGATTTTCAGACAATTCTTACATTTTTTTTTCTATTTTAACAATTAAAAAATTAATAATATTTAATACGTCATTAAAATAGAAAGTGGAAAATAAAATTATATATTCATTGAATAAATTAAGATTGTTTAATTTTGTTTTATAAAAAAGAAATTAGATCTTACTTAATAAAATATCCCTTTTTATTATGGTGTCACTAAAATAATCTCTTTCAAAGAAATAGAGATTATAATTAGAAGTCAAGTTTCAAAGTGATCTTTAAATTTTACTGGATCCTATTAAAATATAAAGTTTTTAAGACAATAAGTTTAATCTTCTATTTTAATTATAAAAAAGCTTTAATATTTAATTTTATGACAAAGTAATCAATTTCGCTCTTTAATTGTGTTATTTGTTTTTTTTTTATAAAAATATTTTATTTTTACACAATAACAAAAAAAAATGAAAATGAAGTAAATTTAAAATATTATTTTAATTATAATGCAAAAGACTAATAAAGTTGTATAAAAATTAGTATATATTTATGAAAAAGATTATTGATGTAAATACGTAAATTTAATCAGAATTTTAATATTTATTATAGAATCAAAATTTTCTTAACTTCACTTGACACACTGCGCGCAGCTCTAATAGTCTTTACTAAACCCTCACGACTCGTAAGTAAGACAGCTTTGCACATCGAATATGCTCATCTGGTTTATGAATTAAATACAGTCTAGTCATTCCTTAATCAATTTTAGCATTAAATGTAAGGAAAAAGGGAGGCTACGTGCATGAGGTAATTTAACTGCACACATTAACACCTATAGGCGGCTTTCACACTGCGCGCGAGACCGAGCGAGGCCGATTCCGCTTGAGAAACAAACACAAAACACATGTATCAGCATGGGGCTATTTACATTAAACGCCGAGCGAGACCGAGCTGACCGGGCGATTTGTTTCGAGCGTTTTTGTTGGCTAAGCGAAAACGCATTGTAAATAGTTGTACGCGGACTGGTAGATAATCGGCCAATCGGCGTCGGTCTCGCGCGGGGTGTGAATAAGAAAACGCTCGGCTCAGCCTCGCTCGGTCTCGCAGCAATTTTGGACAGAAAGACAGAAGGATACGGGACCAATAATGTTCTTTGATGTCTAGAAAGTAATATAATTTCGTTTTTCAGAACGAGCACACAGCTTCCACTACCGTTGGTTAGCTCGGAAGCAAAATAAGTGCAAATAGCAAAAAAAAAAAAAAAAAATGTACTCAATGAATGTGGCACATAGATTTTTCGCGACCTATTTAAAAAACTTTAATAATTTTATGCTTTTACATTTTAAGGCAATAACGTGGAAATAAAGGCAGTATTGACGACAAAAACCAGAAATAATATTATTCAGCGCCAGAGAACATGTTATTGTCACCTTATTTATGTGGCAGGGGATATGAGAAGCCAGTGCGGAAACTGTACAAAATAATATCCTTCCAACTTCCTCCTCAACGACTCCACCAAATAGACATATTCATTGCAAACTTAGCTACTTGATTGAACAGGCCAAATTATAATAAACAAAACACCGACAATCAAATGTTAATTGGACTTTGAACTTGAACACCTTTTCACTTCACTGTAAACTTTATTACGCTATTACAATTATTTAAAAAGAGATTATTATGTATTAATGGTTGAATCGATATTCCTAAAAAACTATAAAGGTTAGCAGTTCGAATAATAGATGCAGAGTATAGATTAACCTTAGGAGCCAAACATTTTAATGGTAGATAAAATAAATAATTGGTCGATAATCAATGTAATACTCAGAGCTGGATTTACTTATTTGGTGGCCAGGGGCCCAAGAAAAATTGCCGCCTAACCCTTCCTATAAAAAAGAAAAAAAAAAAGACTGCAAGTTTTGTCCTATAAAACATATGGACTAATGTCTAATGTTTTATAGTTTGTCCATTTTTAACCTGATTTATTTTAATATTATTTAAATAATATTCCACTATTATTACAAGACTAGGCTAAAACCAAATTAAACCAAATACCAATTTTTTAAAATAAAAAAGTTTTTGAATGATAAACAATTTTCAAGTACACAGTATTTATATACAAGTTTTATTTTAAAATTAGTCATAATTTAACAGTAACTTCGTTTGCAGGAAATAAAATGTTAAAGTGTAGTTATAAAATAATTTTAAAAAACGGCCAATCATGCACCATGACTTAATAAGAGAATTTTCAAAGAAATCTGTGTATTATTGGCTTATGATAATACAGGAATATTTTAGTTTAGAATTTGGATGGATGAAAAAAAATTGGTACACAGGGGTACCGGGTACAAAAATCAAAATAGAATATACCCTTCAAGATGCATGTCGTTGGAAAGCTCTAAAAGTACAGTAATTGTTGTTATGTACACTTTGGTCATATTTTCATATAAGAGGGGGGTAAAATGGAAAAAAAAAACACGTTTTATGCTATTTTTGACCCTAAATTGTCAAAATTTGACACCTAAGTGGACTCCAAAAATTCTGGCCAACGAACTCATCCTTTCTTTTGATATTATTGACATTTTAAAATTTGTTTGGATTTTTTAAGTGCATCCTAGGGTGAGATATCGTCTGGAGTGACACATACATACATACATAAGAAAAAGTGTTAAATTTCAGGAATCGATTAAGAATGGTATGATTTCCATGGAGAAAATTTTCAAAAATTCGCATTTAAAAAATTTTGAAGCCATTGCAATAGCTTAATTTTCTTCTAAATTTCGCTTAAAAAGAAAATTAATTGAATAACTTTGTTGAGAAATTTGTTTATTTATCATTTTTACACATATTACGAGGTCTTATATTATATTAGGAAAGTCATTTATGACATTTAAATTCAAGTCATAGTCCAGTTATTTTAGTCATAAATATGGCTTCTGTTCCAAAAAATTCGAAGCTTCAATTTTTTATTTTTTGATCACTTCATTTTGATATTCTAAAAAGCACGACTTTTTGCGTATTTTTGTAAATATCTCGCTTCCTCTAGCTCGGAGACCAATTGACTATCAGATCAACGACTATCAGATCACGAATTGAAGATTATAAAATTTCACACGAAACAATTGTTAATTTTTTACTTAGAACGAACCTTTTGGATAATGAAGTGCTCCAAAGTCCTCTGAGTCCAAAAAAGGGGTTTTTAATAAATGTCTGTCAGTCGTCTGTCGTCTGTGCAGACGCCTGGAGCCTAAACTGCTGGGCCGATTTTGACGATATTTGGCATACATGAGAAATGAATTTTAGCTCCAAATTTGGGGGTGCTACCCCCCAAAAACTCTGAAAAAACGTGAAAAAAAATATTTCTCGAAAACGGTTCCGACGATTTTGATTAAAAATTCTAAAATGTAGTCCATTTAAATGCGGATCCAACGATATAAGCCGTTTTCCCGGGAAAAATCTAGTTCCTGAGAAAATAGCTTAAAACGTGGACGGAGAGATCCCGGGTTCGATTCCCCGCCCTGGAGAAGTGATTTTTATGGTAAGTGATATAAATGGAAAACATTGGCTAAGTAATTATGGACTTGTATATGAGAAAGTTTGTCTGAGTTGTCTTAAACCGATTTTTTATTTTCATACCAAGCGTTAGAAAGAATAGTCGCATGTCGCATGAGTATCGAGGAAGCTAATCATTGTCATTTTTTTGGTTTCGTTGTAATAAAAATATTGTTGCCATACTTTCCAACCAATTTTGCTTCTATTGTCGCATCCGTAGGAGCATCATCTTCAAGTAAAACCTTCCATGTAAAACATATAAAATTATCTATGTAAATTTTTTTTTTTTTTTTTTTTTTTTACGACTTGTGGGGAAACTTTGGAGCACTTTATTATCCAAAAGGTTCGTTCTACGTAAAAAATAAAGATCATGGTTCATGTGTGAAAATTTATAATCTTCAATTTTGATCTGATCGTCAATTGGTCTCCGAGCTAGAGGAAGCGAGATGTTTACATAAATACGTAAAAAGTCTTGCAAAAACAAACACTACTCAAGTTATAATAACCTAGGTTTTTGCTAAACCGTTCGTTGTACGTAAAAAATGAAAGATAACTTTTCTGTGGGAAATTTAATAATCTATTTTTTTTAATAATCACCTCAATTTGTCTCCGAGCCTTAGGAAGCGAGATATTCATAAAAATACGTAAAAAGTGGTGCGACAACGGATAACAAATATTCTTCGCCCTATATTCCGTAAACCGTCCATTGCACGTAAAAAATTAATAAGATTTTTTTTGTGGGACATTTTGTTATCTTTAATTTTGATAACCACCTTGATTGGTGTCGGAGCAATAGGAAACGAGGTATTAGCAAAATACCGAATTTGTTGACCTTTGCCCTTGAATATCAACTAACGCGACCACGATCTCATTACCGATTTTCAATATGTTTTTCAGAAAGTCAAAATGAAGTGATAAAAAAATATAATATATTTTTTGATCACTACATTTTGACGAAGCTCCGAATTTTTTGGACTAGAAAACCTAAAATGACTGGACTATCAAAAGCAATAGAAAGCAAAAGAAAAGTGTTTTTAATGCAGTTAATAATTATTTAATGTATATATTATAAACTGCTGGCTGCTGGGAATTTTTTAAATTGTTTAAAAACATAGTTTTATGCCCGTTTTTACCTTTAAAGATTACGTTGTATTAAAATAGAGTAAAGTTGGCCTAAACTGTAGTTCTAACTGGTGTACGTACGTGAATAACTAGCGGCGACGAGTTATAAATCACTAACCGTTCTATGCCCAAAATCTAAAATCCACTTAAACACTAAATAATAAAAACTTATGCCTACTGACCTGCACTTGCGCTCATACTCAACTGTACAATTTAGTATATAAAAGTTCAATTAATAAATAAAATATTATACTTTTGTTCACAAGAGTCATATTGTAATGTCCAATATAAGAAACAAAAAAAAATGTGTGAGGCTCTCACGCATTAGAAGTGAAGCTTTAGTTCTAGAATGCATTGCTCTCTTTCATTTTTTGACGAATTTATTATTTCAGGATTAAGAAATGGTTATGGGAAATTTAATTGAAAAAAAAAAAAATTGCTACAACCACATTTATTCCAATAAAAATAAATGTTTGTTTTTATTTGCTGGTCTTTAAATTGATATAATACAATTAATCTGTAAAAATGTTACTCTTGGAGGAGTCTCGAAACGCAAACTTCGTTACACGATGTCACTATATGAAAAAATTCACTCTACCGCCGCCAAAGAAGTTTCACTTCAAAAAAAAATGTTTTATTTTTCTTTCTGCCGCCTTTTGCCACCTTCGAAAATTTGCCGCCAGGGGCCCGGGCCCCCATGGCCCCTGCCTAAATCCAGCCCTGGTAATACTGGTTCTCAAAATGAGGGTTTGATCATAAAAAAAAGATCTTTTATTGAAATCATGCGGAAAGAAACTCATTAGAAAGTTATTACAATTTTTTCGATTTTGGAAATGAACCTAATTTAGGAGGCCACTTAATTCAAATGATGCAGAAATTGAAATGGTTCACATACTATAAAGATAAAAATATACAGGGTCAACTAGGAATAAAACCTATAACCTCCAGATATTAATGAAGTTATAACATTCTAAATAATACCTTTATTAATTGGACACCAACTTAACAATCCCAGCTTTGAACATAAAATTAATGCGCTAGAACATAGTGCATAATTATTTTTTCTGAATTCTATCTCTGAATGCAAATGATTCAAACAAAATTACTTGATGCCTTGTGATCGTTCTGAAGAACGACATTTTGCTATGTATTGATAGAAATCTGTTTCATACATTAGGAACCATTTTTGGTCTCATGCCTGTCTATGGTTCGACATTAATGCGAACAACCATATCTTAAAAACAACTCGTCCGATTTTGATAAAATTTTAAACACATAATAAGCCCATTGCTGGTCCAATTTTAAGTTCATTCTTTTCTCTTCCGCATGAGCACTTACTTTATTTATTAACACCTATATTTTTAAAAATTTATCATATTTACTTATAATTTAATATTGCTTAAAAGTAAGTGTGACCACCCGGAAATTGAAAGAGATCCAAATCTCATGTGACCATTCGTCCAATAATAACGCAAGGATGCTAACTTCCAAGCAAATTAGCCGTTGCTTTAATTTGTTCAAACAAAGTCATCATCTGTTCTTTTATAAATCTTAATCACTAATAGGATTACTTGAGATTCTTGGCAAAACACGAAACTTAAAAGGTGTTTATTTATAGATATATATACATTTTTATGTGACTTAATAATCGTGGAAAATATCTATATACAAATATAGTAAAAAAGTTTTTATCCTTATTTCATAATTTACAATTTATTGTCATAAAACTGTAAAAAAAAAAACCTGCTATAATCAGCGTGATTACAACATAATAGGATTTTAGAAACTGCGAATTTCTTTGTCTTTAATTGCTTTTACGAGTTAAAAATTACAACTGTTTTTTTAATGAATATATATTTTATATATATATATATATATATATATATATATATATATATATATATATATATATATATATATATATATAAATATATAAATATATATATATATATATATATATATATATATATATATATATATATATATATATATATAAATAAATATATAAATAAATATATATTTTATATATATATATATATATATATATATATATATATATATATATATATATATATATATATATATATATATATATATATATATATATATATATCGTTTTAACATTTTATAAAACTGATAAATATATTCCCTATATCATAAAAACAAGGAGAAAAACTATTTTATCTACGATTGATACGAAATATTTAACATTTTATCTCTGTTTAGATGCGACGAAAGTGATTCTTTTCGTAGTTGTAATCATTGCGCATGCTCGCTTCATAATTTTTCTTTACCTTATCGCACGATTAGCGTGTTTGTTTACATTTAACAAAACTAATGTGCTTCTTGTTTAATTGTAACTGTTTTTTTTTTACTTACTTATTATTAAAATCCAACAATCGTAGATAAAGTACGGTACGAAACTCAAAAACTGCATTTTGCTTTGCTCGTGTATAGTTTTACTACCCTCGCTGTCGCTCGGGTGCAAAATCCACACTCGCTGCACACTTTCTGCACTAGACGCGTGATGTACTATTACAATATATAAAGATATTTTCCACGATTATTAAAACTCATAAAAATTTAATTAATATTAACTAGAAGTAGGGAGAAAAGTTTTTTCTTAACCTTTTTTAAAAATTCTATTTCTTACCGCGAATTTGGTGATTTTTTGTGATACAAAAAGTTTCACTTAGCCAAAATCATAAAACTTAACTTAAAACAAGAATTTTCTTCCTTATTTAATATTTTCTTCGAGTTTTACCTCAGTTTATTCGGAAATAAGGTTGCCATGGGAGTTACAAGCTCTAAGACGACCATTTCAAATATCCGTTATATCTTTTTCTTTTCTTTCTTCATTTTAGGTGAGTTCTGTCTAGGGAGATTCCTTAGATTCTAAGTAAAAATGATTTTACCGTGAGAAATTTAAAACTTTCACCTAAGAAATTTTCATCTTGGATCTTTTCTTTCTAGCTTTAGTTTTTTTTTATACCTTGAGGTGAACTTTCCTTCAGCCATTGTTTAAAAAAAAAAAAACGAGGAAGAGAAAAAAGGAAGAAAAATGAGGGGAGCCTTAGGGACCTCTGAATTTTTGTTATTAAAAATGATGAAATTAATTTTTCTTCTACCTTGTTGTCCCTTGATACCTTACATCTTTACGAAAGTAATTTTTTTTTTTCACTTTTTCAAGCTTGTTTGAGCAGTCTCTAAAAAAGAACTCTTTTTTTAATATTATCAAAAACATTTTTCCATTGGCTTAATATAAAAGTTAATGAATGTTAAGGAAGCGATTAATATCAAAGAAATCAAATATAAAAATAAAGGGAAATTTAGTTCCTGATATTATATTAAATGTTACAAAAATAATGTCACTTTGAAGTAAGTAACAGTTATTATTTTTATTTATTTATTTTTTTTTTTAAAAAAAAGGCATTAAAGTAAAATAAATTTAAAAAAAACTAGTTGCAGAACTTGGTTAAGACAGGTTACTACTTTAATAAGATAGTCTAAGATTCATACTTCAAAGATCCTAATAGATTTTTTTGTTTAATCGATTCTTTTCTTCTTCTTTTATTTAGAATTTAAATTCATTCTCACTGGGTGTGATTTTTATAAACATGTTTCAGTTTAGGATTAGGTTCTTCACATACGACGGACAGACATTTTCAAATAATATAAATCTCACAATCTCTCGATTTTCTATTTTTTCGATGTCATGATATTTTTACTTTCTCGTGTACATAGTAGGAATATTGTATTGAGAAGAAAAAATCATTGCATTAGCACCAAAATTAAAGTTTGAGTTTTTTATGGGCCCGCAACCAAAGTACAGTAGGTCAAATTTGGACCAATTTTCCACATTTACGTAGTATTCGTTTCAACGTCAGTTTTATTAAATATCTTCTAAAATAACCAGTTTATTACATGTATGTTTATTTAAAGATATATATACATTTTTATGTGACTTAATAATCGTGGAAAATATCTATTACATATATTGTAAAAAAGTTTTTATCCTCATTTCATAATTTACAATTTATTGTCATAAAACTGTAAAAAAAAAAAAAAAAAAAAAACCTGCTATAATCAGCGTAAAACTTAATATTAACTTTAATATTAAATATTAAAGTTAATCAACTTAATTAAATCAACTAATAACTAACTCAATTAATCAACTTTAATATTAAATATTAAAGTTTTAGAGCATTAAATTCTGCATCGACATTCCATCATCAGTCATTTCAGTCAAGCAAGCTCGCGAGGAGACCGAACATATGATTGCTTCAGCAATCTTCTCATGAGAAGGTTGCTGTAGTCGGCGAGGATACGGATTTATTGGTCATCCTCACTGCTCTAGCCTCACCATCTATTATTGCCCCATATTATTGTTAACCTGTTTCTGACCCACTTCAATTGTATCATCCATTTTAATTGATGTAAGCAATTGTTCAAATTGATCCATTTATCATTTTGAAGAAAACCTGAAGTTGAAACCAAATTTTATAACTAGGCATCGCGTGGCTCTATCATTGAAGCGAGCGTATAGTAATAAATATGTATTGAATATTGAAAAAAAAGATTATTGTGAATCATGATGAGTTGATAGATAATGGGTCTGGTAGTAGTGCAGCGGCTAGTAGTAAGGGAACCACCCCGCATTCTTACTATTCCACTAAACACACATCTCTATTTCAATATTTATAATTTGTATCTCTTTGCTACAAACAAACTACTGCATGTATCAAATTGAAATTTTGCATGCCTGTTTTAATTGTGCATCAGATGGTGTCTATGAAGTTTTATTAAAATCGTTACGTTAGAACGAAAGATATCGGTAAAAAGGTTGTTTTCTCTATTTTAAACGTATAGGCCCGCTTTAATAGTTTTAGCGATCTTTATTAATTCATAGCGGTGTCGCTGTTGGTTTTACTAAAAAATGTTATTTAAAAAAAATGTTCGTCTCATCGAATAGATGATGATAGAATCTTTTCCCGTCCTGAAATTCCAATTTAATTTTTGAACCTCTCGTTTACGCGAGCGTTGCGCGCGAACTCTTGGACGGATCACGCTGTCCAACGAACTTAGCCTGAGTATTAGTAAGAGGATCATGTATACCAAATTTTAAATAAATCGGTCAACTTTTACTCAAGTAATCGTCACACGCGTGAACGTTACTGACAGACAGACAGACAGACAGACAGACAGACAGACAGACAGACAGACAGACAGACACGGAGCATATTTCGTTGAATGTAGGAAGCTCGCTACGCTCGCTTCAATTAATGTTGACAATTGGTTTTTTGGCCAAATTGGTCCATTTATAATTTTTGAAGAAGATATTTTCTAAAATCTGAAGTTGAAACCAACCATTTCCACTAATTTTAAAAATTGATCCATCTTTGACCTGCTCTAGTTTGGTAACGGGTGGTTCATAAAATTTGCTGTTGATATCATTCGTCGCAGGTTTTAGGTTTTAATATTCTAAAACTTTTATATGAAATGCCTTTATGATAGACAGGTTATTTTCGATGATATTTGTGTAAAACTGACGTTGAAACGAAGATGTTTCGTAAATGTGGAAAATTGCTTCAACTTTGACCCACTGTATTTTAGTAGCGGGTGGTCCAAAGAATACGGTCTTGGGCTTATTCGACGCATAATTTAATGCTTTACAACTTATATTTAAAGGATTTTTTTTTTTTTTTTTTTTTTTTTTTTTCAAAATTTTGATTATTTTAGAAGATATGAGCGAAAAAGATTGATTTTCTAATGAATCAAGAGACTCTCAATGTCGCATGTTTAAGTTGGCATGTGCATGTTTAAGTTGGCATCTATGGTCACCGTTAAGACGGTCGTCATTTTACGTCAACCTCAGTGTCGTCCTCCCCACATTACGGCCACTAGAGTTAAGACGGCCGTCATTTTATGTCCACCACACCGCCGGTCGTGACGTTACGACCACTTTATAACCTAGGAAACCAGAGCTGAAGGGAATAATCTGCCAATTAGTGAGGCACAATAGCTTGCTCGCGTACTTAACTATAACGTACTTTTTTATGCTTTTAAAAAATATGATTGACTAATTTATTTAATTGTTTCACCTTTTTTAAAAATTCCATCAACATTTTTAGGTTTTTTTACAAGAAAGAAAGTATAATTTTAGCAATATTGAATGTTCTTAGGCGATTGAAATTAATCTGGGGCTATCTGCGGGCTACTTTCGACAAACTATCCAAATTTCTTAAAAATCAGATTAGTATTTTTAAAGATATAATATTATTTGGTACAACAGCTCGTGACCGGCTTATTTAACTATGTATGTAATGGATGATAATTTGTTGGCGTGTCGCTGCATCAGCTGTAGAAACCTTAGTATGTATAAGCTTCCGTAGCCGGATTTGTTTAAATTTATATGAGACCAATAATAGGCTAATTAGACCATCCTTTCATTAAAATCGGACGAGTAGTTTTTTAAGATGTTGGTTCACAAAAATTGAGCGACAGACTGACCGACAGACAGAAACAAAACCAAAAATGTTCCCTGATGTTTTATACGGAAGTCTGAATTGGCGTATTTGAATTCGGAGACATAAAAAAAATATTGGTTTTCGGAACAATCACAGCTGTCGTTGCATTCGAGAAATTGATACAAATAATTCATGTCCGCTGAAATCAAAACCGAAATGAAAACAATGACCTGCTGAACCTGTTAAAAGTTTTTAATAATAAATTAATTAAATTAAATATTATGGGATTTAAATTCAATATCACTATACTTGTGAAAAAGATTTGATTGAAGTATATGAAAAAGTAAAAATTGTAAATATAATATGGTCAAATTAAAACCATACAAGTCGATTTCCCATTAAAAATTTATTTTGCATGATAACAAAGAGCATAAGATACAGGAAAATGGAAAAAATCAAATGAGAAAGTTTCTCTGAGTTTCTTTTCTATAGTTCTCCAAGTTTTTCCGATAGTATCCATTTAAAAGGCTGGATAAACTTTTATATTTTCAGTTATATTTTGTAGGGGGTTTATTTTGAGATACATTCCATTGTATCATCTTAGAAACAGAGCCTTATTCCTCTAAATTTCTATTATTTGAACCAACTTTAAAAATTTCAAATTAAAGAACTGTACTAGAATATAGAATGTGGTTTTCTTTTGAAGTCCTACATTTCTACGAAGCGAAACTTCGAACTTTAATCACTTCGTGATGCGGATTTCACTGGAAAACCAAGTTATATACTGCGAGACAACTCACAGAAGTCTACGCACAAAGTTAAACTAGAATAAATTTATTTAATCTTTTTATAAGCCCAGGAGTTCTTCGTATGGAGATACAGATATTTTCAACAATCTGTTATTATATTGTGCAATTACAAATCCTCAATCTTAATCTTAATGTGATTCATTTAAAATAACAGTAGGTACTATTAAGAAGGGCTTCCAACAAATTGGATTACTTAAAATAACGTTTACATGTTCTAAAATTGTAAAATAACAATGGAAACATGTTATGCTTTCTATTACACAAGCTTTCTGCAATTACACGGAAATGTTATTTTAATGATACTCGGTTAGACAAAACGGTTGGATAATTGAATTCTCGTGACGTTTAGAATGTTTTTAAATGGAATGCAAATGAAACCTGTCTCTCAAATTGAAACAGAACATTTATACATATTTTAATCACAAACAGAAATAGGGACCAAAGGAAAAAAATATTTCAATTAAAACATTACTTCTAGCTCTCCTCCCTTTAGTAGGTAAACAGAAAATTTATAATTGTCCATTAAATATTCTTTCAAAAAGATAAGAAAAAACAAATTAAAAAAAAAAATTAACCCTGTCTTTCGCAGCCATGGAATTAATAAAATCAATAGGCAATGGGATATCAAAAATATGTTATATATATATATATATATATATATATATATATATATATATATATATATATATATATATATATATATATATATACCGACAAACTCAAACACAACACTTTCTTATAAATTTAAATCCCGCCTAGTTAATATATAATTTAATAAAATTATAATTATACATCATTTTAAATTGTTCAACTGGTAATTATTAATATTTTCGTTTTCGATATTCAGGTAAATCAAATTTATTTTCATCGATGTCTCGAAAATTTGATTTCAACCAGGAAAAAGAATTATAGATGAATTCCTATTTAAATAGACTTCATTTGAGAATTCTTTAATCAAAATGGTCGAAATCGTTAAATTAATTTTTCAATTTCTCTGGACATATTTGCCAAATTTTATTGAAATAGGCCCAATAATTTTTTTAACTTGTTATTTTTTTATGTTGTTATCTTTATTTAAACGGACTGAAGGTACCTTAAGGCACATGTAGACGGAGCCGACGCAGAGTAGAGCAGCACAGTTTTTTTCGACTGCAGAAATGTACGAGACCGCGCGAAAACCACGGCCCAGCCCCTGTCTTGCGTCTCGATTCGTGCGGTTTCGTATATTTCTATGGTAAAAAAAAAAAAACACTGAGCTACCCTTCCCTCTGCGTCGCATGCGTCTCAATGTGCGCCCGGGCCCGGGTTAAAACATCTAAATCCTTTAACATTGTTTCACAATACTTATTACGTATTAAAATGGTATTAAAAATTAAAAAACACAATACGTATTAAAATGGATTACACTTTAGAAATGTTCTAAATATTTTTTAAAAAAACGAGGGGGACAGTAGTATATAATCTATAGACTTATTTTTCAATTGAAAAACAAAAGAAAAAGAAAACGAAAAACTTATTTTATAATTTGGATTGTTATATTAGGCAAAGTAGGACGTTTCTTTAGTTAAAAGGATTCACAAGAATAATTTCAACTTACGTAGTTTACCAAATACTAAAGCAAAAAAAAAATCTCAAACTGTGAGCATTCTTATAATTTAATTTTTTATTTATAAATATTTTTAATTAATTATAAATTTGGAGAGTGAACTTATTTTCAGAGAATTACAATTTGTGGTCAAGTCTTCTGCGTTAACTTCATAGCTTCCAGGAGAAATTAGTAGTTAAGGTGCAAGGAGGGAAAATAATATTACAGGAGGGAAGTACTTTGGTTTTAATGACGCTAACTTAAGTCATTAAAACAAACCTCAAACCATTACGAGGGATTCCATTAACTAGATAAAGTTAGAAGGGGTCCTAAAACCAAGTTCAGATTATAGCTCGGTTCAAATCTGTACAAAACCAAAGAATAATATGTTCAAGCCTGGTATATAGTACGAAAGAAATTTTACTAAAAAGTATAAGCAGATTAAACTACATTCACCGCATTAAATTTAACGCTTACACAAAAAAAGAGAAAAAAGTTAAAACATTTACATGACTACCTCGCTAGTAAAAAAACACCAAGCTGGATACATATATTACCTATTTAATGTAAAAATATGTTAAATACGCTCCATTAATATAAAAGGTTTTTGTTTATTCTGTTTCCATACCATTTAAAAGTGAATGCATTTTTTTAAGGTAATTTTAATGTTACTACATTTGAATTAATTATCAAATGTGGGTTTTCCCTTAATCTAACATTATATGGGAAAATATACTTATAAATACATACGTACATAAATTATTATACAGATATACTCAATTTATTTTTAGATTTTTTAAATTTAGTTTATATTACTTATGAATAATTATTGTAGGAGCCATCTTTCTTGTTTTTTTAAAAAAAAGAAAAAAGTTTAAACATTTTTACAAAGTATTCCTAATCATTTCCCCATAAAAAAAAAAAAAAAAAAAAAAAAAAAAAAAAAAAAAAAAAAAAAAAAAAAAAAAAAATTAACCTTTCAACTTAAATAATTGAGGCAGAACCAAAGTAATTAAGGCTTCCGTTATACTATTGTTACGGGAACTCGGAAGTAAAATATATATATATATACACAGGGTGACCCATGATAAAATGTCATAAAGAAACTGGCGGATTCTATGGGTCAAATGCAACAAAAAATGTCGAGTAAGCATAGGCCCATATCTCAATAGTTCTCCAGATATTGATTTATTTCTTTTTTTAAAGTGCTTCACGTAAAGTTTTAAATAATGCCTAATATCTAAAAAACTAAAAACTGAATGAGATAGAGAAATTGGGATACGGACCAATTTTTAAAAGCATGGAAAAACCTTTCAGAATCATTAATTTATTTCTAAATTATCAGCTGCTAAGCATCTTTTAAGTTCTGTCATCATTTGAAAATTTGGATTTTTTAAAATTTGACCACGAAATTCCTGAGCTTATTACTCTTAATTGAAGGATGTTAGAAGTGTGGCGTTTTCAGGAAAAACTTATGCTTTTCATAAGCTTTCAAATGGTATAATTAAAGTTTAAGCTCAACGGACTAGTTTTTGAATTATGGTGAATTGAATGTTACCAGACGTGAAATATTTTGGTCAGGATGCATTTGCGTACAAATGCAAAAAAGGTTTCCCCGAACGAAACCACAGAACTTAGGGTTTCTTATAGGAAAATTGACGCTGAACAAAAAAAGTTCCTATAAACATGGACCCGGAACAGCTTCGTTTTCGAGATATTCGCAAAAAAATTTAAAAAAAACACCATTTTTGGACGTTTATCCTTACAATTCTCAAATACTACGTTTTTTACCACAATACTTCTTGAAAGAAACCTTGTAAAGAATATAATTTTTCGTTGAATGACACCCTTCCCAGCGCTGTATGACAACCCCCTGATTTTCAGCGAAATTTCAAAATTCTACGTCCCAGTCACTTTATTAGTCAATCCATATAAGGTATATCCCATATAAGGTGATCTCCATCAACGCTCAATTTTAAAAGATTATGTTGTAAAGAGCTAAAATTGGTGTAATTCGACTCTCTACCAGATTTGCTTCGAGGAGTATTACTGTAAAAAGCGTTGTATTTGAGAATTGTAAGGATAAACGTACAAAAATGTTTTTTTTTGCGAATATCTCGAAAACGAAGCTGTCCATGTTTATAGGTATTTTTTGTTCAGCGTCAAATTTCCTATAAGAAACTCTAAGTACTGTGGTTTCGTTCGGGGAAACCATTTTTGCGTTTCTACTAGAATTGGTTGTGATCCTGACCAAAAAATTTCTTTTAAGGTTTAAGGGTTAAAATTGGTCCGCAGCCCAATTTCTCTATCTCATTTAATTTTTGAGATATTAGGCATTTTTTGAAACTTTTCGTGAAGTACTTTAAAAAAAGAAATAAATCGAAATCTCGAGAACTATTGAGATATGAGCATATGCTTACTAAACATTCTTTTGTTGCATTTGACCAATAGAATCCACCAGTTTCTTTATGACATTTTATCGCGGGTCACCCTGTATATACAGTATGTCCACGGATTGAGTTGCCTATACGTGTAAATTAAAAAAAAAATCAATTTTCGAAGAAGGCCACTCTTTATAAAATCTTCTGCTTGTTCTTAAATGAAGATTTATAGTATACATTTTTGTTCAAAATGTACCCTGTACCCAGAAAGTACCATTTCCTAAAATCGTACAAGAGTAAACCGGTCCAAATTTCGAATTGTTTTCTCCAAAAATTTTCTTTTCGAGATTTCAACGGAATTGTCCGTTTTAGGTGTTTTTAAGACCTCCTGAGTGGTTTTCAGAATGAGGCATGAGGTATGTATGTGTGTATGAGTGTTATCATCGTAGCGCCCAAGGTATTTAACCTAGAGTTGAAACTTGGCAGAAAAATTAGTCCTAACCTGTAGTTGTGCCACCCGGAAAATCACATTTTTCCACCATCTTGAACCCGGTTTGTAGAGTCAGCAAAAATTCTATAAAATCGTAATAAATCGACAATGGTCCTGATCGAGTTGAAATTTAGCACGAATATACCTCTCTGTATGACAAACAAGCCCACCAAATTTCATTTTGATATTTGCCGCCATTTTGAAGTTACCAATTTTTTAATTTTTAAACTTTGACGGTTAATAATACCGAAAGTATAAATAGGTTTTTGACGTATAGCATATCGTTAGAACCGGAAAAAATTAAGGAACAAATATAAAAACCCCGATGAAATTCCATTAATTAGTTTAAAAGTTATTAGCGAATATAATTATTTATTAGTGCGATAATTTTGATGACGTCAAAGTTTTTTTATATCTGTCAAAATACCGCCAAACTTCAAATAATTAAATAAAATGTAGGTATTAAAAATAAGGTTTTTTTGAAGAATGATACTAAATCAGTATGTTCAGAACGGTCACCCATCCAAGTACTGACCACGTCCAATGCTGCTTCCTCCTCCTGCGAAGCAGCAGGAGAGGCCACTTTAGTGGCCTCTGAAGTGAGGAAAAGTTCCGAGGTACCCTGTATCCGATTTTTTTTATTATTAAAGAAATAAATAATATTTAAATAATAAATACGATTTTCTCTATAAATGCTTTCATGTTGCTTTTATAAAAAAAAAACAATACTACAACTTTTAACGCACTAAATGAGACCTTTAAATCGACCCCGCATAAATTAGAATCAGAAAAATTTTACTTTTTATAAATGGCAGGAGGGGGGGGGGGGATTTTTGAAATTTGATTATCGAACTTTTTTATGTGAAAAATAAATTTGGAATAGTATCTTAAAGAAATACTTTTTTCTTGTATAGTCGTATATTTGGACCGGTTTACTCTTGTACGATTTTAGGAAATTGTACTTTCTGCGGGTACAGGGTACATTTTGAACAAAAAGTAATACTATAAATCTTCATTTAAGAACAAGCAGAAGATTTTATGAAGAGTGACTTTCCGAAGAGAAATATTCGGTTCATTTATCTTCAAATCATGCATATCATCAATAAAATCTTATTTGTTCAGTGAATAATTAACTTAAACAGAGAAATCCGGTTGATATTGAGTTCTGGTTAAATTTGAAGCTAGTTGTGTGATAGATCTGCTAAAGCGGTTCATTAATGTTTCTGACAATACGAATAACTTGTGTCTAAATCACGCCGTATTAACTTCCCTTAATTAATCACCATTTGACAAGTTTCAATTAACATTAAAGGAAAAATATTCAATAATTTTGAAAACAACATTTATCTTTCACGTGCACGTGGAAAAAACATATAAGCCAATAATAACATTTTATAATAGATACTAAAGGTTGTTCCCGGAATATGATATAAATATGATATGTTTGAATAACGTAGAATGAACCAAGCTATATTTTTAATTAGACATTATGTTTGTGGGCTCCACCCACTATATTTACTCATGTTGGGCGTAGAGTAAGGGATGAAATATTTTTAGCGCTTAATTGGTTTTCCCAATTTAGATATCTTCACATGACAAGCTAATGTAATGATTTAATATTCTTTTTTAATGGTATTAACTTTTTATCTAACAATTGCATGACTCTGATATTTGACTTGGTATTTTATTTATATAAGTCGATATTACGTGTAAACATTAAACAGAGAAATGTCAAAACTATATTAAGAAATGCAGTACTATTAAAGAATAAAGTAATGTATAGTATTAAACAACAAAGAACTGTAGGAATGAAAATAAATAAATTGAATAGCAAAAAAAAGAATGCTTTTTGTTGCTTTGTACGCTTAGGTATATTTAATTTAAACTCACATTGCGTGTTACATTTTTACTTTTCCTCGCCTTCTCCGAAGGTATGTAGGAAAAGTATTGTTATCACCCAAAAATTCCGAAACCGAGATTTCAACGGAGTTATCCGGTTTGAGTGCTTTTAAGACGATTTGAGTGGTTTTTCGCTGGATGTTAGTCTTTCTGACAGTGTGTGCGTCTGTGCATATGTCTGTGTCACGCAAACTACCAGTTATTAAGCTAGAGAGTTGAAACTTGGTACGAAAACCAGACCTTACACGTAGTTGTGCTTGCCCAGAAAAATCAATATTTTCCGCCATCATGAACCCAGTTTGTTGAGTCAGCAAAACTTAAAAAAAAATCGTCAAAAAGTTGAAATTTGGAAAGCCATTTTGAAGTTATCGACATTTGAATTTTGAAACTTTGACGGTTAATAATACCAAAAGTATAAATACGTTTTTAACATATAGCATATCGATGGAACAGGTAAAAAATAAGGAACAAATATAAAAAAAAAAAAACGATAAAATTCCATTAATTAATTTAAAAGTTATAAGCAAACATAATTATTAGTGGGATACTTAAGTTTGTTTATATGTGTCAAATTACCGCCAAAATTCAAATAATTAAATAAATTAAATATAATAAATAAAAATAATGTATAATTCATTTTGAAAAATGATAATGAGCAAGGAGCGGCCACTTTAGTGGCTCCGAAGTGAGGAAAAGTTTCGAGGTACCCCGTACCCGATTTTTTTTTTTTAATAGTACTAATTTTTTTTGTGACTTCTTTTTTTTTGTTTTATTTAATTTGTTTCTAAAGAAAACCTTGTGGTGGCCATTTTGAATGTTTTTGATAAATCTTTGGTTGACAGCAACCAAAGATATTTAATTTGAACTTTTTTATTAATAATACAATGTAATTATTTTACTAACTTGTTTAACCGCAGTAGTTAAAGTGAGGGAGGCAATATTTATTTATATTTTATTATTACTACGTTTTTATTAGCTTGCTTTCTTGTTTGTCCGGTACAAATCTTGCAATCGATTTTCAACTAACTTCCTGACAATGTAGAAAGCTGAAACTTGCACCGATTATGAGATATATTATATATATTCATATATTAATATATATTAATATATATTAATATATATTAATATATTATATATATTCATTATATATATATTCATATATATTCATATATATTCATATATATTATATATATTAATATATATATATTCATCTTTCCATTCTACTGATTTTGGCTTCTCCACAGGGAACCTAGAGAGATAATCAGCATTAGAATGTGATTTTGTATTCCTGAATTCTATATCATAATTAAAGCCTGATAAGAATAATGCGTAATGAATCAACCTCAACATCCGATATTCCTCTAATAAATTGTAATTTTAAGAATAATTCCGAAACTGATCGTTTATACAAACAATTAAAATTACAGTCTGAGCCAAGTTTTCGTAACTCTGCCGCGTAGCTGATGACTGATTCATTCTGGTTCTGCAAACGAGAAATAAACTTATGTTGTCGTGTCCATATACTCGGTTTAGGGTCTAAGTGATTACTTAAAATGTTTGACAACTCTTCAAATTGTTTTTCCCTAGGATCGTCGGGCGCGCAAAGCTCATACGTAATTTGGTGTAATTTTGGATTAAGGGCATTTAAAAAAGTTAATAATTTCATTTTAGGTGTAACCTCACCTTTTATTTCTAAATAGTTTTCGAATCGCGTAATAAAATTTCCAAATGCCTCTTCCTCTTGAAATTGGGTAAACGGTAAATTTATTCCTGAAGTCTCACCTTTACTTACTACCTTATTAGTCCTGGCAGACTCATCATGTTCTTTTATCAATTTTATTATTGCTGCCCTTCCTTGGAAGTACGATTTTTCTATTAAAATAAAATCTTTCTCATCCTTTGACAACAGCCTATCATTCAGTGGGAGGTCCAGTATCTCTTCTTGTAAGTTCGCGATCTTTTCCCACAATTGTTCAAGAAATGTCTCTCGAGCTTTTACTTCTGAAATTTCTATATCTTTATTTTCTAAAAAATCATTTATGCGGTTAATTTGTTTACTTACTCCCGTGCGCAGTTTTATCAGCTTCGTGTATTTTTCGATCTGCTCTTCGTCTGCGTCGCGTTTCTTTCCTCGCCTCGTCGCCATTGAAGTATATGAGACTAATTAAAACACTATTATATTTCATAAATAAACTGTGGTCACACATCAACTCAAATTATACATATAACAAAACCAAAACAAAACAATGACATGACAGCGACATGTCAATTTCCGATGGCAATATAATAATCAGTAATTAGATTTACCAAATTATTAATATTAGTCGATAAATCACTAACTTTCTTAAATATTTAGGCGGACAAAATCAATTGTAAAAAACACGACCAGTGACAGCGAAGGAAATCCACAAGGAAAATTTAAAAACGTAGTATATAAAAAGTTCTTTTTATCTTGTATTATTTAATATTGAGCATCTACCTCTCTATTACAGATGCATCAAACAAGTTCCATAAATACATGATTCATCATTATTTATAAATCGTTTATTTATTTTTAATTTTATGTAAAAAATAAAATTATAAACTTGGCTAATTTTAGAAAACAACCTTTTTATCAATATAAATTAATGATTGCTCATTTAAATTATTATTTGATTTATTAATAGAATAAATATCATTGATAATCCATTTAATAAAACAAAAATATAATTTAATAAAAATAATAATGTATTATTTAATTATAATTAATTAAATGATCTTAGAGAGATCAAACAGCAATCTGCTTTATTATTATCCAATCCATTTTTATTGTATTGTTAGTATATTATAAAGAGTTAGCTCCTTCATCTCCTTTTAGACCTTTGCAACTATTAGTTTATTACATCACTTCATAAATACGTAATACAATCTGACTAAAGAAAGGAAAATATGTTTAATTTAATCGTTTGTGGTATTTGTAAGATACAAAGATGAACACTTCTTTAATTTTCTTTTTTAATAAATTACTTAATAATCTACAGCCATTTACAGAACAGTTGCTTTATTTTTTTTGTCCTATTTATTAGTCTATAAAAACAAAAGAAAAAAAAATGTTTCAGAATGGAAACAAATTCTGGTAATATGGCTACAAGCCAGGAAATCAAATGACTTAGATTATACATATCTTTAGTGTTGTATAATTTAATTAAACGATAGGAATCATTCAATGGTAAGTTTTTTCTGGGATTGTGAAATGCAAATTTTTATATAATTAGCTCTACTATCTGAATTAAATTATATAATGCAATGATTGAGGAACAATTAATGCCAAAAGTGACAATTAAAACAAACATTTAATGGCCACCATCTTGATTTTTCAAATTGCCTACGCACTAAAGACCCTATGCTAAGGCACATATTAGAAAATTTATCATTGAATTCATTGATTTCATTAAGAGTCATTTATAATCATTTTTAGTCGATTTATTTACAGTATGGAGATCACACAACGTTTTGAAAGAAAATACAATTAACCTATTTCATGATACGCCACAGTAAAAAAGAATCGTCAACCTAATGCAAGCTATAAAAGAAAACTTTGATTAAAGTAAACGTAGCAAAAGTTAAAATAAGATAAATCAATGCTAAGAAGCCGTTTTATAGTTTCATTATGTTTCAGTATAGAACTAGCTAATTTGGCAACGGTGTAAGGTTTCTGCAAACGGGGCAAGCTGGAAGAAGTTTAAAAAAGTCATCAGGTAAGAAAAGAAATAAAAGTAATTACACGACTACTTTAGAGAGGTAGTCATTGTTGAACCAGTTTCTACCTTTTGATACTCATGTTAGTACAACTACTGCTGGAAAAGAAAAGAAATGAAACAATGCAGAAGGGCGATCTGAGGAGAGACCTTTGGTTCTTCAGACTGAAGGGGGTCACTAATGAGAGCACAAGCCTTGGAGTGGACCAAGGATGGAGAGAGTAGGACAGGAAAAAGTAAAGAAAACATATGGTAGGTCATGTTGGAAGGGTAGTCTAGGATAGATTGCTACGTGTAGGATTGTGGAGTGAACCTCTTAGGTAAATAAAGGGTACATTTCCAGCATCGTAGCTAAAATAGTCTTCGAATACTAAGGGTGATGATCCTGTAGCTAAGAGGAGATATAATTTCTATTTATAACGAAAACTAATTTATGAATCCTCGTGGAAGGAAATTCCACGCATCAAGAAGACACTATTATCTGTTAAAGCATTTTGTTAAATGTATTGAAGTTGGTCAATACATGGGGGTTCGATGTTGAGAAAGCGGTTTTAACAGATCGTATATCATTCATTGTATTCCACGGCAAAACCACATTATGGGAGCCTCAATTTGTCCGAGTCTCATTCGATCGACCTAAATTGCCAGTCAAAGTCTAACGCAGTCTTAAATGAAAAATAAAATACGGGGTAAAAAGCACATAAATAAAACATTAGATAGTGGGATTTAAAAAAAAAAAAAAAAAAAAAAAGGAGCGGGCATCAGGACGGAATTCAAAGTACCGGATTTTAACCGAGGTGGATCGATATCCACAGCGCCGAGGAACCGACACGTTGGGCCTGCCGCCATTAGTAATATAGCATGCGTGTTCGACTTTAACGCTAGTGAACAACACACATGTGTGATAGTGTGTGTATAAAAGAAAGAGAAGGGAGCAGAATTTACGAGTGACAAAGGATAAAAAAGAGTGACAGATTACGCGTTGTTTAGTGTGACTGTGTACAGTGGTGTATTTTACATCTATGTATCAGTGTGAATATATTACAAAAATAGGAAGGGGGTGAAAAAGTGAGAAGGAGATTACGAAATAGCTTTCATGGTATATGAGAATAATGCAATGCATTTTAGTCGAGCTTTTAAAAATTAAAATATGTACATGAGTGTCTTTAACTTTAACACATTAAGCCTCGTTATATGTTTAAGTAAATTCACGTGTCATTTCTGAGTGCATGCTCATGAAAACAAATAAGAGTGCGTTAAAATAAGAAATGTGGGGATTATGCTGTGATTTTAAGTTCATTCGTGCGAAGAAGGGTGTGAAAGAGAGAAGCGAGATGAGAGAAAGCAGAGGCGAGAAATTCAAAAACCAAAACGGTAATCTATAGCCCCCCCTAAAATAGGGGGCCCCTAGGGGGGCCTTGTTATTTATAGCTCGAAGGTGAAACGAGTAGAAAAAAATACGGAAAAATGGATAAGGGTCAACGCGCGGAGAAAAAAAAGATATGTATATCCATTGTGATAAGTACTGCGATAAAAAGGTGACATCAAGTCACTTCTAATATCATTAATATGATAAAACCGAAAAATAGCCGTGGGGAGACTGCGCTCTAACCTAGGGGTTATTCAACAAATCCCAATCTTTAGAACAGTAAATATTTTAATTAACTAATTTCTAGTTATATACACATAACTATAACTATATATGTAGAGTATATACATATAAACTGATCACTTATTAGAAGTTACTCACGCTAAGAATAAGCAACAATGAACGTTATTTAGCGAAACAAATATCAATTATTAGAAGGAACAGAATAAAGATTCACTAATAATTATTGCATCAAAATTAAGGTAAATGTATTCAAAATATTAGTTTTTAATTAAACATGGCCTAGTTTTTAATTAAACATCTAGTTTTTCGTAGTTAAACCTTATTGGAAAATTGCTGCAGTCATTGCACGGAAGCGAAATTATGGACTTTTAAGATGCAGTCTTTAAAAGCAGTTTGAACAGTAAGGTTAGTTCATAAATTTTAGATTAAAAGCCCAGAGGGGAAAGTTAAGTCAAATGTCATAACTGAGTTAATTGATACGTTGTTTGGTTATTAAACTACACCTCATGATGAGTTGCTATCACACATTGGAGAAAAACACAGTCGAGGATCAATATACATTTAACGACTAAATGCGTTTTTCAAGTCAAAGATTTATAACACAGCCACCTTAGTAACAAGAATATATAATCACATGAAAATTAAAATAAAACTAAAGAAAACTCAGCAGTACACAGAATGATTTAAAAATATTAAACATTTAGACATATATTTTGGAAGAGCCCAGCTAAATTATTCAAAACATAATTTTTCCTCTTTCGACTTATATAGAAAATATTTTCTCCAGATAGATGGGGGAAAGCCCTAGGACAAGTAAGCAGTTCATTCATGATTTGTGGAGGTGAATGAAGGATTCTTTTGAATATATACTAATATTTCACTGCTTGCAGTGCAGGTGTTCGACTATTGAACCTCTGGCTTTATATATAAAAGCAAAACCAATACATTGAGCCCTGTCTCAAACTGTATATTTTCTCAGTATGTCTCAGGGTTATATTTCTGCTCTATTTCTCTATTTTTTTTATATATATCTTTCTCTTTTCCACCATGCCAACATATTTTTAAGTTTGGTTTTAATACTAAAATTTTAATTCAATCCTCTTCGGGATACAAATATTAAAGATAAAAATTCAAAATAAAAATGTTTCCTACTAGCGGCAGCAAAATGACGCGTTATCAAACTGTTTTTAGGCATGAAAATTTAATTTCTCTGAGGTATTAAGTCAAATTTACAATACGCAGCAAAATACGATTTTTCTGAGGATTTTTCCAGGCTAAGTGACGCCCACATTCCTCAACAAACAAACAACCTTTTGTTTTATTATATAATCTTTAACCTAAATTATTTGAACAATTCACCTTAAAAATATTCAATTTTTAAGTTTTTGGTAGTTTTCATACTATGGAAAGTTTAAATTTTGATTTAACTTAAAAATATTACGAATTTATAAAAAAGGTTTTATAATAGATTACTTATAATAGATTATATTTATAAAATAGTATGGATTAAAAGATAAAAAAAAAAATATTATCTATAGAATAAATTTTTCTGCCAGTAGTAGGAAAAATATTGTATGCAACAAGGCAGCAAAGGAAACATTTCTGTCTCATTGATATATTGTAAATATTGTATATTGATATATTGCCTCAAATAGAATAAATTAATTTCCATAGCCAAACCTCGCCTCCGGCTCGAAGGCTAAATTAATCATTCATTGTCAGAAAAATTCCATTTTGCTGCCTAGTTACATAAATAACTATTATCCACGGATACATACGTGTAAATTAAAAAAAAAATTAGAAAAGTCTAAAATTGTAGAAGAGGAAACCAGGCAAAATTTTGAGAATTCAAGAAAAAAGTATTCTTTATAATTTCCTTTAGATACTATTCCAAATTTATTTTTCACATAAAAATCCCCTTCCCCCTCGCCATTTATAAAAAGTCAAATTTGTATGATTTTTATAAATAAGGGATCGATTTAAAGGTCTCACTAAGTGCATTAAAAGTTGTGCTATTGCTTTTTTTTTATAAAAACCATATGAAATCATCTATAGGGGAAATCTTATTTATTATTTAAATATTATTTATTTCTTATTAAAGAAGAATTATCATTTTAAAACATGGTTTTTTTTAAATTAATTTTTTCCCCCTTTAATAGCTTTCATGTAGTTTTTATTAAATTATGCAATAAAAAAACTTAATGAGACCTTTAAACGACCCCTCATTTATTATAATCAGACAAATTTGACTTTATATAAATGGAGGGGGAATTTGAAATTCGATTTTCGACATTTTTACGCGAAGAAAACTTAAAATGGTACCTATGTATATGACAGTAAGACACCAAAATTTAAAAAAAATTATAAGCAAGTACTTTAGAAATTAAATATTTGACTGGAAATTCGCTTTAGAGAATTCAATTAAAAAAAATAAAGGAATCTATTTATAAAGTGATTTATTTGTGTAGTGATGATGTCAGGAGTGTAACAAGCAGCAATGAATCATGAGTAACCCTGATTGACCTCAAACAGTTTGAGCAGGGCCAATAAATGTTGACCCGTTCATTAAATACATCCCTATTTTGATTAAAACGTCAAAAGACTAAAAGAAACCCCGTATAAAGAGAGAATAAGAGTGAATTGAAAACTACAGCAATTTACGCGCTATAATATATTATATTGGTCTCTAAATCGGGTAATAGGATAATTAGTCTATAAGGTGTTACAAACTAACTGTCTCGAACTTAAGTCCCAATGGCTTAGCTATGTGTATTAGATAACAGAGACATAATTGGGTATATAACTCCAATTAAGGAATGATACTGCTTTTGGACTAAATTGTCGCAAAATCTCAGATAATTTTCAAATAAGTCTTGGATTTAAAAAGGAATCTGAAACTGAACTGTTTAAAAAATAAATTAAATAAAAGTAAAATTAGCTGTTTCTAATGAGATTTTGAGAAATTAACTCGTAGTTAGGATATATGAGTAAAAAAAAAATGAACAAAATAGATTAGTTATCTAATGTTTATATAGACCGGATTTGACAACTTTATTGATAATAAGAAATTCGATAATGATCAGCGAACTCATTACTACATAAAATATTTCTTCAGTATTTCTACATCGAATATGTCTTCTGTATTACTACATCAAATATACATATACTCTTCTGTAGGACTTTATTAAATATATCTTCTGCATTACTACATAAAATATACATATACCCTTCTGTAGAACTTAATTAAACTTATCTTCTGTATTACTACATCGAATATGTCTAAGAACAATTAAAATATATATTACAATATCAATATCCTTAAAGATAGAGGTTTAAAAATTAATTTTACTATTTATAATTAACTCCAATTTTTATTTATTGTAACATACATATGAATATATATTACCAACTCTAACTTCATAAGGATGTGGATAAATAGATTTTCTTTTATTGATAAGGATTAAAGCATAATATCTGTATATGGTTTCCCCATAAAGATTTCATTATAATTTATTGATTATCTAAAAATATTTATTTATAATTTTTAAGTTTATATCGCATATACCTAGTTTAATACTATTAAAAGGATAATATAAAAAAAAGAAGATTCAATCAAGTATCTGAGTTTAAGCTTGCCTATTATATTCAAAGAGTTCCCGAGTAATGAAAAGAAAGATGAAGTATCCATTATTCGAAATGAATAAGGGCTCTACCAGACAATCTATTGTTGTACCTCGTTCTAGAAAAAATGAGATCCTTATCGATTTTTAACTGCAGTTTGCAAGCAAACTACTTGATTAATGAAATTACTTGATAAATGAGGTAATTATTAGAAACAACCAAGCCCAGTGAAAACCAATTAATATAAATAATGTGATAAATCAATCAAACCTTTAACAATGGATCATTAAAATTATATTCCCTTGAGGAAATAGAGGAGATTAAAAAAACAAAATAAGAACGATATTATTATTAATTCAAATAGCCAATACTTACCTGAATAAAAATAAAATATACATCTTATATATATATATATATATATTTTTTTTTTTTTTAGTGAAGAACCCTTTGTGGTTTATGTTTAGCATAAAAAACTATATCAATAATTTTTTTTTATGCTTCTCTTTTTAAGGTTAAAAAGAAATAATTTCTTCTTTCAATAGCTATATTTTGCCCTTATTTAAGGATTCTTCAGGCTGCAACAATAAACAATTTAAAATATTTGTATAAAAATTTAATTTAAAATAGAATTTGTATAAAATAAATTTTATTATATTTATTGTTTTATAAAAAAAAATTATATTGTAAAACAAATTGTTGACAACTTAAATTAACATATTACATCGTTAATTTTTATGCTCTGAAGAAGCCTGTAGCGAAGAAATATAGTTATTGAAAGAAGAAAATATTATTTTACTTTTTTAACCCTAAAAATTATATTAAGGTAAAAATTAATAAAGGTAAAAAAAGGTTGTGCAAACACGGAAGGAAGCAGTGGCGCAGAAGGAAAAATGAATAAGGGACTAACAATGGGCTAATTATGACCTACCATCAAAGCTTTATCAAAAATGTAGACTGACAAACAAATAAGAGCAAAAATATTCACACTTATCTGAAAGAGATTGTCAAGGATTATTTTTTTCTTTTTTATATCGGTGACAACAAATTTCGTTCTTCAGAATGATCACAATGCTCCAGCTACCTTCGGTAAGCTCGGATGCAAAATAAATAAATAAATATGATACAAAGGTGTACTTAAAAATAAGCATAAGTTAAATAGAGGTTTAAATGTGGTTAAATGAACTCGTAAATATTGAGACAATGCATGGAAAAGGGTTTCGCCCACTAAAGCCTTTAGATTGGTCTGCATGCGATAAAATAACTATTTTTCAGTTATAATTATTTTAAGTTACAAAAGGGAATGAATCCGGTTAATACCAAAGTATTTATATAAATTGTCGTTTTCAATTGCTTTACAAAAATTGTTTCATCAATCATTTTATCAAGCAATATAAAACTTAATGAGCAAAATAGATTAGGATCAATTAAGTTCTTTGTATTGTTTATGGTTTTTAATTACATCTTTTGATTTTTTTTTTCCTTTTTTAAAAAATATTTACTAAGGGCTTTTTACATTCTTATAAACTTTTGTGTGTAGCTGAGTAAGCTTACTAGCAACTTCCGAATTTTAAAGTTACATTTTTAAAAATTGTACTGGGAAGTTACTGTTCCATTAAATTGAGTACGGGTAAGCTCAAAGAATCTGTTTTGACTTATAAAATCACTGAGTCGGTTATATTTCAGCTGAATACGAGTATATGTAATAATGAATAAACAATTCAAGCATTATTAAACACTTTCCATAAATAATTTCCATTTCATTTGACTTTTCACCTCTTTAAGTAAAGTAATTCTGAAATATATTTCACGTGCAAGCTTCTAGTTTGATCGAAAAAATCGATCCGAGGCAACTCAGACAAACTTTCTCATATACGAGTTATTGAACATTTCATCAAATTTTATCATAAAAATAACTTCTCCTTCGCGGGGACTCGAATCCGGGCTCTCTCCGTCCGCGATTTTTTTTTTTTTTTTTTTTTTGGGGGGGGGGGGGGGAGGGTTGCGCCCCCAAATGTAGAGCTAAAATTCATTCACCTCGGGATATGATTTTTCTGAACATGTATGCTAAATTTCGTCAAAATCGCCCCAGTAGTTTAGGCTCCAGGCGTCTGCAGTCTGCACAGATGACAGACATACATTTTTTTAAAAAACACTTTTTTTGGACTCAGGGGACCTCAAAACGTGTAAATCCATCAAAATCTCAAAATCGAATTTTCGCGCCATCACAATACTTTCTCTTTTTATGAGAAAGTAAAAAACAGCAAAAAAAATAACAGCTTCTATATTTCTTCTACCTCTAATTTCTCATTCTCGTCAGTGGTAATCAAACCTACATTGTGAACATTTTCAGGACAAAAACAAAAAAGTCCAGTCATGCACCATGACTTAATGAGCGAATTTTCAAAGAAATCTGCGTTTTATTGGCTTATGATAATATAGGAAAATTTTGGTTTAGAATTTGCTCGGGTGAAAAAAAAATTGGTACACAGTGGTACGGGGTACAAAAGTCAAAATAGTATTTACCCTTCAAGATGCATGTCGTTGGAAAGCTCTTTAAGAGTACAGTAATTGTTGTTATTTACACTTTTATCATATTTTCACATAAAAGGGGGGTAAAATGGAAAAAACACGTTTTTTGACCCTATATGGTCAAAATTTGACCCCTAAATGGACTCCAAAAATTCTGGCCAACGAACTCATCCTTTCTTTTGATATTATTGACATTTTAAAATTTGTTTGAAATTTTTAAGTGCATTCTAAGGGGAGATATCGTCTGGAGTGACACATATATACATATATACATACATACATAAAAAAAAGTGTTAAATTTTAGGAATCGATTCAGAATGGTCTAAAACGGATTTCCATGGAAAAATTTTTCAAAAATTCGCATTACAAAAATTTTGAAGCCATTGCAATAGCGTAATTTTCTTTGAAAATTCGCTAAGAGATAAAACCACCCAATAACTCTTTAATAACAATGGGAATAAAGAAGAATAAATTTTCATTCAGATAAGTCTCATAAAATCAAATGACCCAGATTTTAGTTCTAGTGTAAAAGTATCGGTCTTTAGAGAAACAGAGAAAAATAAAATATACTCAAAAACACGTAGATTTACATGTTGAAACATAAATTAAATACGTGTATTCACGGATATTTTCCTTGTTCAGATATAACAACCACGTAGAGTAGAGAAGCAATATATCTAGACTATGGAAACAAAATATATCGAGTAATATTTTAGCATCACTGGTTCGACGAAAATTGGCAATTTCATTTGATTGTGAGTGAATAGAAATCTATAAATATATATGTAATTATTAAATTTTTGTCGCAGTACATTGATAAGAAAATATTGATTACTCTAGGCATGAGCAATGAGCGGAGTGTGGGGTGAAAGCTAGTTAGCATAGTTAGTTCAAAATTAATCGTATAAATAAGGAACTGTAATAATGGAAGAAAATAAAGTACAGTAAAGCCAGTCTAAGCTGGAACCTATGTAAGTTGGGAACCGGCTAAGATGGAATGTTAACTTTTTCTTAAAGGAAAAGTATTATTTTACCCAAAACAATCCAATAAATAAATTGCACATTTTGGATGTATTTAAGAAGATTTGAGAGGACTTTTAGCTGAATGTCTGAAAAACTCCCACACTTTTTAAACTAGAAATTTTAAACTTGGTACAAATACCAGTCTTTACATGTAGTTGTGCTGCGCGGAAAATCATAATTTTGTGACAGCATTAACTCATTTTGCTGTCAGCAAAAATTTCCTAAAATATCAAAGAAATTTCTGATGGCCGAAAAATTTGCAAAAATTATACCTCTTTATATGACAACACATTTCCACTGAATATCGTTTTGGTATCTGAAAATATCGACTATTGAATTTTGAAACTGTAAGCCTAAATAAGTTTCGAACTATTTTGCCGAATGAACAAAAATTCGCACCAATTATACCTTTCTATAAGATAAATAAGTCCTCCGTATTTAAACTTAATATCTGCCCCCATTTTGAAAAATGAACATTTATAAAATTTGTCCGATACAGTTCGTTTTAAACTTACTCATATTCGAGTACATACTTGGTCTGTGTTTTCAGTTTTTTATTTGTTTCATTTACGTGATTACATGAAATTATTATTAAAAATTCTCCTATTCTCTCCTTCTACCCTAAATTGTTGTCCAATTATATTTTAAGCGCTTTATATTTATATTATATTTTATTTCATTTTATATTACTCATGTATTTTTGTTTTGTGCTTCTCACTTGTGGCCTGTATTTGGCTGTTGAGAGAACTGTAAAATAAATAAACTACAAGATAGATTTGTTTACGTCGGAACCGTTCATGAAACTATTTTTAAGAGTTTCTTAGGGTAGGAACCCTACATTTAGAGCCAACATTTATTTGTTGATTTCACCACAGGGTATTATTTTTCTGAACATGTATGCCAGATTTCATCGTAATCGGTTAATAGCTTAGGCTCCACGTCCCACTTGTCAGCATAAACTACAGTCAACAGTCAAATGGACTTTTTTTTGGTTTCAGGGGGCTATAAAACGTGAGAATTCATAAAAATCCCAAATATTTTTTATAATTTCTTTATATATATTTTACGTATATCAGAAAGTAAGAAAAAAAACGTTCAGTGATGAAATACTTTTTAAATTGAAACTCAAATTCGAAAGAGCGAAATAGGGAAAAACGTATAACACACAAGCACAATCACAAATTGACTTATTAAAACATCGTCTAAAACTATTCACTTGGGAGTAGAGTACTGCAGTAACAGTAAGACTGGCATAGAAACGAGACATTTTTTACGAAACCAGTAAATTTAATTTAAACCCAAACTGGACAAACAATCCTGAAGGCAAAGCAAACAATATCCAAACCGGAAAATTTAATTAAAAAAAAATATTGAATAAAGACTTTTTCAAATGAACAATCATTACACGTAGAGTTAAATAAAATAATAAATTAAACCAAACAAAAAAGTGTTGATTAATTAATATCAAACAAAAGAAAAGAAACAAAAAAATAATAATAATTGGATCTTTGTCTCTTAATTCATTTACATATTTATTTAAAATCTTTACTTCGTTTTAGCAATACATACATTTATAAAAATTGGATATTTTTAACATAGTTGATAGACGTCAAAACATATTTAACAAAGCTCATAATCCATGTCAAAAAAGATTTGTTAAATATTCTTTTATAGGAACATTATTTAATTTAATTATTAATATCAGGAGAGTGTTATGTGTATCAGGAGTATTGAGGAAAGTGTTTGATTTTTCATGCCATTGTGTAAAAACAAATTGCGTCCCCCCCCCCCCTAATACTAATTTTATGTGTACAAAACCAACGAAAACCAATTTATTTTTACTTCCCCGCGGAGTCAACGGTCAACGTACTAAGATTCGTTTGGTACAAATTGTAAAATGGTAATTATGTAGCATGACTGTAGCAATAAACTTTTTTCCAAACCCGCACATTTCGGTTATATTTGTTTTCGAAATCCCGGCAATGAATGAACATTTTGTGGTAATAGTTACATATTCTTTTTCGAAACCTAAAAATTGATGTATAACATAGTATGCTGTCTAAAACGTTTTGTTAATTCGTCCGACATATTCCGACGGATGAAACAAATATGGCATATTTGAAAACAAAATGCAAATTTTTCTACGCGAGTTCTTTATATTAGCACATTGGTTATATTTATGTAATGCGATATTTATCCAGCTAGTTTTACATAAAATTAACTAACTCAAACTTTTTAGTAAAATATTATTTTATCTTTATTTATAATGGTTATTACTAGAACAATTTACCCGATTGAAAGCGTAGAGCTCCGTATTACTTCTCCCTTTCCTTCTCCATATTTGTATTATTGTTATTTTCAATTATTTTCGTACCGTATGATACGTGGGAGCTACATACTAGGTTAGAGATGGAAACATTTTCGGACATTTTACAGGAAGGAAGACATGGTGGGTATGCTCAACATTCTTCACTTGTAATTTATGCGGGTAGGGCAGATTCAGTAACCCCTAAATCAGTTTTGTTATCTTCACCTACATCCCTTTGTTTAACTCTACAGACTAAATTATAACCAACTTTCTCTCTAATATTATATTATAAACGCTGATATTTAGAGGTATAGTTAAGTAAGTTTGTTAAAGTTAAGACCATCATATAAAATAAAAGTTTTTTCAACCGTCCATACACCGTTCTCTTTCAATTCAAACGGTTGGTTGGGTTTAAAGCACCTGGCTAAAACTATTCACACAAACTTAGACCCCGAGAAGCTTGAGGGAAGAGTTTGTTTTCGATCTAATTAATAAAGTAATCAAAATAAGGTATAAGTAAATGCAATTAATGTGCAAGGATCTGGAAATGTGTCGGTACAGCGGTTACAATAAACCGACGGGTCATTTAACAGAGTTTGATTTAAGAAGTTAAGACTTCAAAAGTTTAAGCCGGGCTTCGATAAGTTTAGATTATAGGTTGGGTAAACACGAGAGAGGCGGCACCAAGTTTACGAGAAAGGGAGGCAGGCATGAAGCCAAGTTTTGACGTGGAAGAGAAGAGTAGACGTCGGTAACATACTACACGGCACTGATAAACTTCACACCAAATTATACCGTTTTTTATATAGCAGCAAATTCAAATCAATCTACAAGAAAACTCATTTTAAGTTAGATTCAAGGAAATTCTTCACACGGCTGTAATAATAATAAAAACTTTCCTAAATAATACTTATACTTCTTACAATTCAAACAAGAAAGGAATAAAGACCTACTATAGAAATCACAGGAAAATATGTGACATAAATAACATTTCACGGCAAAATGCCACATTTGTCTGACAAACAGAACTTTTAAGTCATGAAATAACGACAGAATTAGTTTAATTTAATTCAAAAAAGAATTTATATCCACTATACATATCGCTGCGTTTTATTGTGCGAGTAATTTTATAGTTGTTGAATTTTTTCTTCGCAGTGTTTAACTCTAAATTTATAGGCGATAGAATAAAACTTTGACGACGAAAATAACATACCTAAAAAACTTCATTTCTGAAGTAATAAATAAGCAAAAAAAAGCCGGAATAGATATATGTAGCGTTAGAGTCTAAGATTATCGTACACTATTATACGTATACAAGCCCTTAGACCCGTTGCAATGGGCTTAATTTTATATTTAGAAAAAAGTAAGATTAGGTAAATTAAATAATTTAGATATCTATTTAGATTAGTTATTACATCTACTTGAAGACCAACAAATAAACATTTATTTTTATTGGAATAAATGTGGTCGCCTCAGTTTGGCAATAACAAATCATTTCGAGGTGCGTAGTCGTGACACCACTCGATTATATAAAGTATAATAATTGTGTAAACTCTAGATACTGAAAGTAAATAAACCGAGGGCATCAAGGCACACAATATCCAATTGATTTTTAATTTTATTTTTAAAAGTTTTTCCTTTGACGTAAGTTGATATCGTCATAACAAGCTTTAGATTTTCTAGGAAAGAAAGACGAAGGCTACTTAATTAATTTAAAGTTTTATTGAGAAAGGAGGAAAAACAACAATAAATAATTGGAAAATGACGGGAAAAATCATTATCACAAATAGAGGATTTTTTATCTTCAAAATGCTAATTGAATTTCTATAGAAAAAAATAAATAATGCATATATATATATATATATATATATATATATATATATATATATATATATATATATATATATATATATATATATTATATATAAATATATACATAGGGTAATTGTAGGGCCTGTAATATGTAAAGAGGTTTTTTTATCTTAAACAATGCTAAAAACAATTGAATTGAATAAAGTTTAAAATGAAGTAATTACTTTTTTTTTTTTGGATTTAATTTACCTTTATTGAATAAGAAAAAATACAACATAGGTATTAATACATAATAATATTTCATTACATCGAGTTATCTTTTTTGCTGATTTAACAATTTAATACTACATTAGGTTATCTCTCCACTAGAGAACATGGAGTCCTGAGCTGTGGAGAGAGAGTTTACACAGTTTGTTAAGTATATTACATTGTACAACAATAATTATTTTAAAAAGATTAATTAGTTATTTTACATAATTATATATTTATTTTAGTTTTAATTATATATTTATATTATTATATATTATTTTAGTTTTTATAGTTTTAGTTATTTATAGTAATGATAATGACTATATACATTTAGTTTTTACACTTTTTTTATTTTATTTTATTTCATTTATTTTATTTTTTTTGTTTATCTTAATAGCTAAAGTATATTTATAAAACTTTATAAAGGTAACTGTAGTAAAATAACAATGTGATAGGAAGTAGTTCAATGAGTAAAACCAATCGCTAGAGTAAGTAAATTTAGCTTCCTCTGCCAATAACAATTCTAAAGAAAAACAATTTTTCTACAAAGCAGTCATATACGTTTCAGTATGTTGATGTTTTTGCGTTAAGGTAATTTTGATAGTTAGTTTATGAACTTACACGTCTTGAGGTCCCCTGAGCCCGAAAAAAGGCTTTCAAACAATGTCTGTCAGCAGTCAGCCGCGAGGAGATTTCTAAAATGTAGTCTATTTAAATACGAATGTTGTATCTTTACAGTCGTTTTCCTGATAATCATCTAGTTTCTGAGATATTGATAAAAATAAATCTGATTTTGCTAAACATCAAAAACAAACAAGTAAGGCGCGCTTCACGTAAGTACGTGAGGCGATAATCGCCGGTTTCTGTACGATTAAGTTAAAATTATCAAGTGTAAAGTTTTAATAGTTGCATAATCTTTTTTTACACTTTAAATAGATGAATAACAAGTCATGGTGACTAAAAAATTTTATTTAGTCACCCGCCATATTAGCCGCCATCTTGAAAATAAGTGAGAAAACTCCAAAAAGTGTACTGTTGTCACAAATACCGAAATGCACCTGTGTGCCGAATTTCGCGCACGTCGAGTTCCTAGATATAGTAGTTTATGAATTGAAACATGCCAACGGACAGACAGACAGAGCCGTTATAAAGGTTTCTTTTCGCACTTCCTATAAGTAAAAAAAAAACACCTGATAAAACTAAATAAATCAAATTACTATGGGCCTTGAATACAGGAGGCTGATTCTGTAACTTTTTTGACATATATAAAAAATTTGACTTATATCAAACTTGGATATTTATCAAATTGTTGTTATATAATGTAGTGAATCTGTAAGTGGATGCATGCCCTATTTGTGGACAATATGGAACTACGCCGGGAAGCGGTGGCTAGGTGGTGGCCATTTTGTTGTAGTCCCTGTGTTTGTTTATTGCCCTTCCTGTGCTTGCGCTTATCCTTAACTTCCCTTATGTATTTAGTTTTCCTGTCTAGTTTTTTGTCCTCAACCTGTGTTTTGCCCTTGGCTATTTTTTTTTTTATATGTGTTTCTATTGTTGCAGTCCAAAATAGACTGCCAATTAGTGTGGCACATAGCTTCCTCTCATCCTATCATGTACTTTATTGTTAAATTTACATTAAAATTATTGTTATATTGTTTATTGTGTAAAAACTATTAATAATTTTAGCGATCTTTAACACTTCATAACGGTGTCGCTGTTGGTTTTACTAAAAAATTGTATTTGAAAAAAATGTTTGTCTCATAGAATAGATGAAGTTAGATTTTTTCCCGACCTAAAATTCCAATTTTAAATTTGAAGTTTTCGTTTACGCAAAAGTTGCTCGTGAACGCTTGGACGGATAAAGTTGTCCAACGAACTCGTCCTGGGCATTGGTAAAATGAACATGTCTACCAAATTTCATCAAAATAGGTCGACATTTACTCAAGTTATCGTCGCACGTTTCATAATTCGCGGACACACAGACCGACAGACAGACAGACAGACAGACAGACAGACAGACAGACACGGAACCAAAAATGTTCCCTGATGTCTGAAACGGATTTCTGTTTTGGAATTTTTCAAATCGGAGGCATAAAAGTTTTTCGTTCTCAAAAGTGAACACAATGCTTCCGTTACCTTCGGTAAGCTCGGAAGCAAAAACGAGAATGAAAACAATAATGGCGCTACTTTGTTTTAATATTAACTTCGTTTGATATAAATAAAAACATAACCTGACGAATTATATCAACAACAATTTTAAGTGGATATATATATATATATAAAACTTTATATATCAACTTTCTCTTTATATAAGAACAGACAAAGTTACAGATTCACGTTAAAAGGTTGCGCGCGCATCTTCATAACAACTTTTTGATATATAACCACATGAAAGGGGAGGTTTCAAAGTTATAGAATTGGCCTCCAGTAACAGTATCTATATGTATAAGGGGGTATCGTTAGATTTATCAGATGTTTTTTTTTATTTTTAAATCAGTCAAAATTGTTTGGTTTGGTTTGGGATAGCAGACGGTTGAAGCTAATAGTGAGCTTCTTTCGACAAACTATTCAAATTGATTAAAAGTCGGATGAATATTTTTTTAAGATACAAGTATTAATAAAAAAAACATCTGCGCATTAGGAAGAGAAACCAATAGGTGCAGAAGAATAAAAAATATGGGACCAATAATGGGCTAATGAAAAATTATGACCTATCATCTAAATTTCATTATATGGGACGAGTAGTTTTTAGAATATGTTGGTTTGCATAAATGTCGGAAAGTCCGAACGATAGGCAGATACGAGACTATAAATGTTCCCTGATATCTTTTTATTTATATACAGGGTGACTGGCGATATATGTGAAAAAATGAAGTAGGTTGTTCTACGTCTTATGGGCAACAAACAACGCTATATAAACTATGGGTCAAATCTTAACCGATTTCCAGCAAGGTCAAATTTTATGATTTTTTTAAGATCACATACCATTTCTTATAAAAACACTTATTCTCCAAGTAATAAAAAAAAAGTAAAGTAAAAAGTAAAAAAGTATAAAAGCTAGAACAAAATGTTTGGTATTGTTGTAAAGCTGAAAATTTTCCAATAAGAAAAAAAGCGTAATTTTAATTTTCCCGCCCTCAAATTACATGTCAAAAGAAAATTACGATATTCAATATACAAACTTTATATTTAAGAAACAAATTAAAAAATCAATTGCTTTGTGGTTCTATAACTTGGTAAAGAACCGAGCATAAACTTTTCGGACTTCAGGAAAAACTTCCTTATTTACTAACGTTTCGATCGATATTAATATTATTACCCATTCATTGGGCGGAATTTTTATTAAACTTCGCTGAAAGTAAAAAAGAAACGTGGTTATTGTTGCAATTCTTGACTTACAGGTTTCTAGGAAGACCTCGAAACCCTAAAAAACAAGCAAGGTTGGTTTAGTATACTCATCTTTGTGTCAACAATAGCAAGAATTAACATGTTTCATTTTCACTTTCAACGAACTTTACTAAAAATTCCGCCGTGTGAATGGGTAATAATATTAATATTGATCGAAACGATAGTCAATAAGGAAGTTTTTCCTGAAGTCCGAAAAGTTTGAGCTCGGTTCTTTACCAAGATATGGGATCTCAAAAGAAATATTTTTTAAAAAAATTTTCTTAAAAATAAAATTTATATAAAATTTTTGTCATATAATTTGAAGGCATGAAAATTAAAATAACATTTTTTTTATAATAAGAAAGTTTGTCAGCTTTACAACGGTGCCAAACATTTTATTCTAGCTTTTATACTTTTGGAGCAATAAGCATTTTTATGAGCAAAGGTATGTAATCTTAAAAAAACCATGAAATTTGATTTTGTGGGAGAACGGTTAAGATTTGACCCATGGCTTATATAGTGTTTTTTGTAGCCCTTGAGGCGTAGAACAACCTACATCATTTTTTCACATATATCGCCAGTCACCCTGTATATATTTTTTTTTTTCACTTTATTGATTAACACAACTTCAATAATAAACATGTTATGACTGATAGTGATAGTTATTATCGGCTTTTGATGTCTAAACTAATATCTGCCTATCAGGATAAAACCAATAATAAATTAATAGAAAAGACAAATCCATTCTTATGTCAATCCTACTCTTTGTGTGCTGAGCCTACAACAATGTTTGTAATAATACTATATTTTGTTAAAAAAAAACATTGCTTCGCAAAAAAACTGATGTACTTTAGGTCATATTTTTACCATCACCATCCAAGTATAAAAAAACTTATTTAAGTCAAATTAAAGAAAAGAGTGTCTTTATATAAATTACATTAGTAAAATAAAGAATTTTTGAAAATAGATAAAAATTTATAAAAAAAGCGATAGAGGTAATTTTGAGGGAAATAGAGGGGTATTAAATAAATAATCGGTTATTGCAAGATTTATCATAAAAAAAATGGTTATATGTTTAGTATTGATTAGTCCAGGCGTCATAGAGTCTATAATGGAAAGGGACACAGAGGTGTACGAATCCACAGCTGGGGCTATGTGTAGGCCTGGGGTAACTGTGAAACAAGCACGCACCCTTGGGCAACCGTGGCCTTCCCATCGACAATGCAATAAGCTCTATCTTGATCTAAACACTTTCCCACTGATGTCTATGATAACGTCGTCTTTCCTGTAAAGGTGAAACCCTACCAGAAGATATTAAACCTTATGGGTTTTCCACAAGTTAGAAAACAACAGTAAATGAGTTAATTAATTAAAATCACTGATTAGACCTAATAAAGATTAATTTTACAAATAATTCCTCAAAAAAGACATTATTGATAATTTCATACAATGCTCAATAAACAATACAATTCCAGAAAGTTTTAGATGTAGTATATGAGGTAGATAAAAATTGTTACAGCCAAGGATCCAAACAAGAAAATACAAGTCTGCCAATTAGAGTGGCACATAACGTCTTCGAGTCCTACCATGTACTTGAATGATGTTTTGCTTTTATTACTCAATACTGTTTAATTTATTTAAATGTGTCCATCCTTTCTTTAAATCTGTCAAAATTATTTTGTTTTAATACACTCTTTTAATTAACTTTACATGTTCAAATTTTGTAACTTAAATTTGCCCTACTTCCCACCTACCTAAAAAGCTGAAACTAGTACAGATTAAGTATTTTTGAGGACCATACAATAATCAGTTATTATTTTTACCAAATTATTAGTATTAGTCAATAAATAAAAAAATCGGGTACGGGGAACTTTTCCTCTCTTCAGAGGCCACTAAAATGGCCTCTCCAGTACAATATCATTTTCCAAAAAAGAATTATACATTATTTTTATTTAATTATTTGAATTTTGATGTAAACAAACTTAAGTATCGCACTAATTAATAATTATAGTCCAGTCGACAGGTATTAAAAATAAGGGTCTACCTTGCAAAAGGTCATAAAAACTTTTTTCTTTTTTTTATTGTATGTACCTAGACATTAGTTAAAAACCCAAGTTTTCGACCTCCTAGACCCTGAGCTAACCCAGAGGGGGGCCAAAATACGCGAAATTTTAGTGTTTCTTCTAGTTTTTTCTTTATAACTCTTTACCTATATGTCCTGAAAAAAAGTGATTGTATCTTTCTTGTAGAGCACTAAATTTGCAACAGTTTTTATATACCACATTTTTTCCTAAACCCTATACTTTCCTAAATATAGAGCTTCAAAGATGCAACATTTTTTTGAAAATATCAAAACTAACATCTTTTCTGAGGACGAAATTGGTCTATTTGTGTTATCCCACCCCTCCCAGTTAGATATTTTGGGTATATTCTACCTATGGAAGTACAAATAACCTCCACTAACCACAACTACTAACCACTAGTAACCAATACTAACCACAACTAACCAACAATAAACTAAATTTTCGGGGTTTTTTGTTCATCCTTTCTTGTAGAGCACTAAATTTGGACCAATTTTTATATTTCACATTTGTTTCTAAAACCTTATTTTTCGAAATATAGAGCTTCAAAGATGCAATATTTTTTTGAAAATATCAAAAATAACATCTTTTCTGAGGACGAAAGGGGTCTATGTTTGTATATCCCTCCCCCACACAGTGATTTTTTGGGTATATCCTACCTATGGAAGTACAAATAATAACCACCACTAACCTCCGCAACTTGGGTTTTGCAGATATTAAAAAAAAATATTGCACCTTTGAAGCTCTATATTTCGGAAAGTATAGGGTTTAGAAAAAAATGTTACATATAAAAATAGTTCCCAATTTAGTGCTCTAAAACTACAAGAAAGGATAAACAAAAAATCCCGAAAATTTAGTTTATTGTAGGTAGGTGGCGGTTAGTATTGGTTACTAGTTGTAGTTAGTGGTGGTTATTTGTACTTCCACAGGTAGAATATACCCAAAATATCTAACTGGGAGGGGTGGGATAACACAAATAGACCCCTTTCGTCATCAGAAAAGATGTTAGTTTTGATATTTTCAAAAAAATATTGCATCTTTGAAGCTCTATACTTAGGAAAGTATAGGGTTTAGGAAAAAATGTGGTATATAAATTTTTTTGCAAATTTAGTGTTCTACAAGAAAGATACGATCACTTTTTTTTCAGGAGTCTACCTATAGGTCCTATATAGGTAAAGAGTTATAAAGAAAAAACTAAAAGAAACACTAAAATTTCGCGTATTTTGGCCCCCCTCTGGGTTAGCACAGAGTCTAGGATGTCGAAAACTTGGGTTTTTAACTAATGTCTACAATAAAAAAAAAAAAGTTTTTATGACCTTTTGCTAGGTAAAATGTACTTGTCGACTGGACTATTATGTTCGCTTATAACTTTTAAACTAATCAATGGAATTTCATCAGGTTTTATTAAACGTTTTTATTAAACTATACGTCAAAAACGTATTTTTACTTTCAGTATTATTAAACGTCGAAGTTTCAAAATTAAAAAATCGATAACTTCAAAATGGCGGCCAATATCAAAATGAAATTTGTTTGTCATAAAGAGAGGTACATTCATGCCAACTTTTAACTCGATCGGCCCACTTTTCTATTTTGTAAAATGTTTACTGACTTAGCAAACTGGGTTTAAGATGGCGGAAAATGTTGATTTTACGGGCCATCTATGTGTAAGGACTGATTTTTGTACAAAGTTTACACTCTCTAGCTTAAAAGCTGTGGGAGTTATGCGTAACACAGATAGACGCACACACGTACAGACAGACTGTCATCCAGCTAAAAACCACTCAAATCGTCTTAAAAACATCCAAAACGGATATTTCCGATGAAATCTCGGTTTCGGACTTTTTGGGTGAAAACAATACTTTTCCTATATACCTTCGGAGAAAACGAGGAAAAGTAAAAATGTCTGATAAATATGACAAGTGACAAGTACAAAATCAAACACAACAAACAAACACTATCAGTAACAGGTAATGGAGGTTATATAATTTCATTTAACATTTAATTTCAAACAGCAGTTATATCACCGAAGCGAAGTTGAAACTTTGTAGAGGCCCACACCACAACACCCTTGTAAGGGACAAATCTTATAATCTATATTTGGCCCTCTTCAAAATCAGCAATCGCTATGAAATTTCCAAATTTATACCGTCAAACAAAGTACATATATCAAAACGGATACTTCATATTTAATAACTAAAGGTCGACCAAGAAGAGGTAGCAATCTGAGAAGTGCGCGTGGTTGTTTTTGTGTCATGTGTAGTCAGTTTTTAATAAAATAGAAAAAAAACATTAGGAATCGCTAATACTATTTGCTTATTATAATTAATGGTCGTGGAGAGATGTCAATTAGAAAGTAAAAAAAAATTAGTCCCAGACTAGTATAAACGACTAATTCCGATTATAAACGAAGGAAAGTTTCAAGTTTTTCCCGAGTGCCGTCACTTCTTAGTCGATCTTAAGCTCAATTTAACAAAAACCCAATGCTTTTTTATATAAATGGTGGGATGATTTAACAATATGAAACACTGGTTGAAGCAGAACATAAATGATGGATGGTCATGTCATTTGGACATACCCACTGGAACCCGACATACTGCCTCCTTCTCTAACATAGAAAACTCCCATATATCATACAAATAATAGTTGCATAATGCATACAAGCTAAAATATTTTATAAATGTATCACATCCAACTTTTCCGAGCTAACCGAAGGTAACGAAAGCTATGTGATCGTGCTGAAGAGCGTACATTTTTCATAGTTTAAAAAAACTCTTAAGACAGAAATCCGTTTCATACATTAGGGAATATTTTTGGTCATGTCTGCCTGTAGGTCCGTCGCATAGATTCCTCGCGACTTATGGCGTATACTTCTGATAAGTACTTTTAAAGATATAAGCGTTATAAAAAAAAGCTTTGTGCGCATATATAGAAGAGAAACCAATAGCGAAAATGTCCCTAATGTATAAAACGGATTATCTTGGAAATGATTCAAATCGGAGATACGAAAATGTTGTTCTTCAGAAGGATCACATAGCTTACCTTGGTAAGCTGGGAAGCAAAAAATTGAAAGTAATACGTTAATAAAATATTTTATTTGGCATGCATAAAACGTATTCATTTCAAGTAAGATATCTACCCCACTAGTTGGCAGTTAATTTTTAAATCTGTCAAAATTTGTCTGTCACTTAGTCTCCCCGTCTATCGTGGTGTCGCAACATTTTTGCAAATCAATAAAACGTAAAAACTGCCATTGTTGGTCTCATAAGTTTCAATCTTCTGCGCTCATTGGCATCACCTATATTTTTAAAATTACTCATCTGATTTTAAAGAAGATTAAATAATTTTTCGAATGTAGCCCATATATGGTAACCGTCTGCGCTTGTCTTTAAATTTTGCTAAATTGATACTTTAAAATCAAAACCATTTTGACCTTAGAATAATACTATATATATAGAAGGAGGATCACTGATGACATTGAAGCCAACTTTGGTTGTGTCCCTTAATCCGCGTTCTAAAAATTCATTTTTGTAATTTGTGACGTCATAACTCTAAAATTATTTGCCTTTGGTTTTTTAATTTAATTTTTTATTAAATTATAATTATTGATAGTCAGTTAAGTTTATTGAAATATTTTTTTGTGTTTTATCTTATTTTAGCTTGAAATATGCTAAAAATAATGTTTATTGTATCATGCTGGGCGAGTTGTAAAAAATGACATCAGAGTAAACGTAAACAATAACCAATGGGAGGGTTTTTCTTCTTGATGTTTGTGAGCGGGCTTTGAATAGTTACTAAAGCATGGCCAACCTTCTCCTGTTTAAATGAAAAAAATGAGTGTTGTTATGTTGGCAGCCTGGTCTTAAGGACACAACCTCTCAGCAAAAGTTGGCTTCAGTCTCTTATCAGTAATTGCTTAGGATTCCGATACTATGCTCCTTCTATATATAATACTAGCTGAATACCCGTGCTTCGCTACGGGGTGTTTTATTTTCAATTTAATGGATTTATAAACTACCATCAAGAAACATTTAAATTATTTTACAAAGCGAGAATATCTAGATTCTATCCCTCCCCTTTGATAAGATAATTTGCTATTATCCCAAATTAGTAATTCATTCCGACTAAATTTTTAAAAAGGAAAAGCAGTGGTATTTTCCTTCTGTACCCCCCCTCCCCCCTCCCCGTGTCTTTTTACATCCCTTGGTTGAAATTGGAATTATCTTTTATTAATATACATACTTACATCCAAAATAAGAGCTCTTTCTCAAGTATTAACTTCCTAACTTTTGAAGATCCGTCTGGGCTCAATTCCCCTTCTTTTCTTACTCTGTCCTTATGTTCCCCTTAGGGATAAAATTTTAGAAAATCTCTATTGGCAGTTATCAATATAATTTAGAAATTATTATACTACGTATACACTAGTAGATTTTATTTTAGAATTTTAAAGAAGTGGTCATGATTAAGTTAGTAAAGGTTTAGGCACGGTAAGGCGTGATTTATTAATTATTGCCTTAATATCTAAAAATAAATCTAAATATTTTTTGACAGAGATTGAAAAGTAATTTCTTTAACAGTTCTTCGCGCACACACTTACGTTGACATTTCCTTTTTACCCCTCTCCTAAATGAAAATAATGACAGAAACGTACATTACAATTACTTTTCTCTTAAAGAGCCTTTCAACGATATGCATCATAAAGGGTACCTATTAATTACTTTGGCATTTGTACCCCGTACTCCATACCAACATATTAACTTTATAATCTCATGTAAGCAGTACACTCATAGACACTCTTCATTTATATAAGATGTAGTTATACATATTTTTCCATTTTACCCCCTCCTAAATGAAAATATGACAAGTACTGTACATTTAAAGAGCTTTTCAACGATATGCATCATTAAAAGTATTCATTACTTTGACATTTGTACCCCGTACCCCTGGGTACAAAAATAAAAAATTCGCAAAATCCTTTCTTAGTGGATGCCTATGATATGAACCGAGTATATCCTCAAAATTTCAAGTCTCTCGGTTAAGCAGATTTTGCTGTGCGTTGATTCTATGTCAGTCAGTCAGTCAATCAGGACATTGCCACTTATATTATAGATTATTAAGATTTTGACAGAATTGAAAACACTCTGCCAATTTTTTAAGATATGTTGGTTATTGTTATTAAAAATCGAGCGAAGGACAGAAAGGACGAGCACAGCACCATTCCCTTCGGTAAGCTTGAAAGAAAAACAATTTTGTCCTCATGCGGAATTAAAAGCGCTGAAGCCATCCAAATTTAATTAAAATCGAACAAGTAGTTTTTAAAATGTGGTGGTTATCAAAAATGACGACACACGACCAAAATTGTTCCTTGAGGTCAATCTACGAATATTTGAATTCGAACAAAGAATGTCTTTAGAATGATCAAAATGCTTCCGATACCTTGGAAGCTCGGAAGCAATAATTTAACAATAAAGGTTTCATTTTTTACTGCTTAGCTAAGGAAACCTTACGATAGCATCATGAGACTTGTGCTCGGTCCCCCAGTCAGAATATGTCAGATAGAAAGCTAGGGGATGTTGTTAATGTTATAATTATATATACCTATATGCTTGGTTTGTCTTTCATAAATGGATTAATAACATCTGCCTGCATTAGTCATGAATACAGAACCTACACAACTAGGATTCTTTCTTATATCAAAGCTAGGAATTAAACCTGTCGTAGAGAAGCACAATCCTACAACAGACACTCGATTACTACTTAAATCTGCTTAAACCTAAGTACTTCACACAATAATGATTAAACTGACAATAATAATTAAATTACGTTTTCCTCGTCTACATTAAGTGAATTGTTTCCTTGTTACTTACATCTTCTTTCTTTAAATAGCTAAATTAGATAGTTATACAGACAATCACCAAATGATAGAATAAATAGGAAACAGGTCTATCGGATGTTAATACTTTTATTGTCAAACGATAGTCACACTTTTAACCAAGGTCGATTTCAGCCACTCTATAAAGGGAATATTAAATAAACTAATTATATTTATAGAAAATTATCAAAAGACTCAAACAATAAAATAAAAGTAAAATAATTTTGATAAAACTCACTTCAATTATAAGTTATTAAAAATGCTTTTCAGAAGTAACTTATTTAATGAATGTTTAAATATTCATTTAATATTAATAGATTAAGTAATCATAAGAGTTTAAAAAATGGTCGGTTTGTCAAACCGTGACTAGTTTAATGACCACAACCAATTAATTAATTTAATTGGAAATTAAATTAACAAAAGAGTGTAAATTTCAGGCGAACAAATTAAAAAATTTTTTACTATTGTGACCAATGTTGGAATAATAATAAAAAAAAAATAACAAATACAACTCAACTAGATTTTAAGTTTTTCATTTACACCTTAGTTATCCCTCCTCCATAAACATTTCTGTTGTCTCCTTTCGTTGCCATTTTCCTCATATTGCTTCCGAGCTTACCGAAGGTAACGGAAGCTATGTAATCGTTCTAAAGAATGAAAATTTGTTGTCTCCGATTTCAAAATTAGTTTCAGACATCAGGGAATATTTTTGGTTCCGTGTCACTCTCCCTATCGTCCAATTTTTGCGAACCGACATATCTTAGAAAATTACTCCGATTTTAATGTAATTTGGATAATAGATCGTAATTAGCCTATTGTTGGTCCAGTGCACGTTTAAAACCTTGATACTTTTATACATGTAGAAATTCACTAAATTAAAATTAAAAAAGGGAAAAAATTAAATAAATTTGACAATAGGCCTGGGCGCACACTGAGACGCAGGGCAGGGCAGCACAGTTTTTTTTAACCGCATAAATATACGAGACCGCGTGAATTGAGACGCCAGATCTACTAGCGTCGGGTAGGCTACGTGTGTTATAGTACTGCCCTGCCCTGTTCTGCGTCTCAATTCGTGCGATTTGTTATATATCCATGCGGTTGAAAATAACTGTGCTGCTCTGCCCTGTGTCATCTGCGTCTCAATGTGCACCCGGACTAATAGGTTTTTAGTGAAGTAACTAGTTAAGTGCCACAAAAAAATTATTTTACTATTTTATAACATGTTTCAGAACTTAAATTACGAATCTCGCTAAATTGGCAATTAGTTTACTTTCATTTTATGTAACCATATAAAACATGTTTAATAAATAATTTAAACTATAAAAAAAACATTTTGCTGTCTTTTCATAAAAATCTTCATCTGTCACGAAAGTATAACGTAATATTTGATATCGTATCCTTCAAAGCCAACAACTAATCTATAGAGGAGAAAAAAAGGAAAAATAAATATAAAATACATGAAAGGTTAGAAAAATAATATCCAAGCTAATAATAAAAGTCAAAATAAGATTTTGAAAGAAAGCAAACGACTTGAAAGAAAGATTTGAGGATTATTGTAAAGGAGTTGTATGCTCAAGGAAAACAACTCAGCTGAGTAGAGTGAGGCTTAGACATGCAAGACAGTAATTTTTTAAAACGAGCGCTGTAAAAAAAACCTTCTACAGTTGAATGATAATAAAAAGTTGATAAGGTTCCTTTATTTTTTTCCAAACACAGCAACTAGACTGTATCTAATACGGAAATAGAAGGGGATCTGGACGTATAAACCACTCTGTTTTACGTTGCATCATTCTACACATAATGTTTGTTTAAAAAATAGTCTGCTAATTTATGTGGCATATAGCTTCCCCGCGAGATTTGGATCTGATTCGATACCTAGAGGGGTCATAATTATTTAAACCAATATCAAATCTTTCGTAGAAGGTTGAAATTAACATGGGCCATCTGTGGGCTACTTTCGAAAATCCATCAAAATTTCTTCAAAATCGAATAAGTAATTTTTATAATATATAAAAGCTATTAAAACAAAGTTATTGCATCGATTCCCAGTGATGTCACAATTATATTTAAGTAATATTCAATTTTGTACATGCTTTTTTTTTGTTTGATTTTGCACACTTGCAATAAGGTACACAATTTGTGTTAGCGAGAGACATCAAGGGATGTGCCACGCAAGCGCGACACATATGAGTCGGACACGACGAAACTATGCAGGACATAGGACATGGCGTAATGCCGAGCCAACATCTTTTTGACGTAATTATCTGATGTTGGAACAGTTCCTATGTGTCGCGCTTGCGTGGCACATCCCTTGATGTCTCTCACTAACAAAAATTGTGTAGCATATATTTTAATATTTAAAATGTATAGTTATTCGTACCACCGAAATTGCATTAAAATCGAAGACATTTTTAACATATTATATGGTCGTTCGCAAAATATATTCAATTAAAGACCGACTGCTGACAAGACAGACACGAGACAAACGTTTTCTTCGGTAAGCTCGAATGTAACACATGATTCATTTGTAATAATGAGAATACCTTGATAGCCAGAGAAAATATATATTTGTCATTAGCCATTAGCATTTGTCAGTTCTTCGGTAGAAACTAAATGGTATTCAGCCAAATAATCTTTTTCTCTCCTAAAAATATAAATTAAAAGCATTTGTAAGTCAATAAAAACATATTGAAAGAAAGTTATACTTTATAATGAATACTCTAGCTACTGAAAGCTTGATTTGTCTACATTCATACTTTAAAAGAAGTGTAAACTTCCAAAAAAAAGTAATTTAAACATTTGACAAAAGCATTAGTCGTAATATCGTCTCTTAACAAAAAAAAGGCTATCCAATAAATCTCAAGAAAAGCATTTGTTTTATATTATCTCAAATAACAAAAGCATTTTTCGAAGTCAGAAATTATATTCTGACATATAAAGTAATTCAGAGTAATATTCACGTAGTAGAATCTCTGATAAAAGTGTTGTAATAATGTGTATCTTTTTGAAAAAAGTTACAACACCTACCTACTAAATCTGTTTTAAAAGTTGAATGATTTATCAAACTTACAAAAGAAGAATCATTAATTCAACCTTCCCACTGTACAAATTAAATTGTAAAAGAAATTTACTCAGCGAATCAAATATTTGTAAAATTATGACCAATCGATTTAGTACTATCTTCTGAATGTATCGAAGAATGACAATTGTTAAATGAAACATTTGATATAAATTTGAATATAAGAGCAGATCCCAAGTAGTAAGTTATGAAAATGTATTGCCTATGGCTAGATTCACTTGAAATATATCGCTATTGTATGCATAAAGTGGTATTAATAAAATAAATGGAGGGTTTAAGCCTGAGACATGATAGTAATACATGATTCCTCTGGAGCTATATTTCGTCCTGGCTCTAAGAACCACTAAAGTCAACCTCTAAAAGTGCTGAATTTGCTCTCGGGCCTCTCAGAACAGACGGGAGAGTATATATTGATTTTTTTTAGCTGAAACCAATGTTTTAGTTAAATTTATTCCCTCCTCCTGCTCTTATCACGGTTATTTGCATAAGATTTCTCATTAATCTCGAGCCCCTAAAGGAAATATATAAAACTTACGAATGACAAAATCGATACTTCTCAACCAGAATTTTTAAAAACCAGAACATCTACTTCATCACTAATAATAAATTCATATATAACTATTCAGATAAATTAGTTAACAAGCAACCTTTACAAAAACCTTAAAATTTATACCTACATCATTTATTTATAAAACTCAAAGGAGCAAAATTAAACAGTGGCTTGTCAAAATACCAATAGAATATTTTAGTATTGTTTATATGTTGGAACAACATAAAGCTATAAAATAATGTATACATACTCAAACTGAATGGGCGTGCGAGGTTGTGGCTATATAATCCATTAACAATAAAATGGCTACAAAGGAAGATCTAACAACTTCTAACTCGAAAATACTTTGACTACTACGCCTAACTTGGATGAAGAGATGACATCGCTCAAACAAGAAACTAAAGGACTGAAAGAAAAAGTGATTAAAATGGAGAATAATGCCAACAAAACCATTTATTTTTTAGAGGTTAACCTACAAGTAATAATTATATGAGTAATATTAAAGAAATTCGTTCCGCTGTTCTGCGGGATTAAACGATGTTTTATAGTTCAGGCTTGGTAATAATATTGGGTAATAAGCCCCGTGAAAGACCAACAACTTGTAAAGGCTGAATTTTGGAACAGTGCAGAGGTACTAGTAGTATTTTCTAAATTAAATAAAATCAAGGGTACCACCATTTTGGTGCATCCTGATTACGTGTTTCAAATCAGAGCGAAGAGGGACTAACTTTTGGCTATTAGATTAGAAGATGGAAAGGACAGTCTGCCTCTGATAAAATCAATTGATGTGCCTTACTGGTTTCAAACCCGGAAGACTCATATCGCACTACCGCGCGAAGACTGTTACATCTCAATTTTTATCGGTTTTGAGTTATGTCCACAGTGAGACGCAGAATAACGAGCTCTATCTGGTAGTAAGACCGTTATATCAATAACTCAAATATTAGCCGCTTGAGAGAGTAAGTTGCGCTCTTCGAGTGGGGTAGTAGGGATAGTAGTATCATACGAAGAAGGTGACATCTCGAGACTCTTAGTTATAACCGGACAGTCAAGGTTGACTCACGTCGAATATAGTTATATCCTGAGATATAACTATCATCGACTGAAAGGTATGTCAAAATCTAAAAATATTATTGTTTTATCTTTATTTATAACGTTCTTCGTTTGTAAATTTTTACTCAATATTTGATTTATAACTCTCTAATTGAATAGATATCACGTTATTCAACTGAGTCAATTTTCATTAATTCCTCTAATTGTCATAACAAATAATTAAATACCAATATTTTTGTATAAGTTAAGAATAGGTTCATTTTCTTCGTTCTATTTTTTTGTTCAGATAATTTCAAATAATTTAAACCAGGCTATATAGCCTGTAAACGGAATTACACAGTAATGAATTTATTGATACTTAGCCACTTTATTTATTTATAATACAATAATACTTACTAATAATTAATGGGTCGGTTTCAGAAAGCAGGGTTTAACTAGTCCGTGACTAGCGTTAGTCGAGGACTTACTAACTCTGGGGTTAAATATTGGATTTCAGAGAAATGGTTTAACTCAAGGATTAGCTTAGTCTCGGACTAAAGTTAGTCCAGGTTTATTTAAAACATATTGTTGAGAATCTCCGCAGCGCCACCGTCAGATCTTATTTATTTGTTTACTTTTTTCATTTGCGACATGTTGACGTTTGAGTCTGATATTTCTCTGTGTTTTAAATTGGTTTATTACTTACATTAAAGAGACGTTTTCCCCATTTTTGATTTGATATTGAATCTTGTAATTATTCTGAACACATACTTTTTATTTGTTTTAATCAATTCAGTGCTGCCAACTATATGTAGGGGGGGGGATACCCCTGAGTTTGACTTAGTCGCGGACTAGCTAAATAAACCCGGGCTAACTTTAGTCCGAGACTAAGATAATCCATGTGTCAAACCTTATCTCTGAAATCCAATATAGTCCAGTCAACGAATGCTCAAGAAGGGATTGTAGGCAGACTTTTTGATATTTTTTGTTTTATTTTTGGGATGTGTTTAGATGTGTTTGGAGATGATTATACCAAAAGTCCCCAGCCCTAGGGTCAGTGCTAACTCCGTGGCAAGGCAAAATGTGTCCCGTTTTTTGGTCGTTTGGCTATATCTGGGAAACAGTGTGTTATAACTAAAAAGTAGTTATGTTCAAAATAAAAGCTGAATTTATTCTCTACATTAGAGTATATCTTCTTTTTTCTGTATCTCTTGCCGTTTAGGAGATACCCGCTGTTGAAAATGGGACTTTTTTTAAAAAAAAAATTACATTTGCTCTACGTTTTTCAAACAATTTTGTCAAAGAGTGGTCCATTCAAAGAGTGGTTTGTAGACAGACTTTTTGATATATTTTTGGGATGTGTTTGGAGATGATTATACCAAAAGTCCCCAGCCGGTCAGTGCTAACTCCGAGGCGAGGCAAAATGTGTCCCGTTTATAACCCCGGAGTTAGTAAGTAAAAAAAGTAAACAAATGTTTATAACTTCTTGTAGATAATACATTTTGATAAAAGTAAATCATTTTAAATTAACGAAGTGATTAAATAATTCCTGATTTTTAAAAAATAAGAAATATTCATTTTTTTAATTAGTAAGTATTTATCATTATTGGGAGGCCCCGATTTAGGGTAAGATGCGCCCTGGGCAAACCTTTTTAGCCACCCCCCCCCCCCCTCAAAAAAAGAATGAGATATTTGTAATTACTGAATAGTATTTTTGGGTTAACCAATGTGCTGATACCATACTGTACTACCATACTGTAGTAAAAATGATGTTTTTGGTATTAACCTGAAATGGTGTGTACTGTTGATAAAAAATTAGTAGGCCTAATTAATTTTTTATAACCCGTTTTTGTGCAATCTGCAAACATACATGAACATAATTGTAAAGGTACCAGTTTGCATGTGCAATACTACTTTTTAAAGTGTAAAATCAATTTGTTTTTGATAAATGAACACGTGGATTAAAATAGTCATAACTTTTATTACCAAAAAGAAAATACACGAAATAGATACTTAGATATGAATATGACTTTTGGATTTGTCTGCTGTTCGGTATGAAATAAACATTAACATTTTGAAAATAAGTAAAAAGTAAACTTTTTGATGTAACGAATTACAGTAAGTGAATAAATAGCCTATTAATATAATAATTTTCTTGAAAACTTAAAGTTAACGCAACTAAATGGAAACTAAAACTAAAACTAAAATGGAAAAAAATATTTTGGTTTCCATGGCGTATTCTCACTCGGGAAAAATTATATTATCGTTTTGATAATATTACTTATAGCTTCAGCTACTTTATACTTTATGCACATAATGACATATACTTAACTCTGATACATAGCACAAATCTGCTGTCTCTTTATGAAAGGTGCCGTCGGCAAAAATCTCAAGGCTATTAGCACCTGAGTTTGAACCGGCACCGGACTTCCGACCAATGACTCTTTGTTGATGATGGCTTGTTAAGGGCAGGTGCTAATATTTGAATTAGTCCTCTTACGCATGTTTTAGAAAACCTTTATCTGTCTTCAAATTCGTTATTTTTAAGTTGGATGAAAGGGTTAAAATTACTTAATAAATTATTTCTCCTGTTTAATATGTCTTCATTATCGTCTAAATCTAAATATTCAATATAATCCATTTTTAAAAATCAAATTATTTAGTTATTATTATTTTTGTTTTATTTTTGATAAACTTAAAAAAACGAAATAAAGAAAAATAATCACATAAATACGCTTCTTTTTTTATACTAGATATCGTACAAGTATATTCTATAGTAGTACATATATTATAAATTGATATAAATAATACGATAAAAAAAAAAAAATTGTGTAAACCCAGGTTAATTAATTTTATAATGAATAGGTACTTATATAACGCGTATTTAATTTTCAAAGAAATAATAAAGATGGTAAATAATGCTGTATTAAATAAATTTATGATTCATTCTTTATTTAATCCAAAACTTAAACCTGCCCCCTACCAGGTTTAAGTTTTGGATTAAATTTAACACTTAACGCAGGATTTAGTCAAGAACTTTAGCCCTAGTTTAAATTTTAGTCTAGAGCTAGCTTAAACCTCGTCTTTTAAACCCAAATATCTTAGTCCAGTTCTAAATATGGAGTTTAATCTCGCGTTAATCCTTGTCTCTGAAGCCGGACTAGGTTAAGTGCTTAGTCCTAGTTTAAAACAGATTTAAACCTTGTCTTAGAAATCGGATTTTCTTAGTCCTGGACTAAATCAGTGATTTAGTCCAGGACTAGCGTTAAACCTCCTTTCTGAAACCGACCCAATAATACTTATAATACTTTTATTTATTATACTCAGAAAATGAAAGTTTCCAGGTAGAGAGAGAATAAACCATGAATTGCATTTTATTATAAAAAATGATTGCGTATGATTCATCATTGTTTTAATGAATTCTCTATTTTTAGATGACTTTTGCAGGTAGGAGTCTTACCATATTAGAACTAGCGCTAAAAGATGATAAAAACTCTTGTCATAGGTTAAGTAGTAAATTTTAGTTTTTTAGTAATTATAATATTGCATGTAAGTCATTAACACTAAGATCAACTGAGGTTGTGATGTATAAAGTATATAATTTGGGTTAAAACTTTGTATTAAGAAAAAAATAATGATTTTATTTTGATATTACTACTACATAAATAATGTGCTTATTACTTTTACTCTTAAAAAGTGTTGTTTTTTTATTATGAAAAAAATATAATTATACTCTTGTTCATGTTAATTTTTTTTATAATATTATTCCCTCACATTTACTAAGTTAATACTTTCATCTATCTCTGAACCTACTAAACCCTGCTGTTCTTGGGTGAAAAAAATTGCACCTGTACACGGATAGGGTCTGTCAGACCCATTTTTTCAAAACAAAATTAAGATGGTTTATTATTTAAATATTGTTATTTTGTTTTAGAAAAAAAATCTTCATTTATCAGTAAAAAATATAGAATACAATATATCAATAAAAACACATATAAAAAAAAAATATATATATTTTTGTAATTTTTAATTTTGAGGTAAAAAAAAAAAAAAAAAAAATAGACAGGAAGAAATTATGTGAATTGTTCAAAATATGGTACTGAACTGAGAAAGGTTAGTTTGACTTGAAGGTATAAGAAGGGATGGTGTTATAAGAACCTCCCTTATCAGTGTTTTGCTAATGAGTGTGACACCCTGGGTCTGACAGACCCGACCCGTGCACTCTAGGGTGTGGGATCTGTGTAGAATAGCTGCGTAATATTACCTTTAAATTACAAAAATATGTTAAAGCAATAAATAATCAAATGGTAACATCTACTTTATTTCGCATTAAGTTACTTGAAGATGGTTACATCTCTGACTAAATTTATATTTCAATAAATTTTAAGTAGTATTGAATTAAATAAAATTATACGGACTAGCAGGCAATAAATTTGCATATGTATAGATAATTAATTTAGAAAATAAATTAAAATAACTCAAACTATGAATGAAATAGTTAGTTTTAAAAAACGTAAAAACTTTAAACTCGAATTTCTCAAAACTCAATTATTTGAGATGTAACAGTCTTCGCGCGGTAGTGCGATATAAGAAGAGGAACGAAAAACACCAAAACAAGACTTCTAGAGATGTAACTGGTTCTATTTATAACTACAAAGGGAGAATGGATCTGCTAACGCTTTTAAGCTTTCAAGATCATCGCCTCGCAACCGTCCTAACGCAAACAACTGTGACCAGTCCTGCTGGCCACAGCCATACTTGAAATCTAAACAAACACCATCTCAACACGCTAAGTGCCATTCTTTATGCCCATCTTAGATTGCGCTATCTAGGCCATTACATTTTAACCTTCAGATCTAGCCCTATAGATTAAAAGCACTTAATGGTGACAATTGGAGAGCCTTAGCATCTTACCTAGCAGTAGCTTATACATTAAGGAACAATTTTATAACTAAAAATGTATATTTGTCTACATCCACGGCTTATATACTGGAGAAAGAATCAATGTATAGTTAGTCAGTGACCAACTATCTTAAAACCAATCATTTTAAACTGGCCAGCATAATGTCAAAACATAACACTTCTTTATAAAGAAAAGAAGAAAATGTATAATTCCATATCAAAATTGTATTCATGATTTGTAAGAATTGTATTGAATATTATTATACGAAGTAAGTAAATTGTAGTGCAAACCACACGCACAAGCAGTAATAATTTAAAATATCTGCGGTAGAACTAGAAAACCGGTTTTATCTATATAGTCATGATCAATGTCATCACTATAAAAGCAGAAATCTTAAGATAATCCATTTAACTACCAACCTCATGTTAGAGAGGCAGTAAAATCCCTGGTCTAAGAGATTAGTAGAAACGTAGCAAGTAAACAAGCATGTATATTAGATATACTTTTAATCTGTCTGTAGAATAGAAGTAAATATAATAATCTATTCTGTATGTTATTTAATGACTTTATTATTAGAAATTCATATTTTTTTTTAAATTAATAAGTAACATTATCAGTCTAAAATAATATTATAATATTGTCATTTTCAATTTAAAATTGTTGGGTGTTTTTAATCACGGTAATGATACATTTTATAAAAGAATATTTTTTATCTTAACAATATTTTCTTCTCCGAATCAAAATTTAGATTTATTTAACTTGTAAATAGATTTTAGTAGTTTTTACCATACACAACACGAGGATAACTTAATTTAGGGTTAGGATGCACCACAGGCCCGGGGGTTTTCTCCATTCTAATGATCAATTGCTTAGGTTTCGTTCACGACCGATAACATGGGAAATCTTTTGGAAACAAGTTTATCTTCCATTATTCACACATCATTAACACTTATTCATAACAAGACTTTAAAATTAAGACATTACTCAAACATATCTTGTAACGTTTTTCAAATATATTTCCCAAGAACTCTCTTTAACCATTCAAGTACGATTTTCTAAGCAAGGACAACCATTAGCTTTTTCCCGAGGAATTACAAGTCATCCCATAGATTTAAATCAAAGCTTCCCTTAGGATTTGGCTGGTCATCTAAGGTTACCGATTACGTCGTTCTTTTTCCCCCATGATTTATATTAGAAGGCTCCGCTCATCCGCTGTCACTAGATCCCCACCCTAAACGACTTCATCTAATCGTGAGAAGAAGTCTACAAACCCAAATAAACTCTCAAGTTGAGTCAAGAATAAAAGCGAATATGTAGGATTTTACACTTGTTCTAGAGCTATACAAGGTGTTTCAGAGAAAGACAAGTGTCTTTCCCCCTAACTACATGTCCTGAGGAAGAGAATATAAAACCTTTTAATTTCCTTTCAGCAGCCATGTATGTTAGACACAGGAACTAGAGCATGGAGATGCAGTTAATGTCATGTTTTTCCCATCTTCTCCAACGACCAAATAAAACCTACCGTACAACGAATTACTCTGCTACAGCTACTGCTTTTCACCGAGTTAAATTCTTTTGTTTTCCTCCTTACTTCTAGCTTCACTGCAAATATACAAGGCAGTACAACTCAGTTTTAAATCTACCTGGATTAAAAATGTTAACAGTTTTAAATAAACATTAAATTAAATGTTTAACGAATTAAGATTCTTCAAGATCAAAATAAAATGCATTATTAAAGAATAAAACGCCAAGAGATGATAGAGAAAACGCGCATCGCTATAAAGTTAGTTACTAAAAAACCGGTTAAAACAGATAATTAATATAGAAAATACTGGGAAGAAAAAAAAAAAATCTTTCCGAAAAGGGTGTGGTTGTTTTCAAACAAAATAAAATACTCTGTCAATTAGTGTGGCACATAGCTTCTTCTGTCCTATTTCGTAAAATTTAATGATTTTATGCTTTTAAAATCAATTATTAACCAATTTACCAATTGTAAAATCCAATTTGTTTAATTTTCCTCCCGTTTTTTAAATCTGTAAAAATTGTTTTGACTTCTTACATGTATTAAAGTCTCAATTTAGCAAAATTTAAAGAGCATAGACGGTTGAAATTAATCAGCATATCTGTGGGCTACTTTCCACGAACCATCAAAATTTCATAGAAATCAGATTAGTACTTTTGAAGATATAGGTGTAAATAAATGTATGTTTGTTCATGTATAAGTGAAACAAATGAGCGCAGAAGGTTGAAACTTATATGGGACCAATAATGGGCTAATTATAACCTACCATCCAAATTTCAATAAATTCGGACAAGTAGTTTTTAAGATATGTTGGTTCGCAAAAATTGAGCGACAGACACAGAACCAAAGTGTTCCCTGATGTCTGAAACGGATTACTGTCTTGGAATTTTTGAAATCGGAGACCTAAAAAATTTTTCGCTCTTAAGAACGATCACATAGCTTCCAATACCTTCGGTAAGCTCGGAAGCAAAAATCAAATTTAGTATATTGATACTTGGATTTTATTAATTTATATTGAATACTAGCTGGGTACCCGTGCTTCGCTTCGGAGTGTTATAATAATTAGATAAGTTTATAAACAACCATAATGAAACATTATAAATTATTTACTATATATTATCTATACCCCCTCCTCTTTGATAAGCAAATTTTTATAATCCTAAATTCCCCCCCCCCTTAAGTAAAATATGACAAAACAATACATAAAAACTATTAATCTACTCTTAAAGATCTTTTGCATCATCAATGGTATTCATTACATTGACCCCGTATTCATTACTTGTACCATACCCCTGTGTACCAAATTTAAATTTCCAAAATTCATGTAGGCTGTCATTTTCCCCTTGCTTTGAAGTTCAAGTGGGCAAATTTTTATCGACATCGAACTAAAACTGTAGATTTGTATAAAGAACATACACCCACATACGTTGATTTATATATATATATATATAGCTATAAATTTCCATTTTACCCCCTCCTAAATAAAATTGTACATAACAACGATTACTTTTCTCTTAAAGTGCTTTCCAACGATATGCATGATATGAAGGGAATCCATTACTTCGACATTTTTACACCGTACCCCTTTGTACCAAAATTTAAATTTCGAAAATTCATGTAGACAGTGACCTACCCCTTGCTTTGAAGGCAAAGTGAGTAAATATTCATCAAATTAGGATAAAATTGTAGATTTGTATAAAAGACATGTACCCTCATACAGACACTCTTCTTTTTTTATAAGATATAGCTATATTTTTCCATTTTACCCCCTCCTAAATGAAAATACATATGACAGAACGGTACATAACAACAATTAATGTAATCTTAAAGAGCTTTTCAACGATAGGCATCATAAAGGGTATTCAGTCCTTTGACCCCGTATTCATTATTGTACCCTGTTCCCTGTGTACCAACATTTAAATTTCAAAAATTCATGTTGACACTGATTTTATCTTCCTTTGAAGGTCAAGTGTGCATTTTTTGATCGAGATCAGACTAAAACTATGGATTGTATAAAGAACATACACACATACGTTGACTTTTAGATATATATTTCCATTTGCCCCCCTAAATGCACGTAAAAACAATTATTGTACTCTTAAAGAGCTTTTCAACAGTATGCACTATGAAGGGTTTTCAACTTTGACATTTGTACCCCGTACCCCTGTGTACCAAAACTTAAATTTCGAACATTCATGTAGACAGAGATCTTCCCCTTGCTTTGAAGGTCAAGTGAGCAAATTTTCATCGAGATCGAATTAAAACTGTTGATTTGTATAAAGAAAATAAACCCACTCACACATACGTTGACTTATATAGATATACATTTCCATTTTACCCCCCTCCTAAATAAAAATATGACAAAAACGTACTTAACAACAATTAATGTACTCTTAATGAGCTTTTCAACGATATGCATCATGAAAGTTTCCATTACTATGACATTTGTACCCCGTACCTCTGTGTACCAAAATTTTAATTTCGGAAAATCATGTAGGCAGTGACCTTCACCTTGTTTGGAAGAAAAAGAGTGTAAATATTCATCAAATTGGGATAAAACTGTTGATTTGTATAAAGAAAATAAACCCACTCACACATACGTTGACTTATATAGATATACATTTCCATTTTACCCCCCTCCTAAATAAAAATATGACAAAAACGTACTTAACAACAATTAATGTACTCTTAATGAGCTTTTCAACGATATGCATCATGAAAGTTTCCATTACTATGACATTTGTACCCCGTACCTCTGTGTACCAAAATTTTAATTTCGGAAAATCATGTAGGCAGTGACCTTCACCTTGTTTGGAAGAAAAAGAGTGTAAATATTCATCAAATTGGGATAAAACTGTAGATTTGTATAAAAGACATTCTCTTATATAGATACTCTTCTTTTTATATATAGATATAGTTATATTTTCCATTTTACCCCCTTCCTAAATGAAAATATGACAAAACTATACATAACAACAATTACTGTACCCTTAAAGAGCGTTTCAACGATATGCATCACGAAGGGTATTCATGTTTTTGATCCCGTATTCATTACTTGTACCCCGTACCCCTGTGTACAAAAATTGAAATTTCGAAAATTCACGTAGACCTTGATTTTCCCCTTGCTTTGAAGGTCAAGTGTGCAAATTTTCATCGAAATCTGACTAAAACTGTAGATTTGTATAAAGAACAAATAAGATATAGCTATATTTTTCTATTTTACCCCCCTCCTAAATGAAAATATGACAAAAGTGTACATAACAACAATTACTGTACCCTTAAAGAGCTTTTCAACGATATGCATCATGAAGGGTATTCATTACTTTGACCCCGTATTTATTACTTGTACCCCGTACCCCTGTGTACCAAAATTGAAATTTCGATAATTCATGTAGACCTTGATTGTTTCCTTGCTTTGAAGGTCAAGTGTGCAAATTTTCATCGAGATCGGACTAAAACTGTAGATTTGTATAAAGAACAAACACACACTCACACACACACACACACATACGTTGACTTTTATATATATAGATATCAGTGGCGATCCTAGGGGGGGGGGGGGGCTAAGGGGGCTTGAGCCCCCCCAGATACCAAATTAGCCCCCCCAGGATTCAAATTATCAATTTCACCTCAGAAATGCATAAAAGCGAAGTTTTGAGTGGTCATATTTCAAAAAATTTCCTGGGGTGTACCCCCGAACCCCCACCCCCTCATTAACTGCAGACGACGCCAATGATTACAGTAAGATATTGTACTGCAGTAAGTATCAGCATAACATTTCTAACGAATCCGTTCTAAACACAGTTGTTGTTACTTGGCCGCGGAGATGTTTTTTGTTTATTAATTGTACACAAATACCCCCCCCCCCCCCAGACTTTGCCGCTGGATACGCCTCTGCATAGGATTGCCACCGGAAAGGACTGTAACAACATATAATATTCAAATGTGTTGCTTCCTGGTACATTAAAATGTATACTAAACCCACAAGACATGAGGGCTTTAGCAGCCCCCCCAGAACTATTGATCTAGGATCGCTACTGATAGATATATTAGTAGTGCAACACTTAGACATGTTAACAGTTAGACATATTGCAACACTTAGACATGTTAACACTTAGACATATTAACAGCCATATTTATAAATATATAATATTAAAGTTTTTTTCAAATCTTTCTTTAAAAGCTGTACAAATATCAGAATTGTTACTTCTTCCACTTTAATATATCCTAAAGCTTTGGCTATCCAAAAGTATAAAAGCTAAAACAAAAGTTTTGGTTCGTTGTAAAGATAACAAAATGTCCTAGAAGAAAAGCGTAATTTTTATTTACTTACCCTCAAATTCGATCAATATTAATATTATTACCCATTCATAAGCCGGAATTGTTAGTTAACTTCGCTGAAAGTACTCGTAAAAAAGAAACAGGCTTCTTTTTGCTATTGTTAACTTTTAGGTGAGTATACTAAACCTATCTTGCTTTTTTTAATATGATAAAAGCAAGATTGGCATAGTATAGTCACCTATAAATTAACAATAGCAACAATAAACAGCAACAACAACTTTTTTACTTTCTGCGAAGTTTACTAAAATTCCGACTTATGAATGGGTATGAATATATTAATATTGATCGAAACGTTATTTAAGCTCGGTTCTTTACCAAGAATATATATATATATATATATATATATATATATATATATATATATATATATATATATATATATATATATATATATATATATATATATATATATATATATATATAATTATGATTAATACCTATTATTATGAGCTTAATAAAAAATTAAACAAGGCCGCTAAAAAATTTTACTTTTTTTTTGAGATCAAGTATTTTAAACTATTTAATTAAATAGTACTTAAGTATTTGTAATTATTAATTAATTTTCGTCGAAAAGAAATTTCGTTTGCTCCCTTCAACAAGAAGAAATAATCTATTTAGACACTCCTTTAGCACAGAAAGATTTAAAGCAAAGGCTTTTCTTGTTAGCTTGTTTTCTCTTGGATAATTAAAATGTTTCATTAAGTACTCAAGAGCCACTCTTATAACTGCTTACTCGTATAAAAAAAAAAAAAAAAAAAAAAAATTGTGGGTGTTACAGTTAAAGATTTTAATTTATATACTTAATAACTTAATTTTAATGAGTAAAGAACGATTAAGTACCATACGAGAAAAAAGTTTTGTATAAATTATAATACATAATATGTATTTATAATAATTAAAACCAAAAAAGCATGCATACTAGTAAAATCTCTAGCCAAAATGGTGTTTTAATATGCTATTTATTTTGCACACTACTTTTATTTATTACTTTCATTATCTAGAAAAGCATTACAGATAATTATAGGACATAGGTTTTACATCTACACGAGACGATAGTAATTATAAAATATTTTTCGCCTCTCAAGGAATAGAACCAGCATATTATAAGGTACAGGTAAGGTAGAAAGTTATTATAAGGTTTAGGAATACTTAAACACCAATATATGCGGTATCGGATATTAATAATAAGTATTAAAATTAGGAAAACCCATATAATGCACTAATTCACAAGGCATAGAACCAGTATCTAAGGGGAATACAAAGAAACAGTCTCTCCATTGTGGGTGAAGAGGCAGTGATTCATTAATACGTCCTTTGTCAAGGCTTTAATTTCTGAAATATTTAAGATGTAAACACCGAAATTTGGTTTCAGGTGGATGTGGTGCCGGGGACTGAGGTCCAAGTATAAAAAAATGAGGAAAATTCATATTATACTCAAGTAGCACTATTACAGATATCAATTAAAGTTAATCCTTTTCTGTTTCACAACCACGTGCTTTTTTTAACCACAACTAAAATATTTAAGTTTACTCATCAGAAAACTTCCCCATGACCAAATTCCTTCAATTTTGAAGTATACCTAAGCTGTAAGGTAAATTTGTAGAAATTTAATTAACAATGATACATCAATAATAAAATTAAATTTTAGAAATATTTAATTTTTCATGATTAAAATGTTTCAAAAGGGATTTAGTTAGCCCTAAAGCGATCCTCAGCAAAAACCTAACCGTGAAAAAAGGGTCATGTTCCAGACCCCACACAATAAAGTCAGCCTATCAAAGTACCGATATCTGCATCTGCATGGTGGCCATGTCTAATGTCTACTCTTTCTTTAATCCCTAACCTCACTTCACTCCTATTTTCACGTGCAATGCTCTTTTATTTATATTGCTTAGCACTTGTTATGATTTATGCCTCATTCAGAAACTGAAATTAATTTTAGCTCTAAATTCGAGGGCACTAATCTCAAAAAACTCTAAAAAATATATTATTCGCAAACGGTTCCCACGATTTTGATTAAAAAATCCTAAAATGTAGTCCATTTAAATACCAATCTAACGATATAAGCCGTGTTCCCGGGAAATATCTAGTTCCTTTAAAAGCGGACGGAAAGAGGCCGGGTTCGATTCCCCGCCGAGGAGAAGTTATTATTATAATAAAATTTGATGAAATGTTCAATAATAATTAAAAGTAACAACGAAAACACGAAAAATAATAAATGGAAAACACTGGGCTAAGTAATTATGAAGTCGTATACGAGTGAATACGTCTATGTTGTATCGGATCGATTTTTATTACTAAATAAAAAAACCCGTCAAGAACTTGCAAGCAAGTTACTAAAAGGGTTTCTTCGGTCATAAAACTTCATAGATACATTAATTTTTTTTTTCTTTTTAAACTATAATATGTATAAAAACTTTCACTTTTGAGAAGAAGCAAGGTGTGCATATTCTTTTAGTATCTTCGGTAAGCACTTATTTGGTTCTTTTAGGGGTAAAATGGCCACCACTTTGGAAAAACGATATATATTAGTGAACCAAATTTCAACACCTTTAAAATTATATCCGACTTCAAATTTTCAATAAATAAAATTATTGGAGATCCATAGTCACGGAAATATCATTGGACTAGAGAGATGCATATTTTTGTACTTATGCCTTATTATAAGGACTTGTACTAATGGGGTAGCGGGGGGGACATTTTTTGTTTGTTTTGTTTTAATTTTTTCGGGGGTAAAATGGCTGCCATTTTGGAAACGCGAAATATATTTGTGACTGTGATCTACATTTCAATACCTTTGAAATGATACCCAACTTCAAATTTTCAAATAAAACAAATTTTGGGGCTCCATAGTCACGGCCCCTTAAAAATTGACTTTTTATATTAACTCCCGGAAATATCATTGGACCACAATTTTGAGAGTTTAAGTTCTCAATATTTTTTCTGTTTTTGGGCGAAATAATTTTAACTTGTCTACCAAATGACAAATCTCTAGCTACAGTAGGTCGGGTGATATACTCCAAGATGCGACGGACCGACGAACGAACTACCAAAAGCATAAGGGTTTCTAGAATGACCTCGAAACCCTAAAAACTGTACAATAGTACATTTGCCAAATTTTTAAAAAATAAATTAATGAAACAGCTTTAAAGTAAAAAAAATTGAGGCCTTTCAAATTATATGCAACATAATAACAAACTTTTCTGAAAGTGGTCACATGACACGGCATTCGGGAAAAAGTTTACTCTTACCTTCTCAGCAAATAGACGAATTTATAAAATAATAAATACTCGATTTTAAGAACATTAGTGTGAGATTTGAGTCTTCCAATCAGAAATAAAATCAGTGAATAATTACAAACGCTATGAGAGACTAAAGCCATAAATTAAAAAAAAAATCTGGCTTAAACTAAGGTACAAAATGATGGAGGTACGAAAAAAAGCCATAGATTCAATCTTGCAGATCTTTCAAAATGATAAAAAATATTTTTTTATTCTTAATATTTAACGTTGCGTTTACCATATTTAATTTATTTGCGGGATAAAAATGTAAAATTTCCAATTTATGGATTTTTCCGGTCAGTTACACGGCTCTAGCTACAAGTGTGCCCAATTTCTAGCTATTCTGGAAGTCACTTGAAATGTAATGAGGAGTTAGTGAGTGAGTGGGTCACAAAATTGTCAAGCTTTGAAACTCTTTCCTGTAGAAAAGGCTGAATATTAAGGGCGCATTTTTACAGTGTCCTAAGCTACTTAAGCTTAATCTATGTTTCAAATTTCAAAAGCCTATCTTAAGAGGAAGCAGAGATATGAGGGTGAGATGAGAAAAACCAGGTGAATTGGTTCAAGTAAAGATACACACTGCATGCTTACTGGAACTTGGCCTTGCGCCCTGCCGTGCGCTCCAGATTCTGATTCTGAGTAATACAAATAAGTACAAAATTTGATCTATTAGTTCACATCAAGAATCACAATAAGAGGTAAAACATAAAGGATTTTAATATAAAACTTTCTTCTGCTCTTCTGTTTGGGTTTGTTTTCAATATAATGAAATCTAATAGATTCAAATTTAAAGCTTTGAAGACGAAACTTATGGATGTATATAACTCTTTAGGGGGTATGTTGAAGTTGCTACATGACTTTAGTTAGAAAGTCAAACTCCGTCTAAATATATATTTTTGTATTTTCCTGTCAAAACGCCCACACGATAAAACTTCTCCATATATCTGACTTTTTAAGAATATTTGTGCGGAGGATTAAAAAGGCTTCGCCGTTGTTCCTTTACAGTTTATCTCCAAGTTTTCTATCCCTTTCGATCACTCCTTTCTCAGACAAGAGAATGGGTTTCCGATAGAGGCTATAGGGATGGTCGGGGTCTTTGTTTCCATGACCCCCACTCCCCCTTTTCTCTTCACCACGGACTGGAAAAGTGCCGGGGTCAATTTTTAATGACTTTTTTTTATCTCTACCCACTTTGGCATCTCGGTTCCAGAGTCCGGGGGCGGGAATAAAAGGAGAAAAGTCGAGAGTTACCCAGTTTAAAAAAATTGATTTCTCTTAAACCCTCAACCAAAAAAAAAAAAAAAAGAATGGAATAAGGAAAAAAATAAGAGAAGAACAAACAAAGGAGGGAAGAGAGAGCCTTAAAGAATTCCCTAGCTGTCAGTAGAATCCATCTACTAAATGAACCAATACATTTTGTATTGATTGATGGCTCCGATACGTTGGAAACAAAATCTACCCTTAAACGATTACTCGGTCCGGTTCCTAAATATAGCCAAACCATATCTCAAGTGGTTAAAGAATATTGAGAGGACTGTTTGACATTGTGGTTCTTAAAAATCAATGCTTAAATCCTCTGAGACTTCTAGATTACCTTTGTTACGACTCCTTATATGTAAGAGAAGAAAGAAAGAGTTGTTTACGTGAAGATTTCAACATATTGTTCTGTTCATTGGCCTAATTTGGCAGAGCCTAAGTGGCTTATTTGTAGACTTATAATATAAGTCTGGTATAAGAGTCTGACAGAAAAAGCTCTGCTAATGAAAGGGTCCCCCACAGTTAAATAGTTGTCAATTTTAACACTTTCTTGATAATATTATTAGGAATTAAAGCAACATTAGTCAATTAATGGGAGAACAACTTACATTTGGGAAATTTTCATTCCAAGGACGTTCATGGTGTAATGCAAGAGATAAAACAAAAACCCCGAACAAAACTGAGAGATTATATTAAATTAATCGATTGTAAAGACAGCTTTATCAGCTGAGTGTAAAATATCGCAATAACAAATGTCAAACTGGCTTCTTAGAGAGCCATAAACTAAACAATAAAAATAATTAAAGTGGTTTAATAAATGGTTTGGTGGCTCTATTTAACTTTTAAGGGTCCTTAGGCAAAATAAGGACCCTTTTACATTCCTGGGCTTGACTGTCCGGTACGAACCTGATCTCCGAAAGTACCGAACACAAACATTTGAAACTTTATGTTATATGTAATAACCCAACCACAGGAAAATTATAAAATTATCCCAAAAAAATCAGTCCGAGACAACTCAAACAAACTTTCGAGGCGAAGTTCATAACACTTATCTATTTCATGGTTCTTATTCATATTTAAATAGACTACATTTTAGAATTTTGTAATCAAAATCGTAGGAACCTTTTTCAAGAAATACTTTTTTTCATGTTTTTTCAGAGATTTTTTTTGGGGGGGGGGGGGGGCAGCGCCCTCATATTTGGAGCTAACATTCATTTCTCGGTTTCGCCTCTGGGTATGATTTTTCTGAACATGTATGCCACATTTCTTCAAAATCGGCCCAGTAGTTTAGACTCCAGGGCGTCTGTACAGACGACAGAGACGATAGACAGACAGACCTTTTTTAACAACCACTTTTTTGGACTCAAAGGACCTCAAAACGTGTAAATCCATTAAAATCTCAAAATCGAATTTTCGCGCGCTCACAATACTTTCTCTTTATATGAGAAAGTAAAAAAGGGTTGAAGTTTAAGGATTTTTTTGCGTCAAGTGCCCTGAGCACAAATATAAATTTGGTTTTGTTTTTAGTACCAAATCAATCTTTGCACCATGCGTCCTTGAAAATTGAGTTTTTCGTATTTTCCCTCTATTTTTTTAATATATCAACGAAAAAAAAAATCATAGTTATTCTTTTTAAAAAACGAGTTTTAAGGAATTTTCATAAATCACATATTTGGAGAAAAAATAGTTTCCCCCAAAATCTTAAAAAAATATTATTATCTTGAGAAAGGATTGGGCTAGATACTTCGGAGAACTTTCATTGTGTTTGTACAATAAAAAGTTCATATACAGGCATTTGATTCACGTCATTATTATAGAAATGGCTGGGCCGATTATGCTGGTTAAAGAACTAGTCTAATTTGTTAAATTGCCTACGATTTATTTTTATTATTTAGTTTCAAGTAAAATGTAAAAGAAGTAAATAAACTTGAATCAGTATTCGATAAATATTCAACAATAAGGTATTTGTCAATACAAGAACTTTTTTTCCTTAGGTTTTAACTCATAAAAATATTCAACAGTAAAACTGAAGTATTGTCACTTGAATGAAGAATGGTAAGAGGTGAGATTAACAAAGATCTTTCTGCTAAAGTAAGTACTTTTAGCTAAGGGATTTTTTTCTTTAATCGTATTCAAGGGTCTCCACAGCTCATCTATACAATGCTAAGACGAATCGTGAGGGGAATTAATCAACATTTTACGAAATAAAGAAACAACAAAAAAGAAGATTTTATTAACTTGAGTTATCAATAAACCTTAAGTTGAGCATGTTCTCCGACAGGGCTACTACAGCTGTTGTTATTTAAAAAGTTCAGGGGTCATAATGTTTCCCGTATTCTTTCATTTTTCATTTACGTAATTTCTTTCAAGTAACAAGTAGTTTTTACTTATTCTATAAACAAGTAGTTTTGCTCGTCTAGGCTGATTGAGTTGTCCGAAATATGAATTTACAGAAGACACCGAACGCACATCATCCGGCCAGTCTGCGAACCGTAGTGGTTCCAAGCTTACCCAAAATACCCCCTTACAATTCAAGAGAGGAGTTTAATTTTATCTAGTAGCGGCGCTAAGTACTCAAATTCCAACATTTATTTCTGATTAATGCCCTACTTCAATTCCAAAATATATTATGAATATTTTAAGATGTATATAAATTTGAGGACTGCCGTTTATAAGTTTTCTTCAGACTAAGAAAAACATCCTAAAATAGCTGAATGAATTTAGAAAAGGCTGGGAACGAGAGGAATGTGGCCAATAAGAACGTATAGAGGGTTGTCATGCCAATAAGTCTGGGTTTGGAATCATTAAAGGAGTCGCGACGCTTTGTCTCGCCACTAGCTGTGTTGCCACCATTGTCTGGGCAATGTTCAAAAGGGAATACCATAAAACCCTTTTATCATTATGGACATTGTTAATCTAACACATAATAACAATTTTCTATTTTAAAGTAATTAAAAGATAAACGTATTTAAATTTAATTGTTAGGATTGTTCGTCCACCAATATAGAATGCAATATACTCTTTAGGATTAATGGTATTTAAATACAATACATTTGGTATTAATAGATAGTTATGAATTATGACCACATATATGTCTGGAGAAAACTAGAGGACAATAATTATTATTTAAAAAATTATAACGAGAAAACTGACATCTATATAGTAACATTTCACAGACTTTATTCTTAGGTATTCCTTGCGTGAAATAGTTTGATATACGCATATATCATGGAATAGAAATTTAATTTTATTCAACCAAAGGGAGGTTAGCTTAGAAATTAGGTCAAATAACTCATATTTAATTTAAGCCTCTGAAAATTAGATGTAATTTACAATAAAGCTTTGTAATATATTTTTTTTTTTAATAAAGCAGAATATAATAAACGAAAATAAATAGGGAAATATAATATAAGTGAAATTAATATACATTTTATTGTACAGAGCATTGAGATGTTTAAACCGATTTTAACCTTCTGGTTAAATTGATCGGACTCAATTTAACTAAATGAATGAGAGTAATCCAAGTGCAGCATCAACCATATGGGGGATGCGGATCTTTGGATAATTCTCAACTCGGTTATATTCCCAGAGAGATGAAACATGCTACCCATAATCACATCAAAAGATACTTAAAGAAGCCAAGCTTGTCCTGCAGTTTTCAGCCCGAACTTAAAACGTAGATATTGTTTATAACAATTTAAGTTTGTTCGCTATTGGTTAGTCTAATACTTTTATTTGTTTAAACTTTGCTTTAATTGTGCATCATTTGAATATACTAATGGTTAAACTGATCTAATCCAAAGATGCAGTAATCTTAAATAGATCATCCCTTAAGGGGTAAAGATAAATATAAATTAGTCTAATTAATTATACAACTTTCAGGATTTTTTCAGGATAGGACAGTAGATGCACCACACACATCTTATTAAATCCTTTAGTATGACTTCCATCCATTATTTTGGAGGAGTAAACTCGACGATATACTTGAGCGGTTTTATCATTAAATTTACTATAAAAAATGTACCTTATCCTTTCGGTGAAATGTTTTCCGCATTTCGAATAAACTTAGTCAACAAATAAAGATAAGATGCATTCAAAAATAAATCCAAAACCCGTATAAAACACTTAACTCACTTTATACTTTTCGAGTAGGTTTTTATTTCTTTTTAAAAAGTACTAAATGCTTAAAGATTGTTTCCCCCCTTAAGAGAAAGGGCTAAAAAGATGACGAAGACTTGGGCCATGAAGGTAAAAATAGCAAAGAGCCAAGCTAAAGGAGTGAAGCTATTATATAAATCAGCTTAAGTTATCATCAGACTAGGGTGGCTAAAAAACTGCTTTGAACAAACCCAGCATGACTTAAAAACATTGTAGAAGAGAGGCAGAAATAAGTTCTTTAAAAAACTAACTTTAACCAAGCACACAAAATACTCAACCTCTTTGTTTAGAAAACGCTTAATAGGGAAGAAACAGGTTAAAAGTATGTTAATTTTTTGGGTTAAAAAACCATCTAAAATAAGGCGAGAAAGTTTAATATACAGCCTACTCATTTGAATATTCATTTTTTATGATAGGAAAGTAACTTTACGTTAAAAAAAATGAAATCTAGACCTTCAATTTAATAATTTTCTTCCGCGTTTACCAAAGGTAACGAAAGGTGATGATTCTGTAAAACGAATATTTTTATGTCTCAGCATTCCAAAATTTCTAGACATCTCGTGACAGTCTGTCGGTCAACATTTTTTCAAAACACCCTACCTTAAAAACTACTCTATCGATTTTAATTAAATTTGGATGATAGTTGATAATTTTCCCACTGTTTGTTACCCTTTTGAACGTATTGCTTTCTTTTTCACATGCAAACAAATGTTGCATGCGCAATTTTTTAAATATTGTGGGCACAAACACATATTTGTTTATAAATTTGGATGGTTTGTCGAAAGTAGCCCACAGATAATCCCGTATTAATTTTAACCGTCCAGGGCAGATTTGATATTAAATACAAATTAATGTTACCCCACTAGGAATCGATACAGGTCTAAATTACCTCACTTTCAATTGCCCGTTGGATCATATTATGAGTATTACCAGGGCGATACTCATGTGGACATTCAAATAATAATTATATTCAACAATAATTAGGAAGCTATGTGCCATAATAATTGAGAGAATATCTATAAAGTAAAATAAATGCATAGTTCCGAATATTTATTAACATATTAGGTAATAGGTAGATTGAATATCTAGCTGTTCAAAAATTGTAAATAACCGTTTCGAATGTTTCACTATGCTATTTTCAACTTGCGTGATAGAGAATGTAAAGAATCGTTATTTCTTACAAAGAACAGGAAAGGATAAAGTAGGAGTCTAAAGGGTTTGGGTAGGGAGCAAGCAAAGCATCCTCCACTTATTCCCCCTCCATTATTCTCTTATTCTCAACTCCCTTTTTCAAAATAAAATTTTCTTTGAAATTTCTCTTCATATTAGGCACAGATAAATTGATTTTTCTTTCTTTATTAAATTGATCATATCAGGATGCAGCTTAAGCTCGGTTTTTATATTTATGTTAGTTCAAAGAGGTAATTGGGTACTAATTCTAATATATAAGACTTTCTTGTGGCAATTTTTAAAGGCTTTGATAATATTTTTTTTCAGAACCGAAAATTAAACTAATTTATAAGCGGAGAAGACATTAAACCAACAAGTTAAGTCACATAACTAGCAAATGAGAAAAGTTTTTGATGAAAATTTTGTTGTAATGCTCCCCCCATTTTCTGCTATCCATACAAAAAGAAAAAAAAAGTGTGAGCAGAGAAATGATTTTAACCGAAAAGAAATAACAGATAAATAGACAGTCTAACCCAGGCAAGCGTTATATTATTTTTTTAATATCTACTTTCTTTAATTTTATCTTTCTACTATAAAATTATGTATTATAATTTTTTATTAAAAATATATTTCGGATCTTAACACCATAGAAAGACTAAAATAAAGCTTTATCGTTAGTAAAATAGTTAGAAATTCGTAATCTCTGATATATAAAGAGACATTAAATATCTTACCTCAATTTGTTCATATTGAAATATTGGTTTAATTAAATAGAGTAAAATAAGTACATTATGGGAAAATAAAGCTGAGAGTAAATCTAGAACGTTTCTAGGGTTGGCTCAATTTTGGGTGGGACGTTTCAAGGTGTTAAGATACAGACGTCTATGCATGCAACAATGGACAAAGTGCCTCAATGATAACCTAGAACTGCCAGTCTTCTAAACATTTTGTCTTCTCTTCCCAAAGACTACTAAAACATTAGAAATATCATTTGAAAGAATAGTATTAACTTAATCAAAGCAATATTTTTTATTCGTCGAATTTTGTACAATAAGAAAAATTTATCAATAGATGACATTTTGCATTTATCTACTCGAAATAGCCATCAAATTGCTATTCACAGGATCCTTCATACTATTAATGTATTCCTGATCAGTTTTTATGAAGAAAATGATTATTTGTAATAAAAACTTATGGTGTACAAAAAACTATAAGGCGTTTTAGTAACTTGGCATACATGATAATACAATACGAAAGCACTAGAAAATATAGACACTGATTTCATTGGATCACATTTTGAATTCAAAACCTTTACGATGATAAGTTCAGAAATTGAGCTAATCAATCTAATTAATCTATTAAACTATTAACTTAATAACAGAAAATTCCCCATACATCAAAACAAAAATTGCTAATTAGAAAAAACTAAAATCCAGTTCCGACCAAATTCAAGACTAAAATTGCTTAATGTCCACACTTTAGTAATGTTACTTGGTCGAAATCTGGTTTCAAAGGTACATCTATCTAGGTAGGTATACAATCTGGTTTCAGGAAATTACTTTCTAAGAGTAATTCAAAGGGAATAAGCTTTGTCATCCATGAATTCAATGATATATATAGAAAACTAATCTCACTTAAGTGATATAATAAGGAAGGTCTGTAAAAATAATGCCTTCATTCACTGAAGTTATGACAAAAAATATATATCGGCATTCTAACTAACATCAGTTATTGGCATTAATTTCTATCTAAACAACAGGGCGAATGATAATAAATCTGCCGAAAAATTGAATAATGATAGTATGTAGGCCGCATTTGCAAAAAAAAACCAAAAAAAAACTATTTGAGTCTTGATATTCTTTTACCAACGAAATAAAATGGTAAATTATAGCAAATCATAATAAAGTAGAAGTATAATCGTAGAATATGTATATATTTAGTCTGCTACATTTAATAAAGAAAACTTTTATAGAAAATAAAACCCAAATGGATAAAATTTAATACAAGTTCATAGAGTTGCGGGGAAAAAAGAAAATAAATTCTAAGGCTGATTTCAATTTCCATTTTTCCGAAGTCTCTTTCCCTCTTCATACACAATTTATATCTTTTCCCACAAGGTCGGCGAGAATAGTTCTGTTAAGACCTAAAACGTTATTTGCAATTTAAAAAGTCAGGAGAGAAGGTTTCGATAACAGGGCGAAGTTGTGGGTGGTATCAAGGTTTTTTTCTATGGGGAAGTGAGAAAGGAGGTAAGTGCTGACGGTGAAGGAGGGAAGACGAAAAAAGGCTGAAGAGGTCGAGCCGAGGAGTGGAAGGAGAGAATGGAGCAGGCAATTTGCGGTTAAAACGAGGGGGCGCGAGGGAGGTCTCTGAAAGGAAAGGTTTGAAGAAAAACGAGGGCGGGCTGGGAAGCGGGTTGAGGGACGTAATTCGTTTTTTCAATCAACGAGGGATGAAGGGTAAAGTCGGCGAGAAGGGATGGTGTGTTGCGGTAAGGGAACTCCTAGATTCTATCTGTGAAAAAAGGGACAAGAAGATAGGAGAGGTACTTAGAGGCGTGCTTAAGTGGCTTCTACAGCCTTCAGAGAGAGAGGGAGATGGTTTGGTACACTTTAGAATAGCATAGATCTTTAACACCAAGAGTCACAGAATTAAACAACGAATATATTGGAGAGGATTTAAAAGCCAGGATGAGAAGTCTCGCCATCTCTTGCACCTTCTTATAAAGGAAAAGAAATCAGAGAAAATATTTTCGACCTGACTATAAGCAAGAGAGAGGTGTTATTTCCCTTCCATTATCTAATTTTCATCTCAGAGAGGAACACTTCGCAGTAAATTTAAATTTGGGAGGAAAACCCATTTCTCTAGAGAATGTTGTTAATTTCAGTGAGTTTTATTTAGCCTTGAGGTAAAGGCAGTCGAGATGACAGATGGGGTATTAGTGTAAACTTCTGTTTTCTATCTTTTTCTCAGCCAAATGCTCACTAAACGTTTAAAAAAAAGGCAGTAAAAAAAAAAAAAAAAAAAAAAAAAAAAAAAAAAAAAAAGTAAATAAGGAAGAAAAAGAGACAAATTGAGAACGCTACTCTTGAAACGTGACCTAACCCAATGCAGAATCTGTTAAACAAAAACAGAAATATACAAGTAAGCGCGGAACAAGGACGTTGACTCAGAAAAAAGGTATCTCTTGCATGCAATCACTCATAAAATGTCACAACCCACCTATTTTGAAGCTAAATTATTTATTTTTCCTACTTAGTTCGGTATTTCATTTTGCTGTGTAGTTAGCTAACTAAATTTGAAAGGTTTACTATACGTTTAATAAAAATAAAATACCTATCGTATTACAAAAAATAAAATATATTGTTTATAATAGAGTAAACATGTATTGTATCAATTGACAGCAGTAAATCATAGTGACCAACTCCAAAAGGGTTAAAAGTTCGTTGAAACAATTCAAGGTGTTGAATTCTCTTGAAAATAGAATAGCAGGGTGAAGGACAAAAGAATTTTGGGTTGTAATATCAATAAGAATTAAAAAGTGATGCGGTGGCGAAAGGATTTGAATTTGAAAGATTAACGCCAAGGATTAAATCTTGAATGAAAGAGAGATTATGTATATTAAGAGGGCCATCATATTAATAAAAACAGCATCAAAGTTAATTTTTATGCAGATGTTTGCTTAGGTGCCAAGATTAGATTTATCCAGACTAACATTTGATAAAACGAGTTTTTAGAAAACTATAAACCATTACTTTCCTCATAGAATATTATCATAATGTTTATTCCAGACAGTCTTCAACACCTAAGAGAGGACTTTCATCTTAAACTATTTCTCCACCATTATCAGAGATAAGGCATAAAACAGTGTAGACGACTGAACTGAAAAATAAAACAAACAAAACTATAACCTTTCATCAAAAGCAAGACAAAACTTACGGATTAGGTATGCTAACCAAACAACTTAAAACCATCAAAGTAAGATAAGGTAGTGAAGAAAAGGGGCGGGGAAAAAGACTATTCCTGCTAGGGAGAGTTTCAATTTAACTTACCTTCCCCTAAAGCATTAAATTTAATTAATTCTGAGGAAGAATAAATTATAAAAAAAGAAAGGGAAAAAGGGCTAAACTAGTTTAGAAAGTATTTTAACTGAATTGTCGTAAGGAAAACCCAACCTTTATGAATTTCCTTATTTTCTTATACAAACTTCCCCTTGAATCATTTATTCAAATTAATTTCTTTCTCGGGAGAAAAAATGACTGAAACAAGTATAAAATTTAATTATAATAATTAAAATTTATAAAAAAAAACGCTTAACCTTTAACACAGTAATTTCAAAAAGAAAATAAGAAAAGCTTTAAATCTCAAAAACTATAATTGAAAATATGTATAATCAATAAATAATTGAAAAATATAATCGGGAGTAAGTTAAATTACCTAGTTTGAATTAAATTACAAAATATTTTTAGCGTTGGAATCTAGAGTGATCAAAAAAGAACTGAAGAAGAAGGGATCATAATGATTTATTAGTTAAAATTTACGTTTATAATTGTTTACGCTTAGAAATATCATTTAGTCTTTCTTTAGGCTATAACATTAATATATTTGAATAATATATTTAGAGAAAATCCCACATACTATGTAGAATATATATATCATACAATATATATATATATCATAGCGCGAACATTTGTAAGAAGATAATAAGTAATTTAAATACCCACAAAGAGATCAGCTAAGTCGAGAGGATAAAGGTCTTAACACTGTCAAACTTAGTGATTACATCAGAATGTGTACATAATCTAAATTATATTCTAATTTAATGATACATACTCCTCTGAAAAAAAAGCTTCACAATGAAAAATACTTTACTAAAGTATTTTTGAGTGCTGAATCCAAATCTGAAGTCAAAATTTCTCCTATAGGTACAGTTTTCCCAGAAAATGCGCCTAAAGTTCCGAAAAATTGTGTTTTTTTTCGACCCAATTTTTCGCCCAAAAAAATTGTTGGGCGTTATTTAGCTTCAATATCTTAAGAACAAGAATCTAAAGTCAAAATAAATCTGCTGACCCTATTTGTTTTAAGAAAATTGGAAAATACGAAACAAAAAATCGATTTTTCTTCTTATTGAGTGCTTGTATTTCTATTGCTTTTTAAAAAATGTTTTTTTCTGATTTTTTAGACACTATTCTAGATTATAAAATATGTGACCGAGGGGGGAGGGGGTACAAGTAATTAGGGGGGGGGGGGGGATAATATATTTTAGCATATCATATTTAATTGGTTTTGCCTAATTGTTAGGGTCCGTAGGCAAAACCAAGGACCCTTATATTTTCCTGCGTGTGTCTGTCCGTCCGTCCTCTCGCGTGCTCTCTCGGCTACACCTTTCGTCCGATCACTTTGAAATTTGGCATGTATGTGTCTTGTACCTACCCACATATTTTAAAAATATAGCGACTTAAAAAAAAAATTTTTCAAAAAACTTAAGCGTTAAATTTTTTTTATTTTTTTTCGACACCGTGAGGGGTATCATATGAAAGGGTATGTCGAGCTGATTACAAAAATATATAACTCTTTGGATATAACTTTGATAGGGCGAGCGTAGGCAAGTTTGAAGTGGGTGTGAAACGTGTCCCCCCCCCCTCTATCACGCTTATGTGAAGTGCAAAAAATCTGAAAAAATTCCTGAACATTCTTCGACCAAAAGTAAAGATACCACTTTTTGGAAATTTCGAAAAAAATATTATTTAATTTTTTATTGACAAAATACGTTTTTTTATAATTATGGTCTTTTCGATGTATTTATATGGTTGTAGTCCGGTTCAGTGGCAAACAAATACTTTATCAGAGTGTGTTTTGAGAATATTAGACCCTTAGAATGGTTCAAAGTAAGCTGTTTAGCATTTTAAAAAAACACTGTTTATACACTTTACAGTTAAACACTATATAGTGTGGCCAACGGACCCTCGCTGTGTGCTGACTAGCACACACTTGACCTGTTTATTTTTATTATTCCCCCCTCCCCAATGTTTCTTGTTCCCCCGCTCGGTCACATATATTTTAATTCTCTAGAATAATGTCAGAAATAAGTCACAACACATGTATGTTATATAACTGAAAAAGCAATAGAAATACAAAGATTCAATATAAGGAAAATTTTTGTTTCTTATTTTTCAAATTTCTTAAAAAAGTAAGGTCAGCAGATTTTTTTCACTTTAGATTCGTGTTTTTCATGGTTTAAAGATGTTAAAACCCCCATATATTTATTTTTTACAAACATTTTTTAGGCGAAAAATTGGGTCGAAAACCCCCAAAAACACAATTTTTCCGAACTTTAGGCGCATTTCCCGGGAAAACTGTACGTTTAGAAGACATTTTGACACATAAAGTTCAGATAAAATTTTCTTGGAGCCCCAAAGTTTGTTAAATTTTGCAGAACAGTGATCATCAGCTGCTATAAAAAAAGTATTGTAAGAACTTAAGAGAAAAAGAAAAAGAAAGCCAAGAAGAAAATATATATTTGTAACAGTTTAGATATCAGGGCTTTCCTAAACGAAAGACACTAAATTCGAGCAATGAATGTCATATTTTCTGACAGTAATCTTGATATCTTATATCAGAGAAATAACGGAAAAAAGAGGTTTAGTATGATAGAGGAAGGATTCAAATATAAAGAAACATTTTAAACAATAAAGCAAAAAAAAAAAAAAAAAATTAACAAAGGTTAGGTTAATAGAAGCATTCAAGTCAAGATAAGTAAGAGTTAAGAAAACCTGACGAAAAGCTTGGAGAATGTAAAAGGACACAAAACGATTTCTTTCTCAGCAGGCAAAGTTCAGAGAGCAAAGTTTTCTTAGCTAGACTTCACTCGGTTAAAGAAGGTAGAGAAGCAAACTAAAAAGTTAAAAATGAGCGTCATACAAAGGAAAATAAAAAAAAAAGAGTCGTTTTGAAGGACGTGTTGCTATACACCTCGGAAAGAAAGTGTACGAAAATATCAGTGAGATAACTGAAACAAATGTCTGGGCTAGCAAAAATATAACAAACCCTAGATAAAGAAAGAAATATGTAAATGTCTAAACCTTGAATAGCATACTTAACAAAAGCAACAATACAACTTTGACAACACGTATTATTCCAGTCCCATTTAACACAGTGTCCTGTACTGTTGATTGTTCTTTTTTAGTGGTTTTAAGGTTGCACACACTGAGGAGGCACGACAATACAAAGCTTGACGATAAATGTGAATTGAAACGAAACAAGGCGTTATGGATTTCATTAAGGAAAATCATTTTATAATTTTTTCTTATTTAATCCTTTTGATATAATAATTTATGGCAGAATTTCCTAAATCACTAGGACATACTAGGGCAACTATATTAAATATCTCTAAGTTAATTAGGATTTCTATTTCATTTAGGAGTCAAAGAGCCCCCTATGGTGTATCAATTTGGTGTATATATTTTAATTGATTCTTTTTTTTTTTTTAATAAACCAAAATTGTAAGAATGTTTTGATATAAGACGAATTGGCCAAGTATGTGCTTACAGAACACACAAAGAGTCCGTAAGCGATATAAAAAATAGGACAAGCTCGTTAAATAGCAAAATCGGCCAAGCCATATTAAGATTGTAGGCATTTAAAAGTTAGTTTGTTTTAACGTTTGATCATTTATTATAATTACGTGAAACAAACATCTTTATAAGCATTCCTATTGTCCAAACGCAATAAAACTATTCCGAAGTCTCTAGCCCAATCCGTTCATAAGATAGTTTCACTTATTTGTCCTTTATATAGTTGTTTCGCAGTTTTAGTGCGGGTCGTTGAAGGGTTGTAACAATTAGGTATACATTTGATCTATGTATAAAAATGACTATATTTCGCCTCTCTCCGAGGCATAGACATAGTTTTATTGACTTTATATAACTTTATATTGTCTTTTTTGTAGTTCTGTAAGGTAACATAATCTTACTAACAATATACTAACAATATCTACCTTCTTATTAATTCTTCTTACTAACAATTAAAACCTTGTATATACAGTATACAGGTAAAAATCGGTCTGAGACAACTCAGACAAACTTTTTCATAAATGAGTTCATACATACTTAGTCCAGTGCTTTCCATTTATTATAGTTTTCGAAATTTAGTAAGTAGATTTAATTATTATTGAACATTTTATCAAAGTTTATCATAAAAATAACTTCTCGTCGGGGAATCGAACCTGGCCTCTCTCCGTCTGTGTTTAAAGCAATTTTCTCAGGAACTAGATTTTTCCCGGGTAAACGGATTATATCGTTAGATTCGTATTTAAATGGACTTTCATTTTACAATTTTTTAATCAAACTTGTCTGAACCGTTTTCGAGAAATTTTTTTTTTTCACGTTATTTTGGGGTAGCACCCCCAAATTAGGAGCTAAAATTAATTTTTAAATTTTGGGGTATAATTTTTCTGAACATTAATGCCAAATTTCGTCAAAATCGGCTCAGTATAGTTTAGGCTCTAAGAGTCTGCACAGACGACAGAAAGACAGACATTTCTTAAAAAACACTTTTTTGGACTCCGGTGACTTTAAAACGTGTAAATCCAACAACACTCAAAATCGAATTTTCGCGCCATCACAAAACGTTCTCTTTATTTGAGAAAGTAAAAAATGACTTTATAAAGAAAATGAACATACCCAGATTATGACGTTAAATAATCTAATTAAATTAGACTCGTCTATGACGTAAATCAACTTATTGATTTCCATTTTACAATAACTTAAAAATAAATCAACACACGTAAAATAAATCAACTTATTGATTTTCATTTTACATACTAAATTAACAATAATTAAATTAAAATAACAACAATATCTCTGATTAAATAATTTATCATATGGTATAACTTGGGATAACTTGGGACGAACCTACCTAATTTTATATTATAAATGACTAATTAAAATTTTCTTTCATTTTATATTGTTATGTGCTGCTATTAATATTTACTTATTTTAGTGGGGTACAATTATTTTTATATTATTATATTTTAATTGACAGAATCTTTATTTTTGGTTTGTTGCGGGAGTTATGATTTGGTTAGTTATTATTTAATTTTTAGATTCAGGATTGACGAGTAATATTTTTAATGTCTTTTAAGTCTGTTTTTTTTTTTTTCAGTAAAAACAATCCAAGAATCTTTAAAAGAATAAATTATACTTTTGTTTCACGTAATGTAGCTCTATTTTTATCATATCGAGTGCCCTCAATGTGGAAAAACCATTACATAATTTCAACTCTACTTTATTCATGATAAAAATAAATATTGTAGCACAGACATTTGTAATTAGGTTATTAAATATTTGTTTTCCACTACGTAAGTGTCCTTGAATTTAATGTCAGTGTGAAATAGAGTAACCCCCCCAACGAAGACTGCTTGACCTATTCATTATTTTAAACTTTACAAACGCTAATGTAAATAACACAAGGCATTAAGAATTTTTAGCTATCGAGTAAAATAACTCACATGTTACAGTATATTCCTCTAAACATTTACTTACAGTATGTGGTATACAGTATTCAATGACAACAGTTAAAGTGTACTCACCTAAACAAAAAAATAAAATGAAATAATTAAACAAAGTGATAACGAAAACAAAATACTTGATACATTTAATAAAAGGAGAAATTTATAAAAATATCATGCATATTTTACATGTTTAATTTATGCAAAAGCTATCAGGAAGGAGAAAATGTGTGAATCATAAGCCAAGATTAATAAAGGATGACATAATAGATAAAAACATACAACAACTGTGATAACAAACAAATTTTCTCATATACTTAGGAGTTAAGCTTACATTTTCATTATTATAAATTATAATAATTATTTTGGTTGGGGAAAAAACAAATATTAGCTGTTATTAAATGGATTTTGATGAAAGCGCTCCAAAATATAGAGGTGTAAGTTATTTTCGAGATTTTCCATCAAGCTATATCCCCTAGACATACAAAATTTGATTCAAATCTGTTAACTTGGGCTCCAAGCAAGCTGTGTTCGATAGACCACCGACTTTAAAATATGTAATCCGTTACTTTAAAAAAAGTATGATTAAAAATAAGTGTTGATAAACTCTGCAATTATAATATAAAATTATTATATTATGTATATATTACATTATGTATATTAAGTATTAAAAGAAATGTTAAAGTTTACCCTTAGTAGTGACATTTCAATGGTAAACTTAAGGCTCCAATAATCGTCAAATAACATTAGAAAATGGCAGTAAAGGCCGGTTTCTATAAGCATTTGTTATTAAATATACTAGTCAAATTTTTCGAGAATTCAATGAAATAATAGACCAATTAGATTGCTATATATATATATATATATATATATATATATATATGACCAATTAGATTGGTTATATGCACACACACACACTAAGAAAAACTAGACTATAAAGGAAAATTTGGCCAGAGTCCCGGATCGATAACACCAGACATAAATGACGTCATCGGGAATAATGTAAGGCGATTCACCCGACAGAAATCTAGACATAGAGACTAGACAGAATCGAACTACATGAAATGCATGTTTACAGTTTATTTATATGAAATTATAAAACATATGCCTTAGATACCCTGCATTATTATAAAAATTATGGGAAGTTAAAAAAAAAAAAAAAACTTCACTGTCTGAAGAAAATTCTTACTGTCTGCGTTTGAAGCTATTTTCCTAAGAAAATTACTGACACCGTTAGATTTGTATCTGAATGGACCGAATTTTAGATTTTTTAAAATCAATATCGTCGGGACCGTTTTCGAGATTTTTTTAGGGAACAGCATACACCAAAATTTGGAGCTAAAAGTAATTTCTCGATTTCACCTCAGGATAAAATTTTTCTGAACCTGTATGCCAAATTTAATCTATATCTACCCAGTAGACGCGTGGAATCTAAACCACGCGTCTGCACAGACGACAGAAATTTTTTTAAAACCACTCTTTTGGACTCAGGGGACCTCAAAACCTTTAAATCTATCAAAATCTCAAAATCCAATTTTCACATCATCAAAATACGTGTATACGTCAATGTAAAAATCTAGAAATTCCCGAGATTTTGTGAATCCCGACGTTTCGAACCCATAACAGGGATCATTCTCAAGAGAGCTGCTCATGAGAGTCAGTGATTTTTTAATTCAGTAAAGAAGTAACAAAGAGATCGTTATAAAGAAAGATTTTCCACCAAAACTAATTATAAAATACTAAGAGTTAGGGATGCAGAGGTAAAATAAGTAAGATTTAAATTTTAATCTCAGCCTCAAGTTCTATCTTCTCTTAAACACTTCGTCTCATTCCAACATTCACTGGAGGTGGTAATTTCCAGTTGAACACCAGCTTTTAAAATTAAAATCAATCTTGGTAGAAACACGGCTTTTTCTCCTCTTCATTAAACAGCCTTATCAGTCATAAGTTTTATGTGATGTAAAGTTAGTAATGCTATATATAACACTGCTTGCACAGTTCCCGTTTTTCTAATACTTAGTAATTTCGAACAAAATGCATCATTTTTCTATTACTTAGTAGTTGTGAATATTTACATAATCTCTCTACTGCTTAGCAGTTTCGACTAGATACATCTTCTTTGTAACATATATTTAATTGTTACGAATAGTTACATCTAGTACTGTGAATACATCTCTTGAATACTTTAATCCCCTTTCTACTGCTTTTCAACTCATAAACAAATATGAAGTTTCAATTATAACAAACAACAAATAGAAGTATTTAAAATCAGAGTTTTAATTAACTCAAGTGGAATAAATAGTATTATTGTGTTTTTGATATGGTAGTAACAACATTTTAAGTTATTACGAATAACATTTTATCTTATTGAGTAGGCTTCCGCGGATGATGTAATTAAGTTCAAGGTCTTCCGGTGGTGACCGCGTCATGGTTAATGTGATTTTCGACGTTTCGCCTCCTATGGTGGAGGCGAAACGTTGGAATAAACATCGAACAGACGTGGTCACCACCGGAAGACATAGAACTTAATTTGAACATAGAACTTAAATTTGGAGGTAAAATTCATTTCTCGATTTCGCCACGGGGTATGATTTTCTGAACATGTATCACATTTCGTCAAAATTGGCCCAGTAGTTTAGGCTCCACGCATCTGCACAGACATAATTTTTTAAAAACCAATATTTTGGACTCAAGGGGCCTCAAAATATGCAAATCCTTCGAAATCTCAAAATCGAATTTTCGCGCAATTAAAATAACATCTCTTTATATGAGAAAGTAGAAAAAAAGGAACAATTCATAAGAATTAAGATAAAAATCTTATCAGAATAGTTTTATACTAATCATGGATCTACTAAAACTACCTTTTAATACTGTTAATTAAATTTAAAATAAAAAAATAATGTTCACAACAAATAAAATGTTTTTAAAAAATTGGAAGTGATACATTTATAAAATATTTTAAATAGTATGCGTCGTGCCTATTATTTGTATGATTTATGAAAGTTTTGTAGGTTAGAGAATGAGGCGACATGTCGGGTTTCAATGGGCATGTCCAAATGACATGACCATCCATCATTTATGTTCTGCTTCAACCAGTGTTTCAACTTCCACTAATGTTAACGAATTAGACAAAATCGTCTCGTCATTCATATAAAAAAAACCATCGGGTTTGCTAGTTATTAAATATAACGTAGGTATACACTTTTATATATTACTTTGTAATGAGTAAAAGGATTTGTTAGTTTGAGATATCCCTCATTTTGTTGAAAAGTGAAACAACCGAAAGGAGGAAAAAGTGTTATAAAAGAAATGTGAAATGTGCAATATTTAAAAAAGTCCCTGAACATTTAAATAAATTAGTCAGTAATGGGTTGTAAAAGCAAAACATCATTAAAGTATGCGAGGAAGCTATGTGCCACACTAATTGGCATATTATTTTAATCACGTATTTCACATACAATTCAATAAGTACATTAATTTTAAAATTTTGAGAATAATTTTAAGTAACAACATTTTGCCAATATTAATACTTCAACATCTGGCAGAATACTTAAAACAATAACGTTAAAACTTTTTAATGCTAAGCATTTTGTTTTTAATTTCCCTGCAATATTTAAGCCTAGGCACAATAGAGAAAAGTTCTTCCATTTTTTATTTTTATTTGATAATGAAATTTAAACATAAAGGAAAAAGTGCTAAAGTTGTTGTTAGAAATTGTAGGAAATTATGAGAGAATTATTAAGCACTAATTCAGTATTACAAGTTAATTTGTTTTTTATCTTTATGATTTGTATTTTGAATAAATATAAAATCATGGAAGTTAAATAAGATTTTTAATATTATAAAAGTATTAATAAGTAATTGCTCTTTATAATTATTTTTCCAACTTTCAAGGAATAGGACAATATTATTATAGTAAAGTTATCGCAGAGACCCATTAATAAACTTCCCTTCCCAGATATCAGAAGAATGGGGCTGGGGTAGAATCGATAAGGTAATTGGAGTCGAGACCTTAAAATTAGCATCCGGGCCTCCTAATGACAATGACCGATACCGTTCTAAATGACCTTTGACATTCCAGTTTAGACTCACCCAAGAAATGCTTTGTTAGAAACGACATTTACTTTTTTAAAAAAAGGTCTAACATCTACAGTTTTACATTCTTATACAAACGGGACTAATAATAAGCAAACATTTGGGTTTTGAAAATTTAAATTTTATATGTATTATGATGCTATATAGGATTTAAAAAGTTTTCCAAGTAGTGTGGCACATAGATTCCTCGCATCCTATAACTGGATGAAGGTTAAATTAGATTTTGATGTGTTTCAATTCACAGTGGGGTAACACTTGTTTTTAAGCAAGATTAAATTTGCGAAAACGGTTGAAATTAACACAGGACCCTGAGTGCGCTACTTTCGACAAACAACCAAATTTCATCTTTTTATGCTTATGCACCACGGGTAAGAGAAAGAATTATTATTACATTTTTTATTTCTTACTTCTACTTCCAATGAATAAAAACAACTGGAAGTTTACACAATGCTGTGAAGGAAAAAAGGAGAGATTTCATTTGAGTATAAATAAAAAATAAAACACTCGATATGCATACATAGTAGAAAACCCTAGAAACGAGGCATTTAAATGATAATATTGATATCACATTCCAAAAGAATCAGAAAAAAGCAAGGAAAACATCACAGGAATAAAAATGTTTGAAGAAAAAAAGAAACTTATACTGAATAACAACTGGAACCAGTATTAAGGAGGGTGAAATTGTTTTTTTATTAAAACAATTTTGAAAGAATAAAAGTAAAAATAACATTGTTGAGTGTTTAGATTGAATTCTACTACAAAAAAGGATAAATAATTTGCATGTAAATAATGTGAAATACTAACAGAGTAGTGTCAATGGATCTGAACTTAATTATTTTATTGTAACAAGATAATAAACGTACAAATTTTAAATGATACTTCTATACCATCTAAGTAATTTGTGATTTTAAGTCAATAGACTATTAAGAGCCCAAAAAATCACAACATTGCAAAAATGAAGGAAGAAGAAAGAAGCTTATATTTATACAAGGATTTTGATTGGGTAAAAAAAAGAAACATCACTTTATTATCTAAACATATTATTTAAATTTATCTAATTGTATATTCGTGAATTGATTAAAAGACTATCATTTGCTAATTGTAACCAGATAATATGGTTGAAATTTATCTATAGTAATTTGTTACTGCTTCATTTGTTAGTTTTTGTAGGGACAGCCAAATGTTTGAAAACCCAGTTCCGGTTAAATTTTTATAGCACCCGCCCTTCCAGTTTTATTTTATAAGTATTGGTTATGATTGCTATAAAAACATTGTAATCAAATTTATGATTTCAATTTGATTCTGGTTGTGACAGCTAAAGTAATGAAAAAGCGTTCTGAAAACATCACTCTTTTCAAATTTATTCTATTAGTTGTTGAGAACCGTGAAGTTTGAAGAGAGCTTTTCTGCCTATGTTATTAATGTATTTAGAGTCTACGATACAATATTCAATTTCCTTCTGAATACAAGTTGTTTTAGAGGGAGAACTTAAACTCAATTCATCCGCCACCTCGTGATCTTTTACGAACATTTTGGTTCGTTACAGTAGTTAGTGGTTTCAATTAAGATTCTGTTAAACAGAAAATCATCTGCTTCAGTGTTAGGCACACACAAACTTAACTGTTTGTATAAGACTAGTTTAACACTTCTCTTGGAGTATAGTTAGCAAAACAAAGGTTTAAGATGTGGCCGAAAACTAAGAGGGAAGCAGTTTAATCACGGAACCAAACCACGGAACAAGGCTTCAGACTAAGCCGTTACTTGGTCTATTTTAGGACCAAAAACGACGACCCTTATAGATTCCTTCACTTTTCTGTCTGTCTGTAACGCAACTGATCTCCGAAAGTACCCAAAATAAAAATTTGAAACTTTAAACTTATGTTCTGCGTAATAACCCAATAACAGAAAAATTATAGAGAAGCCCCCAAAAAAAATCATTCAAAAACAAGGGGGGGGGGGGGTTTGAAGTATAAGCGTCACTTTTATGGAAATTCATAATGTGGGGGAGGGGGGGTGTTAAATAAAAGAGGAGGACGGCCTGAGTGTTCAAATATATACTTGATTCGTTTTTGTACCCATTCACTTTCGTGCTACGTCCTTGAAAATATAATTTTTCTGTTGCTTCCCCTCTATATTTTTAAAAAATAAACAAAAAAAGTTATTCTTTGTAAAAAAAAACAAAAAAAAAACAAGATACGGTTCTTAAAGAAATTTTCATACATCGTATATTTTGTGAGAAAAGAAATACTGTTTAAAAATGATTAAGTTTAATACAGACTTCAATCGTACAACAGCCAACTATCAATTTATAAAACCTAATTTCTACAATTTAATGTGATTTCTATTTTTTATTAATTAATTGCGACTATGTGTCGGAGAAACTGAAGGTACTTGCATGGGTGCAAAACTGTTGAAAAAACAGTATATCGGGTACAATTTTTTTTTAATAAGCGAAACTGATAAGGAGAAATACACATAATAATCTGGACTAATAATAGACGAGAGACATGCACGAATCTTCAAATGTAACAATAATGCTGATAAGAAATAAAAAACTTTTCCGAATTATTAAAAAAAGAACCGATATTTTTTGGAGTTACGGAATTGATAAAATAGTCATCATCAGCAAATCAGCACCTTGGAGAGGGAAAGGAGATGGGATGGAGTCATAAGTCTAATTAAAAGTATTATATACAGTAATGACCGCATCGATAGGCGTGGAATAAGATCATATTGTCTGTAATTATTTTTGCACTTAATGTAAAGGAACAGGTATGTTAAATAATTGCGGCTTCGAACAACCTCAATAAAAAGGTTTCTTCAGAAGGAAATAATAAATCATAATAATAATTTCATTAACATAGAATGAATAAATTATCTGAATCAGTGGACTATTTCATATTTTATTGATGTTATGCTTTTACAACCTATTATCAAGTATCAATTTAGCAAAAGTTAAAGAGCGCAGACGGTTGAAAGTAATTTGGAGCTATCTGCAGACAACTTTCGACAAATCACATCCAAATTTCTTAAACAACATATAAGTGCTTTTGAAGATATAGGTGTAAATTAATGTATATTTGTGCTTATGTGGAAAAGAAGCAATAGATTAAAACTTATATGGGGCCTACAGTAGGCTTATAATTATGACCTAACACAAATTGAATTTAAATCGGGCAATTAATTATGAATATATGTTTGTTTATAAAAATTGAGCGACAGACCGACAGTCGGAACCAAAAATGTTCCCTGTCTGAAACGGAAATCTATCTTGATTTTTGAAGTCGGAAACATAAAAATTGTTTAGAATGATCACATCATTCATCATAGCTTCCGTTGCCTTCGGTAAGCTCGGAATAAAAAATGTAAATGTTTTAATGTATATCCACGCTAAAAAAAACATCGGTCCGAGACAACTAAGACAAACTTTCTCATATATGGGTTCATATACTTATTACTTAGCCCAATATTTTCCATTTATCGGTTTTCGTATGTACATTTAATTATTATTGAACATTTAATCAAAATTTATCATAAAAATTACTTCTCCTGGGCGGGGAATCGAACCCGGGCTCCCTCCGTCCGCGTTTTAAGCTATTTTCTCAGGAACTTGTGGCGGACCTGGAATAGCCTTGCTCCCTTAACATGTTTTGTTTACATAAATCGTCGGAACCGTTTTCGAGAAATATTTTTTTTCATGTTTTTTCAGTGTTTTTGGGGGGTAGCGCCCCAAATTAGGAGCTAAAATTCATTTCTCGATTTCGCCTCGGGGTATGATTTTTCTGAACATGTATGCCAAATTTTGTCAAAATCGGCCCAGTAGTTTAGGCTCTAGGCGTCTGCACAGACGACAGACAGACGACGGACAGACATTTTTTAAAAACCATTTTTTTGAACTCAGGGGACCTCAAAACGTGTAAATCCATCAAAATCTCAAAATCGAATTTTCGCGCCATCACAATATCTTTATATGAGAAAGTAAAAAGTAAATAGTATTTTCTTCCTTAAGTCTGCATATTTCATTAGGGGCTCTGGGGAGTGAAACACTGATCTGAATTATTACATTTTCAAAGCACCTTATATTTTTTCTAATTAAAAAACACCTTGTTTGATTACAATGTATAACAAAAGAGGAAACATAAAAATGTCGCCACTTAAAACGAACAAAGTCAATTACTCGGTCTTTATTATTACACAGACCATGGTTATAAACTTCATTACAATAGCCATGACAACTAAAATAAATACTAGTTGGCAAGCGATACAAAAAATCTTATCGTGATCATTAATTTTTCACTAGATAAATTAGGAATGCACGATCGAAGAAAACATACCCTTTCCCCTCAACCCACAACAATTTTTTAACCAATTGTATAATTACCCCAAAATTTGTCGGTTTTGGTATGGAATCCAAAACCAGTCAGTACTAAATTGGGTCGACAATCGACAAAGGATAAATTACTCAGGGTAGAGGAGGTTTAGTTATGCGAGTTATTAGCTACCAATGTTTGCTCAGATAAAATGTTCGTGCTCTAAGGCTTGTTTAATTATACTTATAGAGAAGATCTGATGATAGAGTTTAATTTTCACAGAATTACTCTTCATTATCTTTAATCTTAGGATGTTTGTTCTTTTTTGGGATTGAAATTTTAATGTGCTAGAAGCAAGAAACAGAATCAATTTTAGGCGTGGGGAGGAGGATTTAGCTGTTCATTAGAGGGCAAAGTTTTCCTGTTTGGTAAGGCGTGAATCTCGAGTGAAGAGAAAACCCAGAAGTTCCCACGCCAGATCCTTTGATCAGCCTTCAAGAGGTTTATCCGCCTCGTGGAAAGGATTTCCTCGGTTAAGTTTAAGGGTAAGCGTGACTCGTGGGATGTACGGGAGAGACACCTCGGCCCTCGGCTAGGAAATTAGCACGGGGCGGGGTCTAGACTGAACTGTGCTAGCGTCTGGTGTTCGGCGGGTTTAGCAGAACCTCCAGGGTAGAGATGGGCGATCCGGTCATGAACTGATCAAAAGAGCTAGCTCTTGCAAGAGAGTGAGTGAGTAAACGCTCTTGAAAAAAGAGTGGCAGCTCTTCCATATAATGAGAGAAAAGGCGAAAGATATAGAGTTAGAGGTCTGAAGTCTGAGTCCTGAGTCCTGAGTGGTTGCTTGCTGGTTGTACTTTCACTTTCTCTGGGCCCTAGGCTGGGCAATGCGCAAGCGCTCCCCCTCTCTAGACCTTCCCTTCCCACTTACTACTCACAGTTCACACTCACTAGTCACTACTCACGACTCACGACTCACGACTCACGAATCTTGAGGCATCATAGCATAGGAGCTACATAACCAGGTCTTCTAGCCCTACCTCTCTAAAAAATCCTTCTCGGCCAATAGAATCTTAAGCCTCCCCTCTCAGCTGAAAAAGACCTGGTTCTCGTAGTCTCGACACCCCAACTTACTCCAAGACTCCAAAGCTTAAAGAGAAACAAGGAAAGAAATAGATCAGGCAACGCATAGGACCTGCAAAACTAGTTCTTCTACCCCTACTCCTCTAAATAGTCCTTCTCGACCAATAGAAGCTTAAGCCTCCCCTCTCGGCTAAAATAGAACTGGATCTCGTAGTCTCGTCACCCCAACTAACTCCAACTCCAAACCAGCATTCGCATTCACTCTTCGCTACGGGTTTCGGGGCGGCTCGCTCAGCAGTCGCTCACTCGCCCCAGCGGCGCCCCCCTCCCCCCCCCAACTACAACTGCTGTTCTACTGCTCCGATTTGCACCGGACAAACGCCATTACCCTTAAAATTTTATTCCTAATAATCTTACATACTTAAAAAAAAAATGTTTTATTTGTTATACTACATTAATAATAAAAATATATGTGAAGAACTAACAGATTAATTCTTAATAAACTGGAAAAGAAGAAAAGTACTTTCTTTTTCGTCTATTTTATATGTATATGTATATGTATATATATATATATATATATATATATATATATATATATATATATATATATATATATATATATATATATATATATATATATATATATATATATATATATATATATAAAAGTGATCAATGAACTAGTTAAAAGAGCTGATCATTTTGGCGAGCGATCTGATCTGATCTGATCTCGAAAATGAGTTATTTTGCCCATCTCTACTCCAGGGCGTGCACTAGGCCGGGGGATCAATAGCGGCGGGCGGGGTAGGCTCCTACCTCCCTACAGCTTCTCTAGCCTCTCTCTCCTCCTGGGGAGAACCTTCAACAAGTCCTAATTCAACAATTTGCTTTTCGAACCAAAAAGCATTTTCCGTTCGACACATCCTGTTTCTACTGATAAATATGTGAATCTTCTCGTAACTACATTTCCTCATGTCCTAACCAAAATGAACATAATATGATTCTTTTCCGTAGTAATTATCTTAATGTCAAGTAAATTTTTGCACTATCAAAATAACTACTATTTTTTCAAACAACATTCGCTATGTTTTGATGACTTTTGATTAATTGACTTTGGACATGTGCTATATGAAATAAATGCTAATAAAATTGAGAAGTTGTTAAGGTTATCTAACACATGCTATAATACTAAGGACACGGTAGTTATGGAGGACCAAAAGTTTCACCATATTTAATTTAAAAAATAAAATTTTTGATTTCAAAGCTTGTAACTCCTGCTTAAATAGAGCTAGCGTAGCAAGTGTATTAGTTATTTTATGCCCTTTAAATGGTGCGTTGTTAAATGGTATACCTACTTATAATACTCATAAACCGAGCTTAGAAGGTGTTTCATCTCAGATATATTTATACATCAGATAGAGCTATGTATAAGATTAGTTAAAATTAGATTATAAAATTTTATGAATTTTAATAAGGAAGTTCTATTAAATGAGAAATGTAAATCATCATACGTCTAAAAATGTCTTTTCAGTGATCTGAGAAAACATTAAGGAACGTTATAATGATCTAGGTCTAAGGTTCCTAAATCGTTTAAGTTTAAAGATATTAGACGGCGAAGATAACCTCAGATATAATAGGTTTACATCTGAAACCGCAGGTGGCTGGGGTAGCCCTGGTGGGAGCTACAGATCTTAAAGCTAACCGCACCGCTAATAAGGACCCGACCCCGAGGCTAAGGGCAAAACCCAAGCAACTAGAATTTCCTTTTACCATGAGACCCCTGCTAACTTAATTGGCAACTCGGCAAGCATTTTCCAACCATAACTCGCTACACAGAGACAACACATAGATTTCCACCTTAATACAGAGAATCCAATTCTTAGTTTGGTAGAGAAATGTTAAGAAAGAAGGGTTTCAGTACGGCTCCGAAAATTACCCAGGAACTAGTTTTCTGTAACTAAAAACGGGGAAATGGAAAAGGAAAACAATTATCACATGAAGGTGCTGCGAAATTAAGTAGAAATTTACTGCAGCCACCGATGTCTCTTTATTAGGAAATTAGTACCTAAGCACTTCGTACAACCCAAAACATTGATCTATAAAAAAAAGGGCAGCATTATTCTGTTTTCAATACACCTAAGAACAAACTTAGAGTCTTGTCACGTTTATGAAAAGACAAACCAACATTAGCATGTTTCAATTAAATTACGAAGACGTGTTTTTACAATTAAATCAAAAAGTTAATAGGTGTAAATTTGGTTACTTACTAGCTTTTATGAAATCGTATAACTGACACTTGCCATAAATATTTCTTAGCAAGACAAGTAATTTTTCTTTTGCATCAACATTCTCTATCAACTCTGATATTGGATAAAGCTTAATATGCGACCGAGGAGATTGATTATAGAGCCACGCGATAATGAGTAAGTAATAAATTGTTTTAAAATAACTTATAATGTTATTTAATAGCATGGAATGTCCTTAATTTGGTAACGTCTAAAACACTAGAGATCGTTCTATACCATGGGCTAAATAGATATCCCATGACCATTCGCTTAGAGGAATTTGCACATTCGACACAAAAATTAGGCGTATGCTAATGAAGTACACTATAGTACTATACAAACGAATGTCAACCCGTTCTACATTAAACAATTATTAATTTTTCAGGATATATTTTACAAAAGAACCTTATAACAAGCATGCCCAAAATAATAATAATTTGTCGAAGAGTTTCTGCTTTTGGAGAAATCTGTATAAGTAGGCACATAATTCTCAACTAAAACTACTAATATTTATAAGTATTTAACGGCAACTTATTAATATTATTTATGTCAATTATTAATATTTATTCACAGCAGTGAACGCAGCGAATATGCAAAGAATTATTGAAGAATATAAGTTTATAATTTCTATTCTTCATTATAGAATTTTTCTAACTAGTGAAGAATTATTAAGAAGTTTTAGGTCTTCAGGTGGTGACCGCGTAGTGTAGGGTTTTGGTCTCGACATTTCGCACTGTTATTTTCACCGACGTTTCAGTTAACGTTGTGCCCTGAAGAAGATTCCAACACTTGTGCGAAATGTCGGCACCAAAACCCTACACGACGCGGTCACCACCTAGCACCAAACCCCTACACGACGCGGTCACCACCTAAAGACCTATATTGAGACCAATCGTGGAAGCTCCCATAATAGTATAGAATTATTAACTTCAAATCTCTATCTAATGAGAAAAAAGGCAAATTCCCCCCCCCCCAAAAAAAAATAGTAAATTTACTACTTTCACATGTGAGTGGGAGCTAGCGTGGTCTGCCCGACTACTAATACATCTAGGGAGACAAACAAAGTCATGGGTTCGCTCCTGTACTATGATGCTCTGATTTCCAGCTATGAATCGAAGGCAGCTATGAACAGTGAACAGGGCAAAGGGGAACCCTGAAGGGTTCTCTGCCTTGGTGCTCTGATGAATCTGTGAGTCAACAGCGGTACATGGGCATGCGTAAGACCCCACGCTAAGAAGCTCTGATTTACTAATGACTACACCATACTTGCTTCGGCGGAACAATGTAGAGGGCTATGTGGAGTAGAGTGGTTGTGTGAAGTGGCTGTAACTTCACCACCTACAATAACTCACCAAATATAAAGGCCCAATTGCCAGGTTCGAACAATTTGTTCGTCCTACCCGTGAGTGCTAGGAATACAACTACTACTATTTCACATATATGTAGTGTATATAAATAAAAAGTACTGTGATGGATCAAAAATTCAATTTAGAGATTTTTAAGGATATTTTGTTATGAGGTCCCAAAAAATCCTTTTTCTTAAAAAATGTGTCTCTCGTTTGTAATCTGTGCAGACCAGAGGCTAAACTACTGGGCCGATTTTGATGAAATTTGGTATACTAGTTCAAACTAATTACACCTTAAGGTAAAGTCGAAAAATAATTTATCTCCAGATTTGAGGGCACTATCCACCAAAAAATCTTTTTAATAAATTCTTTAAACCCGTTCTAAACTGTACCATTTAAATACGAATCTAAGCATTAAGTCGTTTTCCGGGACAAATCAGTTTTCCGAGATATTTATGTAAATAAATCTGATTTAGCTGAATATCGACAAACAAAAAGTTCATTGCACATGTTCACTTTTTATGTATCTTTAAAAATAAATTTATTAATTTCGATATTATTGGACTAAAATTCAGTCATACTTTGCAAATTAAAAAGTTGTGATCGAGTTTATTGTACCAATTTTTTTTTTTTTTTTTACAAAATATCGAATTACTTATTTTTGTTTTTGTTTTTTTATCCACTTCGTTAGAGAACTTGAGAAAATTACTTTATGTTTCAAATCACAAAGAACAAAAATTAATTTTAACATTAACGGATATTAAGACAATAATATCAAAAATTAAAGCAGAGCTTTAATATTAAGATACACGAAGTAAAATATCGATATATATATATATATATATAACAAACACTCACACACACGGACTGACACACGGGATTGTAACATAAAGACGATTTTTGTGACCGAAACCTGAGTTTTGTTTGTTTTCTGTATATGTATATATATATATATATATATATATATATATATATATATATATATATATATATATATATATATATATATATAGATATATATATTGTATATATATATATATATATATATATATATATATATATATATATATATATATATATATATATATATATATAAATATATAAATATATATGCTCATTTTCAGGTTCTTTTTACTAACAAAAAAAGAAAACGCAACAAATAAAATATGCCCAAGAGGGAAGAGCAACAAATATATTTATCAATTTGAAAAAGTTTTTAGTATTAAGCTGTTTCTGGATAAGACCTCTGCTAAACTCTCTCTTAACAGTTATAAACTTTATAAGGAGACATTTAAATGCATATCGATTTCAAGAAAGACTTCGCCTTAAAAAAAAGAGATTAAGGAAAAAGAGTTCATACTTTTTTTATCTCTTATAACCCAAGGGACAAAGTCAGGCAAGCTATGAGACAAAGAGATCTTAAGATTTTTTTATATAAAACTGTGCCCTTATCCCTAGGGGGATAAGGAGACATCGACCAAATCTAACACCCATTCATAACTTTCTCATTTATTCCTTTCAAAAAAAAAATTAAGAGAGAAAGTATAACATTCAGTTTCTTTTCTTTTAAAATCAGTATCCTTAAAAAATTCTTATACAGTACATTAAATAATTGCGAATGCAATAATAATAAATATATCTACTCAATATTTATTTTCAAACATTCTTTTTTAGTGAAATAATAATATAACATTTTAAGTTAAAAAACATTTAAAGATAAAAAATGTTATTATATATTCAAAAAACAGTCTCATAAAAATTAATATCTTAAACATATAGTTAAACAAATTGCAATTACAACATATATTTAGAAGTTATGTTTTATTAATCCTTACTTGACGTATACTCTCTAGGGTATCTTAATTTAATATTAATCGATTTACTACACTACATTTTATATATATAAATATAAATGGATGAATAAATTCTCGACCGTAAATATAAACAGAAACAAACAAAACTCAGGTTTCGGTCACAAAAATCGTCACTATGTTACAATCCCGACGTTTCGGTTTTTTACTTAAAACCTTCTTCAGGGGCCGTAAAACATCTAAACAACGACACACACACGACGTGGTCGTTGTTTAGATGTTTTACGGCCCCTTTTCTTTTGGCCCTTGTGAGATGTTTATATTATTTTACTGTAAAGATAAGTTAATGAAACATAATCTATTGTAATTGAAACATTATCTATTGTAAAAAAACGAATAATGTCAATAACATTATTCGTTGAATAATGATGAGGATTAACAAATAATTTCACTAATGGAAACCATCTGTGGGCTTCATTCGACAAACTATCCAAATATCTTAAAAATCAGTTGACTACTTTAAAAAATATAGGTGTTAATAAAAAAGTATTTATGCACATATAGAAGAGAAACCAATGGGTGCACAAGGTTGAAACTTATATGGATCCAACAATGGATTAATTATGACCTACCATATTTTTTTGCAACTTGATACTATTTTGTAAAAAAGGATTCAACGTTGGGAATTATGTAGCGTTTGAGGATGTGGTTGGAAATGAAGCAGTACTATTTCCCCTTGTCAGAAACTTGTATATGAGAAGAGAAACGAGAACAAAGGTTAATTGTGTTCAAATTTCTGTTTGCAAATTGTTTGCCCTGGGTCTCAGCAAGGGGCCCCATCCTTGTACAAATAGTTAAATAGTTAATAAGAGGATGAGAGATAGAGAAAACGAGTTTAAATTTAGCAGAACCGTCTCTCAACACTCCACACATATTGTGTTATTTAAATAGAACTCGTAGGGCCAAAAAAGAGCTTTTTTTCGGGGATGCGGCTTGTTTTGGAAGTTAGAAGCGGCGAAACCTTAGCCACTCTATTATTTAGGGTTCTTCTCATCTCTCAGTCTTTTGCCTTGAGCCTTGTTAGCGCTTTTAACCGTGAAATGCCGCTCCGCTTTTTATACCCTACAGTTTTTTGGAAATTGATAAAACTATAATGTAAATGGAAGAAATGTTAAAAAAACGATTGTTTTAGTAAAGTTTAAAGTCTGCATTGTTGCTTCCGTGCTGATAAAAGGTAAGAGAAGCACTGTGATTGTTGAGAAAAACGAAATACTTGTATTCTCCGATTTCAAAAATGCCTGGACTGAAATGCTTTTTTGTTAGACACCAGGGAAAATGTTTGGTCTCGTGTGTGACTGTTGGCCTGCCCGTCAAAATGTACAAGGACAATGTGCGTAGAATGTTGAAAATGATACAGGACCTGGTTAGACTAGTTATGACTTATGACCTACCATACAAATTTTATTAATTTGTGAAAAAAATCACCATTTTCTGTTATCTTCTGTAAGTTTGGAAGAAATATGCTAAAGTAAAAATTTGCCTGCATTGTGTCTCCAAAAATTTTGTTAGACTGGCTAAAGTAAGTCAAATTATGGATAAGAACCTATCATCATTTGAGCCTGATAATTTTAGAACCTTCAAAGAGAATAAATCTCTAACGTTGATTCCAAGTCTGACTTTTATTTTCAACCTTACCTTATTCATCATAATGTAATTTTGAGATTTTGATGGATGTACACGTTTTGAGGTTCTCTGACTCCAAAAAAATTGTGTTTTTTGTCTGTATTCTGTGCGGACGCGTGGAGTCTTAACTTGAGCCGATTTTGACGAATTTTGGCATGCTCAAAAAAATCATACATCGAGGTGAAATCGATTTTGATGAAATGAATTTTAGCTCCAAATTTAGGGTTAGGGGCGATGTATATATATATATATATATATATATATATATATATATATATATATATATATATATATATATATATATATATATATATATATATATACGTGTACTTTTTTATGGAAAAGGATCATGATTTCAAAATTTAAATTTTGGTACCCAGGGGTACAGGGTACGGGGTACAAAAGTCAAAATAGTATATACCCTTCATGATGCATATCGTTGGAAAGCTCTTTAAGATTAAAGTAATTGTTGTTATGTACACTTTTGTCATATTTTTACATAAGAGGGGGGTAAAAAGGAAAATACAGGAAAATAAATTATAAAAAAAGAAATATTGCTATTTTTTAATCCGATTTGAATGAAAATTAGTATACGTACTTTATTAGATGCCAGGAACTTGATTATAAAACAATTTGTGTACATTTAGTACTTTCGGGAACAAATGGTACCTTTTGTATTTTTATGCTCAGGTTTAGATGATAAAAAAAAGTATTTGTTTTGTTCAATACTTTTTGTCATGGAGAAGATTTTTATGATTTCCAAATGAAAAACGAAATTTAAATTAAAATAATTTAAATTTTGTACTCTAATTATATAATTGTAATAATTTAAAGGGGTACGGGGTACGAGGCACAAAAGCCAAAATAGTAATATACCCTTTATGATGTATGTCATTGGAAAGCTCTTTAAGAGTACAGCAATTGCTGTTATGTACACTTTTGTCATATTTTCATGCAAGAGGGGGGTAAAATGAAAAAGCATCGGAAAAATGTTTTTTAATTAAAAATTAGAATCCATTATAATATTTCCTAAGGTTGTCTTCAGGGGTATTAATAAAATAAAAAAGCTAATCCATTTTCTTTGCTATTTTATTTATTTTTCTTAAGGCGATATTTCGTCTACAAATTGAGACATTTTCAAACCTGAAACAATGTTTTTTTTATATACAATATATATAATCTACAACAATTTAAAAAACTACAACAATTTAAAAAAAATTAAAAAGATCTTTTACAATTTTTGATATAAAATTATTTGTTTACTTTAAACTACATTTAAAATTAGGTATATGTAATAAATATTAGAAATGTTAAAATTATAAACATAAGACAGTAATTATCAATTAATAATTATAGTAGAGTTAAAAAATGAGTTAAATTATGCAAAATAAATAATAAAAATAAATAAATAAATAAATAAATAATAAATAATAAGAAATAAATAATAATTTGTCAATTACATACCTTCATCAGTCATTTAATTAAATTACTATTCAGTAATAACGTCACTTTGTAAAAATTAAACAAATTAATTAATTTAACAATGAGTCATGATCTTCCTGTGAGGTCAGATTCATGACTGACTATATAATATTATTACATTGTTTCCCCTTATAGATAGGGAACCCAGATTCAATTAACTGTTGCTTTTAAATGCATTACTGTTAACTTAACCTCAACAATAATCAATAATTCAAGATAAATACATTAAATGAAAATCCGAACAATAACAATTAATAAATATAACAATAACAATACATAAATTAATAAATATAAAATAAAATTGTACATGAATTTATATTAAAAAAATTAGAGTATATTAAATTTGAACTGATACATATGTTATTACATATTAATTAAAATTAAAAACAGTTTAACAATATCAAGGCAAACATGCAATAATCTACAATTAATTAATAAACCAAAAACAATAATTTAAAAATTAAGATATCACAATTAAATATTTTAAAATTTAGATTCTATATTGAGCTCTGTATAAATACCTGAATAAAATTTATTTAAATCTTTCGAATCTGTTTTGAAATTGACATTTTTTGAGAAACTCGAAATGTATGCAGCTTCTAATAATTTTCGTTTAGTTTTATTTCTTGAAATTCTGTTGCAACAATAATTATTTTTTGGTCAACAATGAACTTTATAGAGTTTTACAAGGGTTGCCGATGGGTGGTAGCATGTCCGTTAACTTAAGTGGAATTTATGTAAATTCATTAATAGAAAACGTCTTGGATAAATGTTCTTTTAAACCTAAATTCATAAGCAAATACATAGATGATCTATTTGTTATAATTAAAAAGTCAGATTGTGAGCATTTTTTAAAAGAGCTAAATCATTTTAATAATAATATAATATTTACCAAAGAAATCGAAGTAGAAAATTCCCTTAATTATTTAGACATCACTGTAATTAAGAACAAGGAAGGAAATATCTCAACTAAATGGTTTGAGAAAGAAATTAAAAAGAAGCAATTCATGAATTTTCATAGTACTCATCCTTTCTACCAAAAGAAAAATTCGGCTTTCAACCTAATTAATAAATCCATTGCATTAACAGACCCACTTCATATACCTTCTGTTAAATCTTTTATATATGACAAATTACTTAAAAATATGTATCCCATAAAATTAATAAGAAACCTTTGGTACAAAGCAATAAACCATGAAAATAAAAATAATAAAAGTAATATAGATGACATAAGAACTCAAGTAATATATAAGTACCATTCATTAACTTATATAAAAGGGCTTACAGAGAAGGTTGCAGATACATTTAAAAAATTTGATTGTTTGGATATAAAGTTCGGGATGAAACCAATAAATAAAATAAAAAATCAATTTTTTAGCAAACTAAAGGATAAAGTGCCCACAGAGCAAGAAATGGGGTTTGGTTACGTAATCCCATGTTCTGACTGTGATAAAAAGTATATAGGAGAATCTCGCCAAACATTCAAAAACAGGATGAAACAACATGAGGGAGATGTTAAGATATGCATCATGAAGGGTATATACTATTTTGACTTTTGTACCCCGTACCCTGTACCCCTGTGTACCAAAATTTAAATTTTGAAATCATATGATCCTTCTCCATGAAAAAGTACACGTATGTGCCAAATTTCATGGCGATCGGACAAACGGTGTCGGAGTCTATAAATCACAAACAGACAAACACACATCCATTTTTATATATATATATATATATATATATATATATATATATATATGTATATATATATATATATATATATATATATATATATATATATATATATATATATATATATATATATATATATATATATATATATATATATATATATATATATATATATATATATATATATATACATACACACATCGCCCCTAACCCTAAATTTGGACTCAGAGAACCTCAAAACGTGTACATCCATCAAAATCTCAAAATTACATTATGATGAATAAGGTAAGGTTGAAAATAAAAGTCAGACTTGGAATCAACGTTAGAGATTTATTCTCTTTGAAGGTTCTAAAATTATCAGGCTCAAATGATGATAGGTTCTTATCCATAATTTGACTTACTTTAGCCAGTCTAACAAAATTTTTGGAGACACAATGCAGGCAAATTTTTACTTTAGCATATTTCTTCCAAACTTACAGAAGATAACAGAAAATGGTGATTTTTTTCACAAATTAATAAAATTTGTATGGTAGGTCATAACTAGTCTAACCAGGTCCTGTATCATTTTCAACATTCTACGCACATTGTCCTTGTACATTTTGACGGGCAGGCCAATAGTCACACACGAGACCAAACATTTTCCCTGGTGTCTAACAAAAAAGCATTTTAGTCCAGGCATTTTTGAAATCGGAGAATACAAGTATTTCGTTGTTCTCAACAATCACAGTGCTTCTCTTACCTTTTATCAGCACGGAAGCAACAATGCAGACTTTAAACTTTACTAAAACAATCGTTTTTTTAACATTTCTTCCATTTACATTATAGTTTTATCAATTTCCAAAAAACTGTAGGGTATAAAAAGCGGAGCGGCATTTCACGGTTAAAAGCGCTAACAAGGCTCAAGGCAAAAGACTGAGAGATAAGAAGAACCCTAAATAATAGAGTGGCTAAGGTTTCGCCGCTTCTAACTTCCAAAACAAGCCGCATCCCCGAAAAAAAGCTCTTTTTTGGCCCTACGAGTTCTATTTAAATAACACAATATGTGTGGAGTGTTGAGAGACGGTTCTGCTAAATTTAAACTCGTTTTCTCTATCTCTCATCCTCTTATTAACTATTTAACTATTTGTACAAGGATGGGGCCCCTCGCTGAGACCCAGGGCAAACAATTTGCAAACAGAAATTTGAACACAATTAACCTTTAGTCTCGTTTCTCTTCTCATATACAAGTTTCTGACAAGAGGAAATAGTACTGCTTCATTTCCAACCACATCCTCAAACGCTACATAATTCCCAACGTTGAATCATTTTTTACAAAATAGTATCAAGTTGCAAAAAAATACGGTAGGTCATAATTGATCCATTGTTGGATCCATATAAGTTTCAACCTTGTGCACCCATTGGTTTCTCTTCTATATGTGCATAAATACTTTTATCTACGATTGATACGAAATATAAACATTATATCTTTGTTTAGATGCGTGGAAAGTGATTATTTACGTACTTGTATTCATTGCGCATGCGCGTCTCATAGTGCTGAATAATTCCTCTTCTTTACCGCACTAGTGCGGTAAAGAAGAGGAATTCTTCAGCTTTACGCACGATTAGTGAGTTTGTTTACATTTAACAAAACTAATTTGGTGTTCTTTTATTAAAGTAACTGTTTATATCGAGTTTTTAGTGAAAAACAATGAGTGAATCAAGTGACTTTGACGAAAATGTGGGGAATAATAATCCTCTAGAAATAATTAATTCGGCAAAAAATACAACTAATGAATTAATGCCATCTTTATCAAGGGAGAGATACGAACTTACATACAGCAAGTTTATTTGTTTCTGTATTTATTATTTAAATCTAACAATCGTAGATAAAGTACGGTACGCAACTCGTGCGAAAACGGCATTTTGTATTGCTCGTGTGGTTTTACCACCCTCGCTGTCGCTCGGGTGCAAACTCCACACTCGCATGCAAAATGCTACTTTCCGCACTCGACGCGTAATGTACTATTTTATTAACACCTATATTTTTTAAAGTAGTCAACTGATTTTTAAGATATTTGGATAGTTTGTCGAATGAAGCCCACAGATGGTTTCCATTAGTGAAATTATTTGTTAATCCTCATCATTATTCAACGAATAATGTTATTGACATTATTCGTTTTTTTACAATAGATAATGTTTCAATTACAATAGATTATGTTTCATTAACTTATCTTTACAGTAAAATAATATAAATTTTAGAATTGAGTCTTTAATCTTTAGAAGAACAACACTGCAAAAAAATATAAGAAATAATGATGGTGAAGAGAAGCAGCTACACAGATGGTTTAATTACGGGTAAAAGATAAACTAAAAGATCCGAACTAAAAGAAACTTTAAGCCAATGTTTATGGGTTTAAGGTAGTGCACCAATATAAACAATGTAAGTTAAAAATAATCGTCTGCTTAAAATAGCAAGGAAACTAACAAAATAATTATTGAAAGTTAAATAAATTTAAAAAAAAGTGCTAGAATCTATAATAATCAAGAGAGAAGATAAAAAAGTTAAAGGTATACTGAGAAGGCAATGCTAAAGTAGGGCACAAAAACTACCCTTAATGAACTTTCAACACGATGGCGCTTGACCTTATAGAAAAAAGGAACAAACCTCTTAAAATAAGAAAAGAATAAAGGTTAAAGCTTAAGAAGAGTAAATTACTGTTAAAGGCAGTAAATTGTAGGATTGATAGGAAGTGCGAAATCAGACATGGGTACCAATGGAATTGATTTCCGATCAATCTAAACAAGTTAAGAACTAGAGGTAACTAAATATCAAGGTGGCGTGTTGGTTCACTGACACTGATTAGTGTTTGACATTGATATATAACTAATCAATTGCCTAAGCTAGTTGACCTGCAAATTTGGTAGCACTGTACAATTTAACAACCATAAGAATTTAATGACTCATAACAATCTCTTGATGTATTTTGTTGACTATATCCTCTCATACTAGAGTTTATATTAAATCATGGCTGAGTTTACGAATACTAGAAAACGTTTTAGACATGCTAATATAATTTACTCACAGGTGAAGAAGCATTAATTGGTGACATAACTACTGTATACTCACCTGGAAAAAAAAAGAAATAAAATTAATATAATAAATTAAAAAATTCATTAGATACATAAAAGAGTGAATATGTAGAGGAGGAAATCTCATAACAATAAAAAAAAAAACATAAATCATTATAAACTATCAGGTTTTATAACTAACTCAGCAGAAGAATATTACACAAAAGCTGCTTTCACGGACTTGAGTAATACAATATATCTCCCAAATTATTTATAGAAAAAGAACATCCAAAGCCAGGGCCTAAAAAAAATCTAGTAATAGGCTTCTATTAAGATTACACATATTAATATAGGTTTCCCTGTGAAACATCTTCAAAACATTAAATATTGTTAACCCTAGAACGCCTTATTGGGGTCCTACAGACCCTATACAAACTAAAATTAAGTTGTTTTTTTTGTTTTATTTGTATTTCTCTAAACCTAGACTCCCTTCTAATTTACCTTTGAACCTTTCTGTGTTTATACTGATAACAATATCTATGTTATTAGTTTCAGTTTTCTTTCAGTATTCATTAGAATTAGAGTTGGGGTCCCATAGACCACTGTGTGGCATTTACGTAATTGTTTTATATACCACTGTTAACTGACTTATTTTTTTTATTGTATTAAAAAAGTTATTTTATATTTTTTTTGGGCTGCTAAAATGTTTAAGACTGCCTAAAGTTCCAAAATAAAACGTTTATAACTATTAGTAGACAAATATAACTACATTTAAGTTGAAAGTTTAGTGGATCACAGTAAGGAGTAAGGCCAAAAGTGCTTAACTTTGACAGAGTATGCAAGAAAATCTATAATTTTTATTACAATTTTTGTTCCTGTTCTCTGTAGAACAACTCTTAATATATATAAATGAAAAATAATAACCCAATCTAACTAACACAAAATATTATATATATTTTTTTATAAAGTACAAATTTTTCTAAAAAACGTTTGATGAAAATATATATGTATACAATTTAATTTTTAAATCCTTATTTGTTTTGATCAAAATTAAATGGTATTTTTAGTATGACAAATTATTTTTACAAAAATATATAAATAATTGAAAAAGAAAATGTTTAATTAATTAATTTAACTCATTAATTAATTGGGGTCTCACTGACCCCTGAGTGGAGTTTACGTAAAAAAAACTGTGTGAGTTGTTCTAGGGTTAAGTATGTAAATCGATCATGGATAATCCTAATGTTGCTGTCACTAGAGGAGGATGAATAATCGGATTAACCATCCATTACAACACGTCTTCTTCTTCCATGATCGAAACACTTTATCAGATGGATAAAGAGAGCGCACACAGATGACAAACTATAGGAGTGTAATTCTGTAAATTTGTACGAAAAAAGGTTAAGAGGGGGGTAAAATAGAAAAAATGTTAAAGAACTATTTTTAAAAAAATTGCATGGCTTTTGGTTGAATATTAAAGGCGGTTAAGCGCGTGTGACGCGGGGAACGAAATCTCAGTGCCCACGCAGTATTAACATTCCCTTTACGATTCCTTAGTTCCCCTTCCATTAGTCACATCTGGTCATATTTAGTATCATCGGAAAGGTAATTTTATGGGGAACAATAATGATAATAGGTAAAATTTCGCCAACTGTGAAAGGGAAGTCAGAATTTAAATAACTAGGCATCGCGTGGCTCTATCATTGAAGCGAACGTATAGTAATAAATATGTATTGAATATTGAAAAAATAGATTATCGTGAATCATGATGAGTTGATAGATAATGGGTCTGGTAGTAGTACAGCGGCTAGTAGTAAGGGAACCGCCCCGCATTCTTACTATTTCTCTAACCACACATCTCCATTTCAATATTTATAATTTGTATCTCTTTGCTACAAACAAACTACTGCATGTATCAAATTGAAATTTTGCATGCCTGTTTCAATTGTGCATCAAATGGTGTCTATGAAGTTTTATTAAAATCGTTACGTTAGAACGTAAGATATCGGTAAAAAGGTTGTTTTCTCTATTTTAAACGTTTAGGTCCGCTTTAATAGTTTTAGCGATCTTTATTAATTCATAGCGGTGTCGCTGTTGGTTTTACTAAAAAATGTTATTTGAAAAAAATGTTCGTCTCATCGAATAGATGATGATAGAATTTTTTCCCGTCCTGAAATTCCAATTTAATTTTTGAACCTCTCGTTTACGCGAGCGTTGCGCGCGAACTCTTGGACGGATCACGCTGTCCAACGAACTTAGCCTGAGTATTAGTAAGAGGATCATGTATACCAAATTTCAACTAAATCGGTCAACTTTTACTCAAGTTATCGTCACACGCGTGAACGTTACTGACAGACAGACAGACACGGAGCATATTTCGTTGAATGTAGGAAGCTCGCTACGCTCGCTTCAATTAACCGAAAAGTGACATATTCGGCCGCCATTTTGAAAAATGGCGTATTTCCACCAATCATATTTTAGCAGACTTTTGATATGTTGTTTAGGATAGTTTTCTAAAACGAATGCCGTTGGTTTCATCCTTGTTCTAATTTTTTCAAGGTTTGGCCATTTTTTTTACTATTTTAAGGCGCCTATTATCTTAAGTTCAATTTTTTATTATTTTTCTGACTCCGCTTTGTCTTTTTTGCCGGTTGATCGTTTACTGATGAATTTCCTGTTCATTCTGCTTCACTCACAACTCACAAAGGTACTTTAGTCTTTTTCGCTGGTTGAAATAAAGGCAAGAACGACTTGGGAGGGAAAGCCAAAGTCAGTATCCTCAAGGAAATCATCTTCAGCGTCTACGAGTGGTACGTTGCTGCAATTTTCTCGGCCGTATATTAGTAAACAACTGAGCAAAATAGCAGCTGTAGGCAATGAGTTTCATGAATCTTTCCGGTACCCAGGTACCATTTGTACCTAAAGTAATATCTAAATGTACACAAATGATTTCATATTCGTGTTTCTGACATAAAATAAACTACTATACCAATTTTCATTCATATCGGATCAAAAATAGTAATATTGTTAATTTTTAACTAAAAGCATTCCCCCCCCCCCCCCATTTTATCCCTCTCATAAATGAAAATTGGACAAAAGTGTACATAACAGTAATTCCTGCCCTCTTAAAGAGCTTTCTATAATGACTAGCATCATGAAGGGTATATACAATTTTGACTTTTGTACCCCGTACTTCCGCCTTCCGGACGGTCGCGCTAAGTTGGAGTTAAGCTTTTCTCATGTGTCCAAAGCGATCCATGAAAAAAAATTAGTCTCCAATTTTTGTCGCAGACATCCTTTTATCACGAAAGATTGACTGTACTACTATAAATTTCTCTAAATAACACAGTACTAGTACTGGAGAGGATGGGATAGAGACACAGTATAATTTAAGATAAAGAAAGTAAGGAAGATAGTGCCGTATTGTAGGAATCCTCTTGACTTCTTACGCTACTTTTAGAACAAAATTAGAGAATAACCCCTACTACGTTTAATTTAAACCTAATTGTTGAGTAGAATCCCTCCGAGTTGAGCGAGTTAAACTAATTAACCCTAAAATAAACTCTCTTTCCACAACCCACCGCCATTTTCAGGGATCCCTTATTCATCCTCGACACTACCTTCACTCCCACTCCTCAATTTGACGTCTCGCAATAGGGAACTTTGCGATTTACTGTTAACTTGGTATGAACCTTGCCGGTTCCAACATGGTCTCAACTAATACAGTTTAACCAAGTTTAATTGCATCCACGAATCCGCATTTACGTATGCAAATTAAATTCACAACCTACACAAATAGGTCAATAATTAAACACAAATCTATATTTCACGAATATATATTGTATCATTTAAATATCAAATCATATAAACAGTTAATTGGTTACATACATCATAATATGCAAATTAATTTGAAAACAATTTGAATTTCAATGGGCAAGGAAATACCTTCATATTTGTATCTGTAAATAGAAAAGGAACATCCATTTTCATCTTCATTGGAAATACGACCTATCTAAAATACATTTTGCATTAAGTGAATGGTATTTACAAGTGTAAATAAATTCACGCAAGTTATTGAAATACAGGAATGATATACAGAGAGGTAAATTATACTGACCAATCCTGTTCTATTACTAAATCAAAGACACAACCCTCTAGTATTAGTGTTAAACATCTTATGGATGGAGCGAAAGCCCTCGTTCATGGTCGCTTAAAGCGAAAACTACTCCTTAATAATTATTGTAGACAGTATGAACCTGAACTAAAATTTAAAATTGTTTTAAAATTTAAGTGGAAATCATAAGAGAAATATTTAACTAGACGAAACGGTGGATCAATCATTTCTCAATGATCCAATCTAAGATATTTGTTAAGATCCTGAAAATTCACAAATCAACCTCATCTAGAAGATCAGAGGTATTAAGTAAGATAATTAAACCAGAAACTGTATAATCTGCAAAAAAAAAAATACCATTTTAATCTAATTAATTACAGTCATTAAAAAAAACAACATAATAACTAACAAAAATAATTAGATAATATAATTAAATAAATAATTATTTTCTTTCCCTTGCAAAAAATATACCTTTTTGCATTTTAAAAAATGTAAAAATACTAGTTTAAAATAACACGTAACAAGATTATCATGATTTTACAGGCTTTTATCTATTTTAAAAAGACAAAAAAAGTTTAAAAAAGAAATTAAGATAAAATTAAATTAGCTTAAGGCTACAATTAGAATAAAAGAAAACCCTCGAGAATATCCTCGAAGGATAATTTAATTGTATACTAAGAAAAAAAAAGTATAAGGTCCTTCTTCTCTCTGACTCCTTGATTTTCTAAACAAGGGTCACAGTAAAGGATTGTTGAAACAATTTTCTAAAATTAGCATATTAATTTAACTTTACATAAAACAAAGTTTATTGTTTATCGCATCAAGGGTTGTTTTCTGAGTGCGTAAAGCTATAAAAGCAAAGGCACGAAGGATTTGTGACAAGGTAAAAGCTTTTAATAAATATATAGCTAGAAACCACTTTGCTCTTTCTCCTGAGATATAATTTAATTATGTGACTAATTTAAAAATAGAAAGGATTGGTAGATTAAACTTTCATGAAAGGTGCAACACATCCGGCGTAGAAGAGACGTCGTTCATGGTCGCTAAAATTGAAAATTCCTCTTCTCAAACACTCCTTTATCGTCATTATTTTTAGGAGAAATCATAACTTGAATTACATATTACTATAGTACACTTTACAGGATGAATATATTCCAAAAGATTGGTTGTTACTTAGAGAAGACTATTAGAATTTGACAACGAAGATGACTTATCTGCAGTCTTGGCTGCAGTTAGAGGTTGTTAGGGATGGTTAGCATTCCAACTGGCAAATTCGTAATCAATACAGGCACATAAGCATACAGCATACATAAGCGGACGGTGTAAAAGTAAAAATAATTTGTTTCTTTTAAGATTTTGTTAACACTGTAATAATTTAGGTTACTCTGGGAATACCGCTGCAGAGGATCTTTAGTGCAATAATATGCCCCTCCCATGATTAGAACATTAAACTGATTCAAATGCTGTAAATCCTTTCAAATAAAGCAGCGAATATTGGAAACCATGTACTTTATCTTCTAAGTCGAAACCAAAAAATGGTCAAGATATTATCCTTCTTTATGAAATTACCATTACCACTGTCATCGGCAAAGTAAAGAGGACCAAAATAAAGTAGTCGAAACCACATGTATATTATGATTTTGCGACAATACAAACTGATCAATAATGCTCTTTGAGTTTTGTTCTCTAATTCAGTTTCGTTTTAGGTTTAATTTATCACATTTGGAACGAAGTTCCTTATGGCATGTTACACCGTCTGGAGCCCGGGAGTGAATCCGAAAAAACGACTGTCACCACAACACCAACCGTCACAAAATCGACCGATGACAATAACTTGAGTAAATGATGACCGATTTAGTTTAAATTTGGTACACATGTTCCTGTACCAATGCCCAGGACGAGTTCGTTGGCCAAAGTTATCCACCCAAGCTTTCGCGTGCAACGCCCGCGTAAACGTAAGCTTCAAATGAAGAATTGGAATATTAGGACCGAAAAAAATTCTAACTTTATTTATTATAGCGGACCTAAATGTTTAAAATAGAGAAAACAACATATTTGCCGATATCTTACGTTTTTAATAAAATTTCATATACATACCTTCTAAAGTACAATTGAAAGACAGGCGTGTACAATTTCATCCTGATTCAAGCAGAAGTTTTTGTGTAGTGAAAGTAATATATTTTATATGGAGTAGACGTCAGTGTTAGCTGTTCCCTCACTATACTACAACCATCCTCTTTCAACAAAACTAATCATCATGATTCGTTTTTCTCAATATTCAATACATATTTATTGCAAGACGCTCGCGACAATGATAAAACAAACTTTTCTTTTAATTTTGCCTAAACTCCGCTAAGTACAAATAGTTAGTTACTTTTAATTTTGTCTCCTTTCTAACTCTGCCATGTTATAGCATCGTATACTTAGCAGTGTGATTTTATTATTTATATTTAATGAAAAGCATAGTAAGGAACTTTGTTCCTAACGGGTGTCCCGCAACACCACTCATATTTTTTTTTATGATTAATATTTTATTTTTATCATGCGCATTTTAATTATATAAATGTAAATAAAAAATACACACACATAAATAAAAAATATTTAGCAAGATAATCCGTTTTTAAATTTGTAATTTAAAATTTTCAAGGACGGCCAAAAATAGTCAAACCCCAAATCTATTCATTTACTAAGGGTAAAAGAAAGAGAGGTTTAGATGAAAAATTTACATCTTATAATTGAGTTTTGATGGATATCAAAAGACGATTTTCGATAAGTTAAGCACAAATTACAATGCGTGACAAAAAGGACAAAATATTCTATACTAGGAAATACAATTTATTTCATTTTTTTATTTTTATATTATTTTAATTATAAAATAGTTTTATGTAATTTTCCTTTATAACCTAAGTTCCAGAATGTTAGAAATAATTTAGTAGGAGATTTGGTTTAAATATTTTACTTCCGAGCTTCCCGAAGGTTACACTGTGATAATTCTGAAGAGCAATCTTTTGGAACAAAGTTCCTTATGGCACGTTACAGCGTCTGGAGCCCGGGAGTGAATCCAAAAAAATCGGTCCGAGACAACTCAGACAAACTTTCTCATATACGAGTTCATAATTATTTAGCCCAGTGTTTTCCATTTATTAGTTTTCGTATGTACATTTAATTATTATTGGAAATTTTATCAAAATTTATCATAAAAATAACATCTCCTGGGCGGGGAATCGAACCCGGGCTCTCTCCATCCGCGTTTTAAGCTTTTTTCTCAGGAATAGATTTTTCCCGGGAAAACGGCTTATATGGTTAGATCCGTATTTAAATGGGCTACATTTTAGAATTTTATAATCAAAATCGTCGGAACCGTTTTCGACAAATAATATTTGTTTCACGCTTTTTCAGAGTTTTTGGGGGGTAGCGCCCCAAGTTTGGAGCTAAAATTCGTTTCTCGATTTCGCCTCGGGGTATGATTTTTCTGAACATGTATCCTAAATTTCGTCAAAATCGGCCCAGTAGTTTAGGCTTCAGGCGTCTGTACAGACAGACTACAAATAGACTATAGACAGACAGACATTTTTTAAAAACCACTTTTTTGGACTCGCAGGGGACCTCAAAACGTGTAAATCCATCAAACTCTCAAAATCGAATTTCCGCGCCATCACAATAATGTCTTTTTATATGAGAAAGTAAAAACCAACCTTCCCAAAATCAACCGTCACAAAACCGACCGTCACCTTAACCGACCAATGACGATAACTTGAGTAAAAGTTGGCCGATTTAGTTGAAATTTAGTACATTTGTTCAATTTGCTAATACCCAGGACGAGTTCATTGGACAACGGTATCCGCCCAAGCGTTCGCGCGTAACGATCGCGTAAACGTAAGTTTCACATGTAAAATTGGAATTTTAGGACGGGAAAAATTGATTCAATGAGAACAACAACTTTTATAATTTTTTTTTTTTAGTAAAACCAACACCGACACCGATATGAAGTGTTAACGATCGCTAAATTTATTAAAGCGGACCTAAACCTATAAAATAAAGAAAACAACGTTTTTTACCGATATCTTACGTTCTAATGTAACGATTTTATTAAAACTTCATAAACATCAGCTAAAGTAAAATTGAAACAGGCATGTAAAATTTTACAAACGTAATTTTGGTATCACTTGTTTTTAAAGTATCAATCAGATTTTTATTAAATTTGAATGCTTTGTTGAAGGTAGACCCCAGATGGTCTTATATTAATTTCAACCTTCTGCACACATTTTATATTAAATAAAAGTACTTTTTACCCAGCTGGAAATCAGAACAGGTCCAACCAAACAACTACACTTTTAACAAGGAATGATTAAAAAAAATATTGCAGGTATAAAAGTTGTAATTTAGGTCTTTAGGCTTAGTTTAATGAAACAAAAAGAAAAAAATTATTCCGCCCTTCAAAGGGTCAATATGGCCATTTGAAGAACGTGACACTCAATTTTTTTTCCGTACAGTTCAATAAAAAACACCAAAAAAAATGAATTAAATTTTTGTATATCTTTCATAGTTTAAGCAAAAATAGTCTTCAAAGTTGACTACTTTAGTATGAGGTTTTTACTAGAAAAAGTGATGGAAGTTATTTTATATTAAATTTTTTAAACGTAACAACTTGCTAATGAAGGCATTTTAGAATCTTTTACGAATAATTTAGATAGTCTAAACACCTCTGTCTCAAAGTTTTTAAAGGAAATATGTTTAATTTTCTACTTTTCTTTCTCCAATTTTTATAAATTGAATAATAATTTTTGCATTTCTTTATTTAATTATATTAATGTATTTCATCCAATTTTGCGAGTGTTTTTCGCAATAATTTTTACCAGTTTTATATTGTATTCCCTCTATTTTAAGCATGTGTTAGTGAATGAGGTTCCACTGGGAACGAACCTAGGACATCTTACTTAAAAAATTAAAGAAAATTATACATAAACACACACACACACACACACACACACACATATATATATATATATATATATATATATATAGGCAATTAATTTGTTAAATTGGCAATGGATAAGAAAATAAATTGGCGTGAAAATAAATAAAGGAACAAAGAAATAGAACTAAGACACCCCAGAAAACATAAATTAAAGGGAGAAAAACAAAGTAATTAGGTAGGTCATTATTTCTCTTGGTAGAGTCCTCCATCCCTCCTACTGAGTCTCACTTCACTAAGGCGGCTCCAACACTTAGGGACAAGCCTTGTCTTAGAGACCTCTCAAGATAAATTAAGGGGACATCAAGTCCATTTCCACTAAAAACAATAAGGAAGAAGAAGAAAAACTGCTTGAGATGGGAAATCTAAAGTTTATCCATTACTAGACAGATACAAGACTAACTGGGCATCCCGAGAAAACTGTATTATCACAATTCTTCAAACAACCCTCTCGTCCATTTTAGTTTCAATCCAACACAATAAAAATGTTTACTTTACAACATCTCTTGACCTAGTTTATTCAAGAGAGAAATGGGATTTTTCTTTGGCTGTCCGGATTAAAATAAAACTATGAATATCAAGACAGCTGCTAGTAAATACATTATTAAAATACCAATTCGTCAGATTATCCGTCAGATTATCAGGCCAGATTATTAAGAAAATACAAGAATATGGATAAGAAAAAAGAAGAAATTATTGACTGGAATACAACAAAGAAGTTAAAGGCTTAAGGCCAATTATAAACATGAAAAAGTATAATAAGAGTTAACTAGAAGTAATCGATCAGATTTGAAAAACTAAGAAACATTTTTAGGGGCGGAGAGCATTCAAAGATCTATTGGATGTTAAATAATGTATCTCGAACACAAACCTAACCGTGAAAAAAGGGCCAAGTTCCGGACCCCTCCCAAAAAAAATCAGCCTATCAAAGTAGTGATACACGCATTGTAGCCAATCTACACCATCTACACTGCCATCAACCATAACCTCACTTCACTCCTACTTTCACACTTAGCTAGTTTCTGAATGAGGCATAAAACGTCAGTATCATATGTAGTGACATAGGAGTTACGTGGGTGAAGGGAGGGAAGTATAATGTTTCAGGAGCTAATTGACCAAGTATTATCAATCGGATTGGAAATTTAGAGCGATAACTGTAAAACTATGGTATTCAAATGTGAAAAGGAAGAAGAAATTAAACATAGAAATACGCCGATAGAAAAGGGGAAAGATTTATACACCTATAATAGAACCCTTGATAAACCCGCGCAAGGATCAAAATGAAGAAGTAAGCAGAAGGATCAAACTTCCTCGGAAAACATATAATTGTAACGGGGATTTGGTGAGTTGAATAAAGTGAACTGGTTATATGGTTGATAGATATTTATTTGTATATGAATCTGTGTGAGTGATTGTTGGTTGATGTGTACACGTACACCTCCAGAGCTAAGATCGGACTCCCCGTGTGACTCTATGCTAGGGCTTAGCCGGATAGATTCTTGGTGGGGGAAAGCAAAAGCACCACTAGACAGAAATTCGAGCCTTTGCTAGCCTAAGGCCTACACTGCTTTCCTAGAATATTCTGGACTTGGCTTCCCCGTTACACAATAAATATCGCCACCACCGCTTTAGATCTAATGTGGTCCAGTACTTGCACATGGGTTTGAGACATAGACCCTGAGCGAAACCATTGCAAGAAGGCTAAGGGTAACTCGAAGAACCATGGAAAGGAGCATGTTAAGAGTAACGAGAAAAGACAGGAAAATAAGTAAATAGTTAAGGGAAAAACGGGAATTGTGGTGGCAATAAAGAGAAGGAAATGGAACTGGGCTGGGCACACTGCAAGTTGCAAGGTGTAAAGACGGGAGATGGACCAAAGAGATGCTCGACTGGTATCCGAGAGAGGTGAAAAGAGGTAGAGCAAGACAAAGCCTGAGGTAAAAAGTTCAAATGAAATGAGGACAGTGGCATAGCTAGGGCATTGGGGGCCCCTTGCCAAAGAAAGTTGATGAGCAAAATAAAGATTTTGCGTTCAGAACTGAATGGACTCCCCCTGACAATGGTATAGAAGTATAAGATTTTATTATCCTCTAAAGGGGGCCCCGTCGACATTGGTACATTGGATTTGGGGCCCCCATGGCACCGGAGCCCGCCCGCAACGCGGGCCCATAGTTACGCCACTGAATGAGGAAGACATGTAGAAAAGTCGCAGAGGCTAATCATTCATTTTTATCGGAATAAATGGGGTTTCTCTTAGCTTAGCAGTAACAAATCATTTCGAGGTGCGTCGTCGGGACACTACTCGATTATATAAATGATAATAAAAATTGATGATATTTTAATGCAGCTGAAAAAGGCTGTCATGCAACAAATAGTGTAACTTAAAATCTCGCTTTTAATTCCACCATTATTCTTAATTTTGAATTTTTAAAACTATATCAGTAAACTTAATCCATTTTTCCTTATACCCTACATAATTTATCACATTTTGTCAAAAGCTCATTAACCACGATTAACAACAACTTACTATTTGTCATCGACTTTAAAAGCGTTTTCCACTCAGAAACTCTTTAAAGCTTAGAATAGAGGTGGAAAACGCTCGGGGCAATGGCCAGACTATGTGGATGGATGGATAATCGAATACCTTCAACTTAAAACTACGAAAAAAACTTTTTTCCCTTGTTACCTAGCAATTACATTGTGTAGTACAAGAAAGGTAATTAGTAATTAGCATTGATAGATTTATTTTTCACTAGTTAGATAAGACAAGTTAAATAAAGAGCTTAGTATTGTTGTATAGCACATAATATGTTCGTCACTTAAAATTCTATTTAAGCAATTCTTTGTATCTCTAATTTAATAGCTGCAGTGGCGATGATAATAAGCGATAACTATTATCATCGCCACTGCCGCTATTAATCAATCTAAATAATTTTGGTACATTTGCATTAACTTGTCTATGTTCCAAGTTTTATTCGCCTTTAGTTATTGACAAAATCTACAACACAAGTAAATAGTCTGTTCATAAGTGTTTATGTTCATTAAATTTTATTTGACGTGTTTACATGTCTTGCTGGACAATAAGAAACTTGGGCGAGGGTACATTGGTTCATGAATATACACAAATAAGAAGAGCAAGGAAAATATTTTCGTCAAATTAGACTACACTAACAGATGCATATCTGATGGTAAGCAAAGTTTTCAGAATACCAAGATGACAAAGGAAGTTCTAGTTCTGCTCCTAACATAGTAAACGTACATAATAATATAAATACTCCACAGCATTGAGACTTATATTTAAAAATATACAGGGAGTCTTTTTTCTAACTACTTTAAAACTTACATAACAAATACATCTTAATACAAATACGTCTTAATTGTCTTTCTTTTTAAAAAATGTTGTAATTACTCGTTTTAAGTTAATATAATATTTTTACTTTCAAAAACATTAGTTTTTACAAAATGAGAAAATATATATCCAAAGACTTCTCATTAAAAGCTTACCAACAAAATACTTTTATAACAAAGAGTACAACACAATTTGGGGAATTTAGGGAAATGTTGGTATGTTTAATTATACATCTGATATAATTATTACCCTACGTAAAATCTAAAACATGCAAAGTTTCATTTTTAACCTTTAGCCTTTCGAAAGATATAGAGGGTAAGACAAACAGACAGAGAAGCAAACTGAATGGAGATTTTGTAAGCGCCCTTTGTCGGAGACAACGGATTCTAAAGGAGAATATTCAGAGGGCACATTTAATAACTTTTTAAGTTCACTAATGGTTTTCAAACAAAGCAGAATTTCAACAAGACTTAAACTTTTATTTTTGTATTCTCTCATATTTAGTTTTCATTTTGAATTTTATAAATGTTCACAAACTGCTATACTGATATAACAAGATTCATTTACAATGGGCATGCTAATAATAGTCCAAATATCTTTGAGATAGTACAAAAATGAAAAGGTACATCCTATATTAAATTTTATTAAAGATTCAATAAGTAAAAAATAAAAAAGCTTATAATAGGAGAAAATTGATGAGGAATTTCGGTAAATCCCAGCCCTAACATACAAGATCCAGTAAGTAATGACGTACAAAGGGATCAGCCCTTCTCTCGACTCCACTGCCCCTCTCTATTACTCTGAGCCCCGGCTTACAATGCACATTGGATTAGAAAGGGTAAAAAAAAGCTCATCAATCATTCTAAAAAGAAATCTTTTAACTCCCATAAAATTCAAAATTTCAGATTCCCTTTACATCGGGTAATATCGACGGAAATTATTTGTAATATTAAATCGATTTAGACTATAAAGTAAAGATTCTCGCCAGGTACTCCCAAAAGAATGTTACGAGAATAATGTGAATAATAATTATATATTATACGAAATGTGTTGCTCTTGGCATAATACATTTTAATGTATGATGCCATTGAATTTAAATAAAAAACGAAATTTTGAAAAAAAATAAAGATAAACAGTATCAATTTAAGTTTTTGAAAATGTTTTAACAAAGTTGTTGAAAATTGTTTAACACTAATTGATTTCATTTGTTATTATTCAAGATACATAAATACTGTCTTTGGCTTTGGCTAAATATAATAAATATAGGTACATCTTCAAAGGCCCAAATATTTAAGATCAATTTTTTGAATTTTCCTTATCTTGATCCTATAGCCAGTCAAGAAGAGGTGATCTACCAATCCAATATGTGATGAATTTTATACCTTGAACCCTATTAAAGTACCCTAAATGACTTTTTCTTTGATTTGTTAAAAAAAATAGAAGGATCCACGAAAAACGCAAAATTCAAGGATACAGCGTAAAAATGAATTGATACAAAAACGAAAATATATTTGTACTCAGGACATTCTCCTCTCTAATTTAGCACTCCACATGACGCATTTCCGTTAAAAAAAATGTGAGCTCCTTAATATTTAACCCCTAGTTTTTTAGGGATGATTTTTTGGGGCTTTCCTAAAATTTCCAGTTATTCCACATAATATAAGTATAAGTTTCAAAATTTTGGGAAGGAGATCAGATGTGTCGAAAACAGACAGACAGACAAGCACAGGAATGTATATATGGGTCCTCGATTTTACTTAGAGACCCTAAAAAGCTGCAAGCAACCTACAATTTTAAACACTATCACAACTATTTGGGAGCTTACACACTCTTTCAATTGAATCAAATACTCAAGATAAATAAACTCAAAGAAATTTCTACAAAGAAATGAAGAAGGATCTATCCCAACCAAAATTAATTGAATAGTTAAAAAATGGCTCATCTTTGTTTGTAATGTTATATCCAATAAAAGTCTTCAAGATGACTTGGTGTCTTCAAAGAAAACTTACAGTTGTTATTATAGTAATTTACTCATAAAAGAGTAATTAAAATAGAAATAATTTTGCATTAAAATTATCACCATTGTTTTTAATATCGCTTTATTAAAATATTTTCATCTATTAAACTTAAACTCTTATCTGTTTAATTATTGTTATCAAAATACTAATTACACTATTAAAACATTATATTAATTGACACCTGCTGCTCTCATACTGAATTAACTTTCTGAATATTTATAATTAAAGAATGTATTTAAAACTTATTTTTACAATAAATCTTAATGGTCAATGCCACATAACAGTAAATATCTTAAGACATTGTCCACCCTGACAATATAAAACATTTTAAAAGTAGTGGTTACCCTTTACAATTAACACTCTAGGACGACTGTTTTTGTAGGGTAAGAAAAAAAATATGATGGTTCAATACGTTTTTATTCTTAAAACCGTTTATTTATTCTTAAGTCCATAATTTTGAAAAACAAAAAAAAAACAAAAAAAACAAAACAAAACAAAAAAAAAACAGGATGCGATAAAGAATGTAAAAAATGCTCTGTGTAATATCTAAATATGTAAAAAGGAATTTAAGCTTCAAGCACACAATTGACAATTCAATCATGTTTCATCGCTGATTCCACAAAATTCCTTCATCACCTCTCGTTTTTAACTAGAAACAGAATAATTAGTTGAAAAAAGATCAAAGAGAATTATTTTTGACAAGGAATTGGAGTTTTTTTTTTAAAGCATTGCTCCAAGTTAATTACTTCTCTTCGCATGATGAAAAGGAAAGTGGTAATTAAACAACTCGTTCTCCATTTGTTGTGGTGTGTCAACCACAAACAGAGAAATAATTATTACAAAAAAAAAATTAAATAAAACCGTGATAAACTGAGTGATAAACTAAATTAATTAAATAATCTAAAGGAATTGAAATATATACGTAATTACCATTTAAAAATAACTGTTTTAGAACAAAAACAACAAGAGCTCTGTCCCACACTACTTGTACATCACGTTCTCTATAAATAATAATTATTCTTCACAGTGTTTTACATATACCTTTTTGTCTGATGTCACAGATTAATGATGAATCCATCATTAATTAATTAATATTTTCTACTCAAATGCTAATCTTCTACTACACTCTTCAAACCTAAAATGCATTCGGAAGATGTATTCCAATATGTGTCTGTTCTTTTTAATTCTATAATGCACAATAAGCTTCTAATATTAAATCAGTGAAATAAGAAATTCTGTACCAAATAGATCCGATAAAACTTAATTTTTGCACACACCTTTATATATGGATTGTAAAAAGGAAGAAAAGTCCCCATCAATTTCATTTTGGCTTCTATAGATATTCAAAGTCAAAGGTCACGAAAATTGTTTTTACTTTTCCTCACTACCTATAGTAGGGAAAGTACCTACTGTTTTCACCAAAAAATTTTTTTTCGAGATTTCAACGGAATTATCCGTTTTGGGTGTTTTTAAGACCTCCTGAGTGGTTTTCAGCATGACGTCTGTATGTATGTATGTATGTATGTGTGTTATCATCGTAGCGCCCAAGGTATTTAACCTAGAGAGTTGAAACTTGGCAGAAAAATCAGTCCTTACTTGTAGTGGTGCTGCCCAGAAAATCAAATTTGTCCGCCATCTTGAACCCAGTATTTTGAGTCAGCAAAAATTTTAAAAAATCGTAATAAATCGACAATGGTCCTGATCGAGTTGAAATTTGACGCGAATATACCACTCTGTAAAACAAACAAGCCCACCAAATTTTATTTTAATATTGGCTGCCAGTTTGAAGTTATCAATTTTTGATTTTTTAAACTTGGACGTTTAATAATACCGAAAGTATGAATAGGGTTTTGACGTATAGCATATCGTTGGAACCGGAAAAAATTAAGGAACAAATATAAAAAACCCCGATGAAATTCCATTAATTAGTTTAAAAGTTATAAGCGAATATAATTATTTATTAGTGCGATAATTTTGATGACGTCAAAGTTTGTTTACATCTGTCAAAATACCGCCAAACTTCAAATAATTAAATAAGATATAGGTATTAAAAATAAGGTTTTTTTTTTTTAAGAATGATAATAAATCAGTTTATTTAGAACGGTCACCCATCCAAGTACTGACCACGTCCAATGCTGCTTCCTCTTCACTATAGTGGCCTCTGAAGTGAGGAAAAGTTCCAAGGTACCCTGTACCCGTTTTTTTTATTCTTTTTCTTCACTGATTTATCACTTGCTAATGTTTGGACGATGACAATAATAATTAAATAAAAAATAAAAAAAATTATATGTAGATTTAATTTATCTTTACAAATGGTTTTTACTATAACATATCTTTACGAACAGATAACCGTTATATAACTTTATGCGCCCCCCTAATAACCGTCGATTTTGTAGACGTAACGCGAAACAACAATTTATTGGTTTACGCCCCTTTTGAGATCGTTGATTTCGAGAGTGCGTTCTTTGTACATGGTTTTAGTGACCTTCGACTTTAAATATCTATGGAAGCCGGCACCATACCGATGGGGACTTTTCACAATCCTTTTAACGATGCATAAATAAAGGTGTGTGAAACAATTCAGCTATATTGATTTATTCGGAGCAGGCCTCTTTCATTTTACTTTCAATGGACTATATAATATATTTCATCGAATCTGTATTCTAGAGTTAATCATAGTTTTGTAAAATGGGTTTTAAAGATGGAATAAGAGCATAAGCAAACAGCTTAAGATAGTCTAGACTGTAGCAGATCTTAAGCTATCTTTAGGGAAGAGAGAATAAGAAAGTATGCTCTAATTCTTCCTTGAAACTAAACTTCACCTCTAGTAGTACAGTCCAGGGCAAGGGAAGCCCTTTAACTGCACCCTAAAAGATTACAGTCACACGGTCAGAAACATTTTAACGATTTATATTCGATCATACGTTTCTTTTTCCTCTTTTGTTGTATTATTTTGTAATAGAATTTTTGAGCTCTTTTAAAAATTGTTTCTTCTCTTCATCACAATTAAAAGCTATCCGTATGTCACTAAGAATTAAATGAATCGATCGCAATATTTGGGTGATGCCACATAGTTTTAAACGACATTATTTGAAACCTATTCCATTTTTTAATCTTGTATAAAGGTTTTGAAGATTGAACATCAACAAAAATGAAAATTGTGAAACATTCCAGCAGTGGATACGTCGTCGGCCATCAAAAAGGTTTGTACATAACGTGGTTTAGTAGAACTCTCGTTTTTCAAACATTAGAATTTAGTTTTTGATAAACTTTAAATCCCTTCTAACGTTATAATATCAAGGAAAAAGTATGATGAAAAATGTATCTAGATGGACGCCTCAAATTTGTTTAATGACGAAACTATGCTACGTTAGAGAACACATTGCTGTTTAAAAAGTGGTATTTATTGAGAGATGGTTGTAGACATGATTTTTTTCCGTTTAAAAAGGTCAAGTAAGGGCGATGTTGTGTATAAAGGATGAGGGGAGAGGTATGTGCTGGAGTGCCGAGTGAAGGTAAGTGAAGTCTGAGTGAGATCAGACTGAGAGCTATAAGTAGGTGTTTCTAATTTTATATCATGAGGTAATGAACTCAAACCTTCCCTTTATACTAGCAAACTCTTACTTAACTTATAGCTCTTAAACCTCTCTGTCTAATACACTCTACCACGCAGTCTCACAGCCTTCAAATCACCTTGCACACAGGATGCAAATCCATTAACAAACTTTACTTAAGGTTAAAAAGAACTAAACATTTCCACTGTTCGAAAGATTTCAAAAACTCTTTCAAAGACTTAGTTTGTTTTTTCATTCCTGAAGTCCCTCTTTTTTTAAAAACTAAACAAAGCTTTAAGCTAAGAATTGTTTTTCTAATATTACGTACCCTACCTTTTTTAATTTTCTTTTACAATCTTACTTCCATAATCTTTAGAGTTTTCGTTGATACCTATGTTTTAAATTATTTTTTACACCAGAAAGGAAATTTCATTATTGTCTTAGAAGTATAAATTTAACACTTTAAGTATATTTTTTACCAGGCTCTTGTAATGCCACGTAACCTTATATGCTTAAGCAAAACGAGAATACTTTTTAAATTAAGTGTATTTATATAATTATTAATATTGCAATTGATGTTTGGGGCATCTTAAAATTAGGAATAGCATAATGGTTAAACAAATTCCTTACATACTGCCCAGATGTGACATCCACATGTGCTTTTGATTATTACACGTCGACTTTTTTTACTAAATTTGACAATTAAAGTCGTATTACCACCACGGGGTTAGTGTTTTACTCTATCAGTTAAATACACGAATCTATACGTTAAATTCGAAACCGAATACGCACCGATGAACACCGATAAAATCAAAACTAAAAAACTTTTTAAAAATACTAAAAGTATCGACTGAATATATTAATATTAATGGTACATTAAGCGTCTAATGTGGAAAGTAGAATTTTGCATGCGAGTGTGGAGTTAGCAGTAGCACCCGAGCGACAGCGAGGGTAGTAGAACCACACGAGCGAAGCAAAATGCAGTTTTCGCACGGGTTGCGTACCGTACTTTATCTACGATTGTTGGATTTTAATAATATAAATACAGAAAAAAATATTTAATAAACTTCCTGTAAGTAAGTTCGTATTTCTCTTTTGATAAAGATGACATGAATTCATTACTTGTATTTTGTGCCGAATTAATTATTTCGTGAGGCGTATTATTCTCCGCATTTTCGTCATAATGACATAAATCACTCATTATTTTTCACTAAAAACCCGATATAAACAGTTACTTTAATTAAACAAACATCAAGTTAGTTTTAATAATCGTGAGTTAAGGTGAAGAATTATTCTTTTTTACCTCACTAGGGCGGAAAAAAGAGGAATTATGAAACGCGCATGCGCAATGAATACAAGTACGTAAAGAATCACTTTCTACGCATCTAAACAGAGATACAATGTTTATATTTCGTATCAATCGAAAATAAAAATATATATTCCAAAATGCAGAATCATTAATGAATATCCGGTCCAGAGTTCCACAATATAACATAGCAGTGTTTTATTTTTCTAAATAACTGTTCGTGACAAGATCATTCCTGGTTACTGTTAAATATTGTTAATACAAAAATTAACGATAAAAAAGACAACCTACAATGTTATAGTAATTAATTTACGTCCTCTATGCAATCCATTTATATTTTATGTTCTCTATATTATCTTAGATAAAACAAATCAACAAGAGGAAATAATAAATGTACTAGAGTTAAATCACGAAATCCTAGATAAGTATTTGAATACCACATTATCTTCTCCACCAATTATCTTCCTCTATGTCAAATATATTTAACTACCGTCATTAACAAGTCAAACGTACACTATCAACACCAGTCGTCATTTGGAAAAAGGAAGGATAATAAAGTTTGTTACAATGTCTGACATTCATTTAACAAGCCATTAATCTTTTCTATTTATAACATACAATTCATATTTTTTATGCAGTTGCAAATATTTAATTAAATATTACGAACATCATGAAATGTTCAGTTCTATGTAATATGTACAAATAAAAGCTAATTTAATATTAAAATATTACGAACATTAACACGCGATGTTCTCTTTTATGTTCCAAGTAAGAGTGGATTTTCTATATTTCTGATTGCTACAAAATATTTATTAAAACATTACGAAGAATCAACATGCGATGTTCAAGTTCAATAGACAATTTATGGAATGGATTAAAAATTTAGATCACTGCGTGAAACAATATTTAATACAAAAAGTCAAATTATTTTGATTTGATTATAAATATTAGCTGTTTTTGCTTTTATTTAAAAGGCAGAGTGCATTCAATTACTGAGGTAATTCATTAACAGGAGTGCTTCTTTGAAATTTCTCACTTTTGTCATAAAAATCTATATTTTACGGGATCAATCGAGACTGAATGTTTTTATTTAATTTAGGTCGCAGATAGTAAATATATAAATGTAAATAGGAACAGCCTCTTTAAGAACTTTTATAGTTAAAACAGCTAAATTTTGTATGGCTTCTGTTATTTATAAAAGCTAAAGACCATGCTATCAATTTCTGAGTTCCTAAGGCTGAAGGCTGAAGCTGATCTATGTATGCGATAAAATGTTTGGCTTCTGAGGTAAAAACGTTGATTTTCGTTTCTACGTTATTGTACGCACCTTTGCCAACTTAGGTCATTAAAATCTGTGCATTTTCTACATTTTTTACTTTTGTAAACAAATTCATTATATGGTAACAACGAAATGTAGAAATAAGATAATACATCATTCATTCAATTATTGAATAAAAGGCCCTACGAATCGCAATTAGTACACACAAAAAATCCCCCATTTCATTATTCGGCACGATAAATAACACGCTAGTTAGGGTTTTGTAGATACTTCTCAAAACCCTTATACCGATGTCTATGAAGTTAGCCCCCCATTATTTAATTTTTAATATTTTTTTAATTGTTCCAAGTTGTTCTATGAGTGTTCTATATTGTTCCAAAGTTATAAGACCAAAAACCAAAAAACAAGACAAAAAAAAAGCAAAAAACAGTTTTTATTAGTGGCCCCCCATTATTTTTAAAATCCCAATTTTTTTACTGTTCTGGATTGTTCTAGGTGTTCTTAACATTGTTCCAAAATATCAATTCTCTAAAAAAAAATTTGACCTATATTTAGTCCACCAAACCAAAATTTAGTGGCCCCCCATTATTTTAATAATCCCATTTATTTTGTTGTTCTGGATTGTTCTAGGTGTTCTAAACATTGTTCCAAAATATCAATTCTCTAAAAAAATTTTACCTAGATTTAGTCCACCAAACCAAAATTTAGTGGCCCCCCATTATTTTAAAAATCCAATTCTTTTTGCTGTTCTGGATTGTTCTAGGTGTTCAAAACATTGTTCCAAAATACCAATCCTCTAATAAAAATTTTTACCTAGATTTAGTCCACCGAACCAAAATTTAGTGGCCCCCCATTATTTTAAAAATCCAATTCTTTTTGCTGTTCTGGATTGTTCTAGGTGTTCTAAACATTGCTCCAAAATACCAATCCTCTAATAAAATTTTTTACCTAGATTTAGTGCACCAAACCAAAATTTAGTGGGCCCCTATTATTTTAAAAATCCCATTTTTTTTGCTGTTCTGGATTGTTCTAGGTGTTCTAAACATTGTTCCAAAATATCAATTCTTTAAAAAAAATGTTTTCCTAGATTTAGTCCACTAAACCAAAAGACATTTTTTTTAGCGGCCCACCATTTTTTTAAAAATCCAATTCTTTTTGCTGTTCTGAATTGTTCTAGGTGTTCTAAACATTATTCTAAAATATCTGTCTCGGCTTAGTCTTTTACCTCTAAGATTCAGCTAAAACCTTTGATCTTCTTAAATTCTTTTTATTTTACGAACAAGACAAAACTTACATTATAAGTCATAAACAAAACATTTGAATCTCTGTAACTATGGCAACTTTCAATTAAATATAAAAATCGTAAATACAAAAATCACTAAATCTTCGCTCCGCGACACTCCCGAGCCCAGCTGTGATGATTCTACTTCCCTGCCTTGACCTCAGTCCTGTCCATCTCAAGTGGGTAAAGCTGAGATATTGGTCGGGTGAGTATTCCAGAAGCTACTCGTAGTCGAGCAGATCGTACGGATCCATCACGGCTCTTATTTAGTTCTTCTATTCGAGCCAGTCTCCATTTTTGACGCGGTGTGTTATCCCCGATGTGTACTACTTCTCCCACTAGAGGTAGTGTTTGTGGGGTCTTGCTCCCCTTACTATACCTTTCTCTAAGGCTCAGCAAATATTGGTCTTTCCAAGCTTTCCAGAAGCGCTCGAGTAACGCTGATGCTTTTTTCCAAACATCTAGGGTATGGTCCTTGGTACTTCCTAGAACAGTATTTTTTAAGGTCGTCGGTGTAAATGCCGTGTTCATATCCCTTAATGACAGGAAATGGTTGGGTGTGAGCACCTCTACATCTCCCTCTCCAACGTACACCAGGGGTCTGAATTGAGTACGGCTTCCACCTCAGTAATGACAATGACAGTGTTCAATATCTTTATTTTTAATAATATTTTACCAAGGGACTTTCTTAAATATTTATAAATAAGCCTGTAACTGTTTATATCGAGTTTTTAGTGAAAAACAAAGAGTGAATCTAGTGACTTTGACGAAAATGTGGAGAATAATAATCCTCCAGAAATAATTAATTCGGCAAAAAATACAACTCAAGAATTAATGCCATCTTTATCAAGAGAGAGATACGAACTTACATACTGTAAGTATATTTTTTTCTGTATTTATTATTTAAATCTAACAATCGTAGATAAAGTACGGTACGCAACTCGTGCGAAAACGGCATTTTGCATTGCTCGTGTGGTTTTACTACCCTTGCTGTCGCTCGGGTGCAAACTCCACACTCGCATGCAAAATGCTACTTTCCGTACTCGACGCGTAATGTACTATTACATGATGATGAACCCTCTAATATTTTATATTTTATTTACAGATTATAAACTAACTGTAGGAAAAAATGTGCAACAAGAGCTTAAACTGTCTTTCCTGCACTCGAGAAACCTTTCCGCCCTCGCCTGCGACTCATGCATAAATATTTCTCTCGATTGCAGCAAATTGGCACTTTGCGCACTAGTTGTGCAAATAACTATAACTATAACTTCGTAAAACGATTTATCTAACAAGATTTTTTGATATGTGAAAAAAGCAGTATTTTGATTTCGGGGCCTTACGACCTTCTAGCATTTTTTATATATATTCGTAAAAACATTTTTTAGAGAATAGATATTTTGGAATAATGTTTAGAACACCTAGAACAATCCAGAACAGCAAAAAGAATTGGATTTTTAAAAAAATGGTGGGCCGCTAAAAAAAATTTATTTTGGTTTGGTGGACTAAATCTAGGTAAACATTTTTTTTAAAGAATTGATATTTTGGAACAATGTTTAGAACACCTAGAACAATCCAGAACAGCAAAAAAGAATTGGATTTTTAAAATAATGGGGGGCCACTAAATTTTGGTTTGGTGGACTAAATCTAGGTAACATTATTTTTTAGAGAATTGATATTTTGGAACAATGTTTAGAACACCTAGAACAATCCAGAACAGCAAAAATAATTGGATTTTTAAAATAATGGGAGGCCACTAAATTTTGGTTTAGTGGACTAAATCTAGGTAATTTTTTTTTTAGAGAATTGATATTTTGGAACAATGTTTAGAACACCTAGAACAATCCAGAACAGCAAAAAGAATTGGATTTTTAAAATAATGGGGGGCCACTAAATTTTGGTTTGGTGGACTAAATCTAGGTAACATTTTTTATTAGAGGATTGGTATTTTGGAACAATGTTTAGAACACCTAGAACAATCCAGAACAGCAAAAAGAATTGGATTTTTAAAATAATGGGGGCCACTAAATTTTGGTTTGGTGGACTAAATCTAGGTAAACATTTTTTTTAGAGGATTGATATTTTGGAACAATGTTTAGAACACCTAGAACAATCCAGAACAGCAAAAATAATTGGATTTTTAAAATAATGGGGGGCCACTAAATTTTGGTTCGGTGGACTAAATCTAGGTAAAAATTTTTATTAGAGGATTGGTATTTTGGAACAATGTTTAGAACACCTAGAACAATCCAGAACAGCAAAAAGAATTGGATTTTTAAAATAATGGGGGGCCACTAATAAAAACTGTTTTTTGCGTTTTTTTGTCTTGTTTTTTGGTTTTTGGTCTTATAACTTTGGAACAATATAGAACACTCATAGAACAACTTGGAACAATTAAAAAAATATTAAAAACTAAATAATGGGGGGCTAACTTCATAGACATTATACCGAGGGTGGTGTCCGTCCGTCCGTCGCTCTTTGGTTCATAGGGCCCGAACCGTTTAAGCGAAAGTACTGAAATTTGAAACACTGGTGCAACTTTTTGACCCAACCACAGGAAAAATATACAGAAGTTCATAATTAGATTTGCGCATGCGCAATTCGAAAAAATGTGGTAAACTCAAAAATTTATATTTTTTTTTAATTTTTGAGTAGGGTATCAAATGAAAGCTGCTGAAAAAAAGAACACAAATATATATATGATTTTTTAAATGTTGCATTCCTTATAGGTTAAATAAATCAAAATATACCCAAAAAAAAAATTCCCCCCCCCCAACTACTATAGATCGGCTGGCGCTAAAATTTTGAAATAATTCATGCTAATATCTTATTGTGGGGCGATGAAAATTCCGGGAGTTCATCCCAAATTTTCAAAAATTGTTAATTTTGGGGGCGAAAAAGTGAAGTGGGCCCAAAATTTTATTTTTTTAAAATTTCGAGTTGGGTATTAAATGAAAGCTGCTAAAGAGTAGGACACAAATATATATATGCTTTTTTAAAATTTGCATTCCTTATAGGGGGAAAAAATAAAAATATACCCCAAAAAAATTCCCTCCCCCCCAACCACTATAGATCGGCTGGTGCTAAAATTTCGAAATAATTCATACTAATACCTTATAGTGAGGCGATGATACTTCCGGGAGTTCATTCCCAGGTTTTAAAAATTACCAATTTTGTGGGCTAAAATTTGGAGTGCGCCCAAAATTTTATTTTTTAAAAATTTTGAGTTGGGTATCAAATGAAAGCTGCTGAAGAGTAGGATACAAATATATATTTGCTTTTTTAAATTTTTAAGTCAAAATATACCCCCAAAATAATCCCCCCCCCCAAATTTTATATAATGGCTGGTCTTAAAATTTTGAAATGATTCATGGACATATCGCCCAACCATACACCGTATGGTTGGGCGATAAAAATTTCCTAAAAAATGTAATTTATCTTGTCGTTATTACCTATAAAAAATATTGTGACCCCCCGGGGGATCGAACCCGGGACCCTTAGGATCGAAGAAAAAAAATCATAATTACATAACGGGTATGCTTAATCATCTACAAAACCCTAAAAAGTACTTGGACGCAAGTACTTCCCTGTGATTTTTTTCTCTTTCCGACCATTGCTTTGTCGGACCTCTCCAACTAATTTTTTTAAGACTAGTTGCAGCAAACTTGATTCTTCGCCTTTTTATAATTTCAGATTTGAAAATAGTAGTATATGTTTTCCCATATTGGAAAATCCTTTGGCAACATTCTTCAATGACAACCGCTTTTACACATAAAAATCCTAATATGCTTAATCTACTTCTTAAGATATTTTATATAATAAGACAACACAAAAATAAATACAATCCAATTAGTTCAGAAATAATTTTAAAGAAATCCCCAATCATTGATTACCTAATTATTGATTATCTCTGAGAAAACCCCATAAAAATGTAAACAGAATAGATATAACGATATTAAAAGAGCAAACTAAAACAAAGCAAGTGATAGAAAATAGTAGTTTTGAAAAAAAAAAAAAAATTATTTCGATGTAAAATATCAATAAGCGTAATAGTTATGAAAATTTTGAAAGCATGTTATTTTATAAAATTGTTAATAGCTTTGGTTCTATGCTTAATATTTTTCGGTGAAACCAAGTATACAACATAAGCAACATGTTGGCGCACTCCCCTGCTTAAATATTAATTGATGTCGTTATCGCTGAATGAAGAATTGCTATTTAGTTAATTAATTAATTACAGAAACCCGTATATCGAAGGAGGGGTGATTAGGAGACCCGTCATAGGATACCTCTAAAAGCACACAGTGTAGTATCTGTTTTAACATTTAATGTATTAGAACACATCTATATTTAAGTTGATTTGTTCAAATGTAGCTTAATTATCTTGGTTAAATTAAGATATGTTTATCAAGTAAAACGAGTTTATACAAGCCACTACGTCTGATTACAAGGGGAATCACACTAACACCTACAAGGCTTAACATGAGCCAAGCTTGTTTTGGGCAATCTTCGACACTCCGTTTTCACAATAATAGGCTTTAATTAACAAATTAAAGATAGAAAAATACAAATCCTTACATGTACACAAAGGTTTAAATACAAACATTTGTTTGCATTTGAAATAAAGGTGTACAATAATCATACCTATACCTACTAAAATGATTTATTCAGCTCGAAAGAAAAAATGAAGCTAATTTATGTTGCGACCCCTATTTTCTCATGTATTTTGTAACCTTAACTATTGCCAATAATTTCTTAATTAAACAAAACATCTTTTTTTTTTCTTCTTTTTTTTTCAAAATAGTATTACCTATAGTTTCAACGATGTTTTCAGTATATGAAACAAGTTAATACTGAACGAAATAAATAATTTATGCTTAAATTAATATGGAAACTGAGCGGTAAGAGAAGTTGGATTTTAGTACAGCTGAAATAGACCAAATACGGTGTCCTAAAGACAAAATTCGTCCATATCATAGCTTGATAGAATAATTATTTAATCGGCCTGAAAGTTGTAAAATAAAATAAGCATAAAAGGACACCTCACATGACTGATTTGATTTAAAATGTCATTAATCTCCCCCTCAACATTGTTTCGCCCCTAAAGTTTTGGGGAATTTTCATACATTCTCAATTCTACTTCCAAGACGAATTCGAATTCATAAACCAAGTTTGGTGAAAGGATGAATTTTATCTTTTTTTTAACCCTTAATATTTAAATGAAAAGCCAATCGATTGGTTTCGTCTACTGAAATTGGTCAAAACCGTAGTTCACTAAATATGAATTATATTTATATGCAGTTAAACATGTAGTATGGTATGAGTCGCGATACATAGATTCGCGGTACGAACTGAATGTGCTATACTGATGGACTATACGCAGCGGCTATACAGTCATTTCCATTACACTGCCTACAGCACATCTATGTACATCCATCGAGGTTTTACACGTGACTATAATTACGTAGAAGGAATTAGTATATACTCGTACATATATACATATACTCTTTAAGATATCAGTTGATCTTTTCTTTATTTTAGATAGAGATAGACGACTGATACTAAAATTACTTTTATTTCTAAATGATTCCATGCTACTATATTTAAACAGAACACGGCTTAAAAGAAAATGTTTGTTAACTCATTTAATAAATCACAGTCGTGGGAGTGACTTAATTTTATCCTTTTTGTAACTGACAGGACAGGGGTTATTATTATTATAGCTCAGTAGAGTGGACGGAATGACATCATGTTGTTTAATCCAATGGTACCGTCACAGAGGAGCCTTGCAAAGTGTGTCTGGTTAGTAAGAGATGACGTCAAGGATTCAATCCCACCTACTCTACCAATAGACAATAAATATGACGTCACATTGTATGAGTAGCACGGTAAAGAGATTCTAGGTACTCGAGTTACTAAGTACAATAACGCCCACTGCGTATAGCACATCAATGATTTATAGTAACAATGCAACAGCAGCTGATTCATCACATATTCCTTTACACAATTATACTACACTCATCGACAAACCACATGTTTTCAAGTTATATTCATGCAGCTTTTTTATATTATTGGATATGATATAGAGTTCTAAGGACAGCGAAACCACATATCGCCACACAAGGTGACCTATCGCACGTTCCAATTTAATTTTTTTTGTTACCATCTGGTTTAAGGTAATGCAGAAACAGATAGATCAGAAACAATTATTTCTTTTTCAAATCATTTGAGATGGATGAAAAAATATAAACTATTTTAAAAAACGGATTAAAAATTAATATAAGACAAAGGTGATTTTCTACAAGCTAACATTTTTAAATACCTCAAATTCTTGCTTCATAAAAATGCATCTAAAGCAAAGTTTCCAATGATATGTAGCATGTCTGCCAATATATCAGTAACATTTAAGCATTTTACATTACAAAAGTATATCTGTATTATAACTTACTCTGTGTTATCTTTATTATGAGTAAAACACCGAGATTCTTTTTTTTAAAAAAAAGAATCAGGCATTCCCTGTGATTCTGTGATTAAAAATAAAAGGGTTGTGCGTGAGGTCTCACATAAAAAGGGTTTCGTTGGTATTGTGAACATGAAATTAGTTGGTATAAGGGGGGGAGGGGCACGCAAAATGTTGTTTTTTGATAAAATGGCATGACAAATTAACTACTTTCCACAGGTGCTATGTTTTTGTAATTTAATCTTGAATACCTTTCATTTGATACCCCACTCAATTTTTTTTTAAAAGAAATAGGAATTATCCGCCATTGGATCCCAGTTAATCAAAGATTAACTGGAAAAGTTAACTACTTACTAGCTAGTTACATTTTTTGGATTTAGTTAGATCAAATTGCTATTCTTATTTTTTCTATGGCCCAGCAGACCGCACATTTTTCATATTTGTTGTATACTTGTAGTTACAGCAGAAATATAGTTATAGGGGGTGAGACACGCAAAATTTCGATGATTTTGACAAAAATGCAAGAAATATTAACCGCTCCGCTCCTAAATAACTTTCATTTAATACCACTTAAAATTTAAAAAACTTTTTTTTTCAAGGGACATGAATTATCAGCCATTTTGGATTTAAACAGCTGATAATTTTGAGTTCGCTATATTTTTCCTGTGTGCGCGTCAAAACGATCTTTAATATTGCCAAGTTTCATGTTTTAATCTCTTTTTATTCAAAAGCTATTGGAACCGTACAGAGTAACAGATAGACAGACAGACACAGGAACGAAACTATACGGGTTTCATTTTTATAGTTTTACCAACGAAGCCCTAAAAAAACAATACGCATACGTCTCTATTTAAAATTTTGTTAAAAACTTTTATTTTAACCCTCCAATGCGTACGGCGTACATACAATATGTTCGTAGGACTGACTTAACTTTAAACGCGATCTTTTGTCACGGTTTGTTTGAACATAACTAGATGTTTCTTTTACTATTATTAATATTGATACATAGCTAATTGCTCACGAAGCTTGATTGAAGCGAGCGTAGCGAGCTTCCTACATTCAACGAAATATGCTCCGTGTCTGTCTGTCTGTCTGTCTGTCTGTCAGTAACGTTCACGCGTGTGACGATAACTTGAGTAAAAGTTGACCGATTTAGTTGAAATCTGGTATACATGTTCCTCTTACTAATACTCAGGCTAAGTTCGTTGGACAGCGTGATCCGTCCAAGAGTTCGCGCACAATGCTCAAGTAAACGTGAACTTCAAATTTAAAATTGGAATTTCAGGACGGGAAAAGATTCTATCATCATCTATTCGATGAGACGAACATTTTTTTCAAATAACATTTTTTACTAAAACCAACAGCGACACCGCTATGACTTAATAAAGATCGCTAAAACTATTAAAGCGGACCTAAACGTTTATAATAGAGAAAACAACCTTTTTACCGATATCTTACGTTCTAACGAAACGATTTCAATAAAACTTCATATACACCATCTAATGCACAATTGAAACAGGTATGCAAAATTTCAACTTGATACAAGCAAAATTCTTTGCGTAGTGACGAGATACATTTATAATAATTGTTTAAAAGCTACCGCGGGTGGTGAAGATTGTTATAGTGGTATAGTGTATAGGTTTGTTTAGGAAGTAAAGCTTTATACCGAGTACCCCCACTCTTCCCTACACTACCATCTTCCACTTATCTTCAACTATGACATTCATCATGATTAATAAATTTCAATATTCAGTATTTCATTGCAATACGCTTGCTTCAATGATAGAGCCACGCGATGCCTAGTTTAATGTTAAAGTTAGGTTTAAAGCTTTAACGAGCTTGAGCATTACTAAATAATATTCCTAATTGATTACTTTTGTCGTAAAATCTGGGTCTTCTTTATAAAGTAATTACTTGAGAGTTTAATACATTCACACATAAAAATTTGTATGCATTGCGGTGCTCAATAAATTCGAGTTATTCAACACCTAAGACTATGTTGAATTAATAAAACGGATCTAATACGAAACAAATGATGATTTTTCAATAAATTGCGTTAAAAATATACGTTAGATTGATTTCTGAAAATACTTAACGACATGTCATGACAAATAGATAACGTGAAAATTTGATTATCTTGTTCTTCATAAAATCTATGATAAAAGTCCTGATGATGATTTTTTTCCAACGTTTAGCTCAGGTAGGAGGAGGGAAAGCAAGCAGAGTATTAGGTTTGAAATTGGAAGGAGAGGTGGTAAAATCTATAGGTAATTGTTATAAATTGAAGGTAGACTCCCTTCAACAACTACGGCAAAGAGAAAGAGGTACAGTAGGATAGTTGTGTTAGGTTATGATGAGGGGGCTAAAAGAGGGCTGGCATAATATACATGAAAGGCTCTGTGCAGAGAAATACCGTAGAATGGTTTCTGGTCACGTCAAGTCCTCGCTGCTGTACAGAAGCAATTTTATTTTTTCTCGAATAATTTTTGTTTCGAAAAAAAAGAGAGGAGTAAAAAAGAAGACATGTTCAACCTGTATAACCTGCGATAAAACCAACAACAATAATAAAAAGAAATCAAAAAGGGAAAATGTTTCGCTTAGATAGTTGCAAGGGCTTAGAGCAAGGGAAAGTAAAAAATCTAGTCGATTTAAACAAAAATAAAACCTTTTTCACAGATCTCTGGGGCCATGAAAAAAATATAAGAGAGCCTTCCAATCTCCACCTCAGTAGCTTTACCCTTTGTTCACTCAGGAATTTTCAAACCGATATATCGTATCATCAGTTTGAATTTTACAGAACGCTTCACAAAACCCTAATACTGCAAAAATGTCATTGCCCAGTATGGCATACCTTTGATATAGTCGGGCTTTTGCTTTGAATAATTATTAAGTCAATTAGATAAGTTATAATATTCATATTTCAACTTTCCCTGTTTTTCATTCAACTCTCTTTAGATAGTCAGAGGGATATTGCATGTTGCATCAGGTTTACACGTACTAAAAGGGTGTTTGTATGGAGGTCACATTTCAAAAATGATAGCTGGAATAGATTTTGAATAATATAATTTTGAAATTGGTACATTCTTTTTTAATCACCCTGTATTAATTGTTTTTGTACCAATTCATCTTTACGCCTTGCGTCCTTGAAAATTTCATTTTTTGTGTTCTCCCCCAGAGAAAAAATCACAGTCATTCATTGTCAAAATATGCTTTTTAAGGAATATTAAATGCGTCACATATTTTGTGAGATAAAAAAGTCCCCCTCCGAAAAATCATAACATATAATATTATCTTGGGAATGGTTTGGGCTAGACACTTCGGGGTAGTTTAATTGTGTTTAGCCAATAAATATGCATATAAAGGCGATAGTTTCACGTCATTATATTAAATGGTTCAATAGTTATACCTGAACCAAACATTTGAATGGCCGCCATCTTGATACAGTTGGGCCGATTATGCTAGTTAACGAACTCGTCCTATTAGTTAAATTGACCCTTTTTTGCGCTAAAAGCACATACTTGGCCAATATATTTAAACACAATATTGTAGTGACTGTCTTCATTTTCCTGTAACTTTCTCCGTCGCCTGAATTTTTCCCGGGAAAGCAAAAAATTCTCATAGTGATTTTAGAGAAAACAAAAATATTTTCAATGTATGTTCGCAGTCGAGACTGCGACCTCAAATATTGATCAATTTCACCTCGAGGTATAGTCCTACTAAATGTGTAAATCCAAGACAACTTTAAAATCGAATTTCAGTATATAATTCTCTCTCTCTACATTATATGTACTGATATAAAATAAAACAAGAAACGTAATTATATAATTGAAGCCATCAAAGCGAGCTTCTCACGATGGAAGCTATTTGTAACAAGCAAGCGTGTTTGTCTCTTATATGACTTGGATATCCGTATTAACTTAACTCATGGCTGTCTGATTTGGCAGAGAGTTATTCTCTACAATCGGGTAATGTTTGTTAGCAAAGCAACATATATTATGTATATATATAAAATTAAAGTTTTGTCTGTACACTGGTCAGAATTAAAATTTTTTTGGATACTTTTTCATCTTATACATCCCAAAAACCGAATCCGGCCTTAACTTTTTATAGGCGCAAAACTGGCTAAATGAAATCGATTAATTTTTTTTCAGAGGTGAGCGCAAGCATGTTGCGCAATTTGTAGGCTTGGTTTCATCGAAAAATATTGAGTAGATCTAAAGCTATTAACAATTTTAAAAAAACAAATGTACGAGTATAAAAAATAACCTAAAAAAATTAGGTTGACCCACAGTAAACAAACCCAACAGACTCGCTAATCAAAATGTTTGGGCACTTCTAGACCACCTAGAGACTCGCGAATTTTTGTGTTTGGTCGGAAATTGGCCCTCCCCCACTAAAAATATAAATATGTCGAACGCAACTTTCTTTTTGAGTTTTTTTTTTTTTTTGAGGCTTATTGTAGCAAAATGGTAAGTCGTATCGAAAATCAGATTGCACCAGCGGTAACTGATTTTAAGAGATCTACAACTTTTTTTGTCGTACCTCCATCGGTTCTACCTTAAATAGTGCTAAATTTGATTTTTTTTTTTTAATTTTGGCTTTAAGATAAGAGCTCAGTTCAACAATAGTGTCCACAATTGTTGACCGATTTAATTTCTGCTTGGGGTGCTTAAACCTCACACTAATTTTCTTTAAATCGAGTATTTATTATTTTATCATTTGTTAATTAATGCACCATCATGGCTGATGATTGTTCAATCACTTCCCAGTGCAATTGGTTCTAACGACGTTTATTTTCTTATTCATTATACCTTTTATTTAAAACCATTTAGGCATTTCATTTAATTGCTAGGCCTATTTGACAACAGGAAACATAGCCACTAATTCCTAGCACGGGGTGAAGGCTAGTATTATATATAGAACCGGAAAAACCCCTAATGAAGAATACTTTTTAGGGTTTTGTAGATACTTCTCAAAACCCTTATACCGAGGGTGATGTGTCCGTCCGTCCGTCGCTCCTTGGTTCATAGGGCCCGAACCGTTTAAGCGAAAGTGATTGAAATTTGAAACACTGGTGCAACTTTTTGACCCAACCATAGGAAAAATATACAGAAGTTCAAAATTTAATATGCGCATGCGCAGTTAACAAATATGTAATACTCAAAAATTATTTTTTTTTTTTAATTTTCATCAAATTAAAGCTGCTGAAGAGTAGGTTACATATATATATATATATGCTTTTTTAAATTTTGCATTCCTTGTTGGGTAAAAAAATCAAAATATACCAAAAAAAAATTTTCCCCTCCCCCAACCACTATACAACGGCTGGTCCTAAAATTTCGAAATAATTCATGCTAATGCCTTATTGTGGGGCGATGAAAATTCCGGGACTGCATACCAAATTTTCAAAAATTACCAATTTTGGGTACGAAAATTTGAAGTGCGCCCAAATTTTTTTTTTTTAAATTTTGAGTTGGGTATCAAATGAAAGCTGCTGAAGAGTAGGACACAAATATATATTTGCTTTTTTAAATGTTTCATTCTTTATTGGTTTTATAAGTCAAAATATACCCCAAAAAAATTCCCCCCTCCCAAACACTATATAACGGTTGGTCCTAAAATTTCAAAATAATTCATGGTTATACCTTGTGGTGGAGCGATGAAAATGTTCTGAAAAAATGTAATTTATCTAGTCGTTATTACTGATAAAAAACATTGTGACCCCCCAGGGGATCTAACCCGGGACCCTTGAGATCGAAGAAAAAAAATCATTATTTCATAACAGGTATGCTTAATCATCTACAAAACCCTAAAAAGTACTTGGACGCTAGTACTTCCCTGTGATTTTTAAAATAATACTTTTGATATTTATCCTTTTTCTTATTGAATCAAATTTGGTTTAAATGTAGAATAAAAGTCCAAACCAAATCTACTCTTGAACAAACTCTTAAATCCAGATGTTAGGTCGACATTGAATGAGTAGAAGTGTCAATTTAGTATTATTTTTTTAAACTAAACTTGCATTTTGATTTTGATCAAATTAAGACGAATAAAACTTCGTTTGTTATTGAATTAATTATTGATTTTTTTTTTATTATCATATTTAAAAAAACAAAAACATTATTTTTAATATATTTTATTTAATTATTTGAATTTTGGCGGTATTTTAACAGATGTGAACAAACTTTGACGTCATCAAAACTATCGCACTAATAAATAATTATATTCACTTGAAATTTGGTGGGCTTGTTTGTCATACAGAGAGGTACATTCGTGCCAAATTTCAACTCGATCAGGACCATTGTCGATTTATTACGATTTTAAAATTTTTGCTGACGTCATGCTGAAAACCACTCAGGAGGTCTTAAAAACACCCAAAACGGATAATTCCGTTGAAATCACGAAACAATTTTTTTTGGTGAAAACAGTACTTTTCCTACTATAGGTAGTGAGGAAAAGTAAAAATAAATAAAGCATGTTTCTACAAACAAACAACAATTTTAAAATGCGTTAATATAAAGGCTTTATAATTAAAACTTAGTTTTTTTTTTAATCTTTTTGTAGAAAACCGAAGATTTATTTGAAATATTGGTTAAATATAAGTACAAACATTTGGTAACTATTATACTAATTTTAAAAATCTCTTTTTACAAACAGTCAAAAAGATCTCACTTTAAAAGAACTGCGGTACTCCAAACGTTTAAAGGATCTTCTCTTGGCGTTTAGCAAAATTATTTGTAATTAAAAATGTAAATTTAATTAAATTATTAAGAAATAAAGTGTAATATAAAAAAAAAAAAATTAAATTAAATAATATAATAATACCTAATTGAATATTTACCCTTGTTAAATTAATACCAATTGAAAATCGTAACAGAAAAAAAGAAACCATCAGGCATAGTAAGTGTAATTTAACACGCTATTAAAAAGAAAAACTGTTTAAGCTTGTAAAAGATAACTTGCCATCTTCGATTTCTTCCTTGTGTAAAAGACAAAAATCCTAATTACCTCATGTTTAATGAAAAGCCTTTTTTACAGGAACTTAAGTATATAATTCAGGACAATGGTCTTGAAGGTAAAGGCAGTAAGAGCTGTAAACTTTAAAGGCACCTACATCTTCCCTTTACTTAGCAGAGTCCACACGGTCCTTGGGCCTCTTTAACAGATTAGTTCTAGTTAGACTTCTTAACTTGAAGTAAAGGGTTTCCCTCTAAAGGACACCATTCTCTCTTCCTTCTTAAGTCCAGTGAACAACGCAATCTCTTAAATTAATGACCACCTGACTTTGCCATTAAACTTATATTAAAGATATTTTTATAACGCCTACAATTGAAGAAACATTTACTTAGTTCTTTTTTTTTATTTATAACATTTTTATAATTCATATAACAAGTCAGCCTTATAAAAAAGGGACCAAGTCTATAAAAGTTTTAAAATGGAACCTATATAATGTTATTTTAACGATAGTTGTAAAAGAAAGTGTCCTTAACCTTTGAAGTTATATAGGTTTGACCTTAGTTTCACTGTTTTATTTTTATTTTATTTTTTTAAATGAAATGTTCCAAATACATTTTTTTTAACTCCAAGAACAACCCTTAAAACAAAATGTTCAAAATCAATTAAAATAAACAATTAGTAAAGGGATTTGACTTCGCTAGTTAAGTTTAATTAAATCTTGTTAGTACCGACAGCAGTTGACAAGGAGAACTAGTGGTTAATAAACTATTCAAACGAAACCTCTCGATTTAAAACCGTTATTACTTGAGTGATAATTGAGTAATTAGAGGAAATTCAGAAATGTCAGTGAAGAAGAAAATTCAATGTAAAGTTTGGTGGAAAAGGAAAACCAGAATTCAATTTTAGCAAAACAAGGATATAATAATGAGTGTAGATTAAAATGTTCTAATTAAATATTTTAAGGAACATAATCCGTCGGACAAAATTCTCTCATATTATAAGTGTGCATTTTTATTATTGCTTCCGAGCTTACCGAAGGTAACGGAAGCTATGTGATCGTTCTGAAGAACGAAGATATTTTATATCTCCGATTTCAAAAATTCCAAGACAGAAATCCGTTTCGGACATCAGGGAACATTTTTTGTCCCGTATCTGTCTGTCGCTCAATTTTTGCGAACCACCATATCTTAATAACTACTTGTCCGATTGTAATGAATTTTAGTTAGTAGGTAATACTTAGCCCATTGTTGGTCGCATATAAATTTCAACCTACTGCGCTTATTTGTTTATCTTCCACATGCCCACAAACATATATTTATTTACACCTATATTTTTAAAAGTAATCATCTGATTTTTATGAAATTTGGTTGGGTTGTCGAAAATAGCCCGCAGATATCACCCGCCTATTTTCAACCATCTGCGCACTTTAAATCGTGCTAAATTAATAGGTCAATATGCTATAATGCCGCATGGCCAACTGACTCACTGACTGATATTAATGTTTACCCACTTCCAGAAGAGCTAGAGAGCTTGCCATTCGACGCGCAACGTCCATATTGAGAACCAAAATAATTATAAAAAGTACTCTTTTTCCTCTCCTTCCCCCCTTAATAAAAATTTAATAGGCCGACATAATTTTTAAGCTGTTTTGGGGGCTTATTCCGGTTAAACGGTAAGTCGTATTGGAAAACAGATAACACCAGCGGTAACTGATTTTAAAAGATCTACAACTTTGGTCCTATGACTTTTTGTCGTATCAGCATCGGTTGTGCCTTAGATGGTGATAATTTTGGTATTTTTAGAGGTGGTTGTCTTTGAATGGCCATAGTTTCTATAATAGTTGACCGATTTTATTTCTGATTGAGGCGCTTGGATCTCACACTAATGCTCTTTAAATTGATTATATTTTATTTCATTAGTTCATCCTATTTGCTGAGAACATGAGAGTAAACTTTTTCCCGTGTGCCGTGTCACGTGACCACTTGTTTTAATATTGTGTCGCATATAATTTGAAAGGCCTTGATATGTACATAAAAGCTATTTTATTGGTTTATTTTTTTTTAAAAAAATGGGTACACGTACTTTTGTATCGATTTTTAATTTCGTTGCAGATTAAAGGGTTTAAATATTTTTTTGTTATTAGGTTTCTTATTTATATTTATTTATTAGTTTAATTAATGCCCTTTTGTATAGTTTGTTTTTTAAAAATATACTTTTGGTACCTCAAAGTACAGAGGTACAAATGTCAAATTTAATCTTTTATAATGTATATGATGTATATCGTTGAAAAACTCTTGAATAGTAGATTAAATTTGATTATGTTCTACTTTGTGTTATTTCTAGTTTTGAGAGGGTAAAATTAAAAAAATTATCAATTTTTTTTTTTTAGACAATAGCGGTTTGTAAAAGCATAAAACCAATAAAGTACGTGAATTTGGCAGTCTATTTTTTTTAAAGAAATGGGTTTTCACTTATTCCTTTAACTTTAACTGTTAAAAATAGACAAACATGTAACAATGTAACAGAAGAAGATGACCAAGATAAAAAACTCGTAAAATCCACATTTATTGTTTATAGAATATACAAAACTAAATATAAAAAAAATCGTTACCTTCGCCTTCCCTCTTACAAGAAAAGTTGGTAACGGCCACTAATGTTCAGTATCTAGTATACTGGGTGTTCAAAATAGTGTGCATCACCTACTTATCTTTCATTTTTTAAAAAAATAGAATTTAAAATAGTAATTTAAACTTAACTATTTTTCGATCTTTTGTTCCGTCGGGATCGACTTCAGTTTTATCATTTTTAATTGTTTTTTACTTCTTTCTATTAGTTATCTACATATATAAAAGTCAACGTATGTGTGTGTATGTTTGTTCTTTATACAAATCTACAGTTTTAGCTCGATTTTGATGAAAATTTGCACACTTGACCTTCAAAGCAAGGAAAAAATCAAGGTCTACATGAATTTTCAAAATTTAAATTTTTGTACACAGGGGTACGGGGTAAAAGTAATGAATACGGGGTCAAAGTAATGAATACCCTTCGTGATGCATATCGTTGAAAAGCTCTTTAAGAGTACAGTAATTGTTGTTATGTGTAGTTTTGTCATATTTTCATTTAGGAGGGGGGTAAAATGGAAAATATAACTATATCCAGTGCTCGATTTCTAGAAATTGAGGTGCCGGAACTACAACCTACCCTCTCTCTACCCCCCCCCCCCCCGACCCTATTGAAGGGGGTCCGGGGGTCCTCCCCCGGGAAAATTTTGAAAAATAAACGTTCAAAAACAGCATTTTAAGCAGTTTAGGTCACAAACCCACACTGCAATCAGGTGGGTTTTGTGTGAAACCTTATAACATTTTATATAAGTAGTATTTTTTATAAACAATTTCTTGATTAGCATGTCAAGTGTTATTATAATACTCTCAATAAATAAATAGGTACTTAGATTTATACGAATAATTAAATCAACGAAACATTCCCTGTATCACTCGCCCCGGGCGAATTTCGGCACAGCGTCTCTGCACAGTACTTATTTAATACGATCCCTGCCATTAAAAAAAAACCTTTTTTGTTTCAGGTTATCACAATGTAGTAGTATAATCTCAACAAAAGAGATTATTTTGTATTTGGAAAAGAAATATTTTCCAGTTTAATACATGATGTCCCTAATTAAATTTGTAGTCACTCACTGACAAACAAAATTTTAACAAAGGATTTAAAAAAAATCTTAGTGCCGATAATTTTATTTTTTTATATATCTGAGAGAGAGGTCCCGGAACGCCGTTCCGCCTCAAATCGAGCACTGACTATATCTATATATAAAAAGAAGATTATCTATATGAGAGAATGTCTTTTATACAAATCTACAGTTTTATCCCAATTTGATGCATTTTTACACTCTTTTTCTTCCAAACAAGGTGAAGGTCAATGCCTACATGATTTTCCGAAATTAAAATTTTGGTACACAGAGGTACGGGGTACAAATGTCATAGTAATGGATACCCTTCATGATGCATGTCGTTGGAAAGCTCTTTAAGAGTACATTAATTGTTGTTAAGTACGGTTTTGTCATATTTTCGTTTAGGAGGGGGGTAAAATGGAAATGTATATCTATATCTATAAAGTCAACGTATGTGTGAATGTGTTTATGTTCTTTTATACAAATCAACAGTTTTAATTCGATCTCGATGAAAATTTGCTCACTTGACCTTCAAAGCAAGGGGAAGTTCTCTGTCTACATGAATGTTCGAAATTAAATTTTTTGATACACAGGGGTACGGGGTACAAATGTCAAAGTTGATAACCCTTCATGATGCATACCGTTGAAAAGCTCTTTAAGAGTACAGTAATTTACGTGCATTTAGGGGGGTAAATGGAAAAATATATCTAAAAGTCAACGTATGTGTGTATGTTCTTAATACAAATCAATAGTTTTAGTCCGATCTCGATCAAAAAATGCATACTTGACCTTCAAAGGAAGAAAAAATCAGTGTCTACATGAATTTTCGAAATTTAAATTTTGGTACACAGGGAACAGGGTACATAATGAATACGGGGTCAAAGGACTGAATACCCTTTATGATGGATATCGTCGAAAAGCTCTTTAAGATTACATTAATATCTGTTATGTACAGTTTTGTCATATGTATTTTCATTTAGGAGGGGGTAAAATGGAAAAATATAGCTATATCTTATAAAAAAAGAAGAGTGTCTGTATGAGAGTATGTCTTTTATACAAATCTACAATTTTATCCCAATTTGATGAATATTTACTCACTTTCCCTTCAAAGCAATGGAGAGGTCACTGTCTACATGAATTTTCGAAATTTAAATTTTGGTACAAAGGGGTACGGTGTAAAAATGGATTCCCTTCATATCATGCATATCGTTGAAAAGCACTTTAAGAGAAAAGTAATTGTTCTTATGTACAATTTTATTTAGGAGGGGGTAAAATGGAAATTTATATAAAAATCAACGTATGTGGGTGTATGTTCTTTATACAAATCTACAGTTTTAGTTCGATGTCGATACAAATTTGCCCACTTGAACTTCAAAGCAAGGGGAAAATGACAGCCTACATGAATTTTGGAAATTTAAATTTGGTACACAGGGGTATGAACCAAGTAATGAATATGGGGTCAATGTAATAAATACCATTGATGATGCAAAAGCTCTTTAAGAGTAGAGAAATAGTTTTTATGTATTGTTTTGTCATATTTTACTTTAGGGGGGGGGGGGATTTTGGATCTTTAAAATTAGCTTATCAAAGAGGAGGGGGTATAGAAATAGGTGGGAGAGATAGAATCTAGATATTCTTGCATAGTAAAATAATTTATATGTTTCATTATGGTTGTTTATATAAACTTATCTAATTATAATAACACTCCGTAGCGAAGCACGGGTACCCAGCTAGTCTATATATATAAAAGTAAAAGTATGTGCGGGTGTAGGTTCTTTAAATCTACAGTTTTAGTCCGATCTTGATGAAAATTTGCATACTTGACCTTCAAAGCAAGGGAAAAATCACTGTCTACATGATTACTGTTGATCCCTTATTTTTTTTAACTTTTCTCAAATTTCTTGGTCTTAAGGGATGAAGTTATAAAAAAACATTACTATTTTTTTATAACATTTTTTATTGGCAAATTTTTGTCCACACCTTGGGCATCTTCAGGCCTAAAGAATAAAATAAAATCATTTGTAGATAACAAATAGATCGTTTAGGCCTGAAGATAGCCAGGTGTGGGCGAAAATTTGCCAATAAAAAAATGTTATAAAAGATAGTAATTTTTTTTTTATAACTTAATCCCTCAAGACCAAGAAATTTGAGAACTGTCTACATGAATTTTGGAAATTTAAATTTTAGTACACATAGGGGTACGGGGTACAAGTAATGAATACGGGGTCAAAGTAATGAATACCCTTCATGATGCATACCGTTCAAAAGCTCTTTAAGAGGACAGTAATTGTTGTTATGTACAGTTTTGTCATATTTTCATTTAGGAGGGGGTAAATTTGGGATATTTGCAAATTATCTTATCAAAGAGGAGGGGTTATAGAAATAAGTGGGAGGAATAGACTCTGGATATTCTCTCATAATCAAATAATTTAAATGTTTCTTGATGGTAGTTTAAAAACTTATCAAATTAAAATAACACTTCGCAGCGAAGGGCGGGTATCCATCAGCTAGTTTATTATATTTTTAAAATGGATTTTAGTTATGAAGAATGTCTGTTCACCAGTAAAATCGGTTCTGTTTTCCTGCATTAAGCTACTAACTTTATTCGTAAGCTCTAGTGTTCGTGTAAGCTCTAGTTTAAAATAAAAAAAGACGAAGTCTTTTGCAACAAAACCTCAAATTAAAAATTCGACGCCATATTTAGAAACTGTGCTAAAATAAATAACACAAGTCACACCACCCTGTATAGTGGGATACATAATATCTGCATTTTGGAAATAGGCAGTAACATCCTTAATTCACGTGGTACACAGAATCAGCAAGTCTCCAACAAAAAGGAATCTAAAAAAATATGTTTATCAGAAATATAACATTTCAACAGTCAAATATTATTTTAAATGTTAATGTATTAATTAATTTAATTTTTTTATTTAGAATATAAGTTATTAAGAAAATTCATTATAGGATTTAAAGATGTATCATGATATATAAGGTGCGAATGTGGAAGAGTAATGCCAGAAAAGAAACAGCGGATTAACAATAGCAAGGTGTAGTAGAGGATGACAAGAATATCACGGTAGAAACTGAAATTCTGAGTTTCATAGGTGGGCTCCAAAACTTGCGGGATCAATACCACGGCCTTCAGCGTAAAGCTCACGGACTAGCCGGGCTAGAAAGTTTCCCTGGATGTATGAACACAGGAAACAGAATATGAAGGGTTTTATCAGTTGTTTTATCTCGTTGCATATTACACAGTGTACATTTTCTTTAATGTAATAGTTTTCTGAAAATAATACTTGACGTCTTTATTAAGATAGAATTTGGTCCGACAAACTCGGAACGTCATTAGTATTTAAATGGACTAAAAAGTAGATCTGTAAATAAAAATAACCGGAATCATGAGGTGTTTTTTTTTGGGGGGGGGGGGGAGGGTCCTACTTTAGAGCTATAATTAATTCCTCGATTTCGACTCGGGGTATGATTTTTCTGAACATGTGTGACAAATGTCATTGAATTCGATCCGGTCCTTTAAGCTGCAAAGGCGTCAGACTACAGACAGATATTTTTTTAAGAAAAAAAAAAAAAAAAAAAAAAAAAAAACTTGGCCTCAGGGACCTTAAAAAGTGTAAATCCATGAAAATTTAATCAAAAATGTTAACTATTAAAATACCTTCTCTGTATACATACTATGAAGGTAGATAAGCCACTGATTTGTGAGTAAATTTTACAGACGAAACATAAAATAGGATAGAGGTTTTCTTCAAAGACTTGAAGGTATTATACATAGAATGAAGGACAAAATCTATATTATAATTCGTAGTGACAATAGAAGTAGGAAATAACGGCGAGGATTCTCAGGATTGCTTATACAGGAGGAGCACACAGGAGGTGTTTAGCATCACGCGATGATGTAATAGAAACAAATTGTTCGTATTTGATCATTAACTAGGGGGACAAAAAACAACTTAAAAACAGAATAATAATTTTTAAGAAGTAAGAAGCTTATGCCCTACAGCTTAGTTTACACCAGGCAACATGTTGACGGTGATGTTGCAATCATGTATCCTGTCAACAAGCAAAAACTTAATAGATACGCGTCAACTCAAAATCAAAATGTTCAACTCAAATCTCGTCAAAATGTTGGCAACATGTTAATTGATGTTGCCAACACTTTGTATCCCGATGTATTCATACCTTTTAAGGTATTAATACACAATAAGCAATACCTTAATATGTATATAATACCTTAAAGGTATGAATGCACCGTCGTGAAAACTAAACTTTTATATTCCAAGACTATTCATTAAATACGTTTTTTTTTTTTTTTTTTTAAAAAAAAAAAGGATTCAACAGCTGCTTTTAAACTACGTAGATGACTTCATTCATATTTGCTCGTTTAATTTCCTGCTATAAACCTTGCTTTTAGCAGCTATCCTGATAGCCATTAAGTCCATAAATAATCAGTGTAACTTGGAAGTAAAAAAATGCTTTCCTTTGAACCAAATGCAAGTTGACAAATAATAAATATTAGAAATTATATCAGTATATATTAAAAAAAATACCTAACATAATAATTATTTTTGCAATATATTCTGTCTCGTACATTCGTAGAAACCTGTTTGTTGCTTTAAGTAAACCCTCTTATTAGTGACCAATTGTTTATTTTAAAGACAGGATAATAGCTTAAGTAATTTTACTCCAATTTTGATTAAGTAGACACACAGATTCATTAAAACAAAAAAATATTTTTTCTGCATAAAATAAAGCCTGGCCGACATTAATGTTTACCCACTTCCAGATGAGCTAGAATCTTAAAATTTTACAAACTTATAGCTTTTAGCCGGTAACCGGCGAACAAATTTCTTTTTTTTTTTTTTCTTTTTTTTTTCAAAATAATAGACGCAACTTTAAAGTCAGTGGTGAACTCTCTTTGGAGATATATTGTGGTTAAACAGGAAAACGTATCAAAAAAGCACCAGCACCAGCAGTAAATGAATTTAAGAGATCTGCAAGTTTAGTCCAATGATTTTTTGTCGAGTCTCCATCGGTTATACCTTAGATAGAGCTAGGGTTTTTGATTATAGGAAAATTCTATACATTTTACATCCATTATTTAAATTGTTCACACACATACAAGACAGCTAGAATCATCATTAAGTAAATAGAAAAGTGCATCCAAGTTTGATAAGCGTGCCAAATTTGCAAAAAGCTCCGCAATTAGTGGGAAATTAAGGACACTACATTTAAAATATAACCGATGGAAAAAGAATAAAGTCACATTATCAAAATTGTAAATCTTTTTAATTTTCATAGAGTGCCAGGTTTGAAGGATTTAACTAATTAGGCGTAAAAATAATACATACAAAAAGAGTACAACATTTCCCTGAGATCTAAATATATAGCTCCCTCTATGGTATAACCGATGGATCTACTATTATTTCTTATTACAAAAATGCGATACTGCTTTTTGATACGACTCTGTCGGTAGCCACAATAAATTTATAACTTATAAGCCACTTTGAAACAATCAAAAAATCTTATCAACAAAAACAATCAATAAAGAATATAGGAAACATTACAAAAGCGGGGTATTCAAAAAGACCTAATTATCGTTTATGATCATCATTCAATAGTAAAATTTATTAACATGTCCATTTTAATAATCTGACCAAAAACCACTTGTGTGGTAAAAAACACCCCGCCAAGTCTGTGGTCCAAAAAAGTTGTTAAATCAACTTTCTGTCCCGCCAAGTGATGTTGGCACTTTCTCCTGGCCCAACACTGTCAACTTAGATATTTATCAGCTTCTTCTCCTTGGCGGTGTGCCTGCAGTACTACCCAAAGTTAACTGGTTGTATTCCACGCATCCTCTACAAATAAAGTAGTAGTTGCATGGGGTCATTCCTTGAAAGCTTAATTTGTATATTACTTATTTCTACTTTATTTGCTTTTTGATAATGTGAAAGATTTACAGCAATGATCATTGTGGCATCGAGAAGAGCCTTCAACAACACTGTTAAAAGGCTTTCCTCACACCGCCAAGGAGAAGAAGCTGATAAATATCTAAGTTGACAGTGTTGGGCCAGGAGAAAGTGCCAACATCACTTGGCGGGACAGAAAGTTGATTTAACAACTTTTTTGGACCACAGACTTGGCGGGGTGTTTTTTACCACACAAGTGGTTTTTGATCAGATTTCATGACTTTTTGTACGGTCCCTAAGGAAGGATTCTCTAAACTGTTTATTCCCACACATTAGAGTCAAATAAAAGTGAAGTTAAGAGCTGGACAAGGTCTATGGAGATTGGAGAACTACGAGACCTATGACATTGAAAGAACTTAACATTCTTATAGTAGCAGCATATAAAGATTTTTAGCAGCATTTGGCCACCTAGATACACTAACGTTGCTATCATTTGCGCATATCCAGCTGGATCCTGACCTTATATAAGTAACGAAGTGACCCCTTAATATTGTCTTAATTATACCTACCTTAATTATTAAGTATATAATATGTTAAAAGTAACTAATGGTATAATTACAATAATATATATTTTTACATATATTTTTATATTTAGTTATGATTATTATTATTATATATATATATATATATACTTATATATAGGGGTATATATATATATATATATATATATATATATATATATATATATATGTAATGATATATATATTATATTATTTTTTATATGTAATAATATAATATAGGCTCACTACTTCGCATGACGCTTACTTGGTTTCTACCCATTTTAGACTGTTTGCTAGCTTGGTTTCTCGCTCCACATTCAGCGTAGGAATAAGTTGATTGATTGTAGGGGGGGGGGGGAATGCACTAGGGCTCTAGTCGAATCCAAAAAGCCCTCATTTATTAAAATCGGTTCAGTAGTTTAGGCTGTAGGTGCGTCAACGTTAAAGTGACTGTTCGCTAGCTTGGTTTCTCGCTCCACATTCAGCGTAGGAATAAGTTGATTGATTGTAGGGGGGGGGGGGGGAATGCACTAGGGCTCTAGACGAATCCAAAAAGCCCTCATTTATAAAAATAGGTTCAGTAGTTTAGGCTGTAGGTGCGTCAACGTTAAAGTGACTGTTCGCTAGCTTGGTTTCTCGCTCCGCGTTCAGCGTAGGGATGAGTTATCTAATTTTTTTTTTTTGATCTAGGAATGCACTAGGGCCTTACACGAATCCAAAAAGCCCTCATTCATTAAAATCGGTGCAGTAGTTTAGGCTGTAGGTGCGTCAACGTAAAATGAAGGAAGAATAAGAATAAGAATAAGAATAAGAAGTCATCAAAACTACCATTTTCAAACCTATTTTTCTCTACTTCTACTTGACCGATTTCGACATTATTTTTTTTATTTTGATCTACAGGACACGGCGTTCAAAGATATTAAAAAATCATTTCGGTAGCTTGTATGTATTCCACGCTGCAGACCCTCAAAAACCCTAGTTTGTCACCTACAGTATATATACACTGGCAGCTTTTGTGAAATTTTGACTTTTTGACTTGGCGGGGCGGAACGCTGCCGCGTTCCTAAATATCAGCGATAGCATCGTAATATTATTTATAATATATAAACGGTCGATCTTTAGCAAGAATTGATTCAGAAGAAATGAGTTACATCAAAACATATGCGCACATATTAATATTAGGAACCCAATTGTCACTTTTTTAGGGATTTTAGGTATTTAGATTATATTGTTTTGTTTGTTTTGATTTATTGTCACCATGGAGAATATAATCTGATGTAGTTTGACACAATAGGTTTGTTCCAACTGAGCATTGTACCGTCCGCGGGATCGTCACCGGCATGCGCAGTAAATAAAAGCCGTTCCAAGCTGACTTGGGACAGTGTTTCGTACCGTACACGAAACTGTTCCAACCCCGGCAGGGATCGTTTGCGAACCGTTCACTGTACGGTCCCAACGATCCTCTGACAATACCATGTACTGGTTTGTATGACATGCGCAGTTATGTCAATAATTACAAATATCAACAGAAAGATTTCCTAACTGTTAGGTTTCCTTAATGTTTTTAATACAGTGCGAATAATAGTCCTAAACTCGTTCCAACCTGACATGATTTTATTACAGTACAATGTTAGCGCATGCGTATAAAACCTGTCCTAAACGATTCCCGAACGATCCGCGGGACGATACAAAGGACGGTACAAATAGCGGGGTTGGAACAAACCTATTGAGTTGTATGGAAATAATTGAATAAAAGGAAGAGCATTTTTTGGTTTAAGTGTTAACACTGTGTTTGAAATTTATTATAGAAGATAGTTGTAAAACGCAACACCAATAAATAAAATAAAACGTACGTCAGGTAGGATTTGATAAACTCTGACGACAATGTAAAACACAAGATAGTGTAATGTATTCAAAAAGTTTATACAGCCTCGACGATTTATATATAAATCGATAAATACACAAAGAGATTCAGTGCATGGTATGTTTTAAAAAATAAATTAAATTTAGAAAATCGAAAGATGCTATATCACCAGCCAAAATCACGTTCAATAGAAATTTAATAAAAATGCAAGCATTGTGTTGAATTTCAGAAGATAATTTGCACAAACAACTCTCGCATGCATATTCCTGTCATGTTAATATTATCATATATATTTTAATGTATTTATCTCTTAAACATTAGATCTTCCCGAAAAAGCAGATTAGATTGTTTCATTGGTACATAAAAAGACTGAATGATTAATCATTTTCGCGACGGACAGACTAAGAAACATACAGATACCAAAAATTGTTCCCAGACGTCTACACGATTTTTTGTTAAATAAATTTGAATTTCTAGAATACATTTCGTTCATTAAATAGAAGTTTAATAATACCTTACCGTGCAGGTACAATACATTGTCACATCACAGTACATTTTTTGTCGGTGTAACTGTATTGTTTCCGGGATTAACCGAAAGTAAAGGATGTAACTTCGATTTACTTCTCGAGTCAGTAAGTTTGTTCTGTTGTGTATAAAACTAAATTTATATTTTCTATCTCACATTCTCTCTTGAAATAATATACGAAGAAATTCTAAAAACCCCTATAAACGATATGAAGAATATTGAATGATAAACATGAAAGTAGAAAGGAATTATTCAAATGAGAAAATGATGCTTCTTTATTTACAACCACATTGATGAAGTTGTCGATAAATATCAGGCAAAGCAAAAATTCAACTTAGGGCCTCAATAACTCAGACAGACAAGTTGGCTTTCTTATCATTACAGTTAACAGTATTAGTATTAAGCGCGGTGACCACTTGGGTACCCACCCAATAGATCTGAGTTAAATTCCCGCTTTTGTGGATCCATCTCGTATGCCAATTGTAAGGTTTATACAGCTGATGGAGCGACACAATAACACCGCGTTATCCATTATATACATAATAATCAGAAATTGTATAATAATAAAAGCCCTTTCACAGCCCTAGGCCATGCCCTCCTCGGGCTGTTGCACCACGGAGTTATTTAGTTAATATTTCATCATGTATTCACGACTAATAGCGTTTTCAACTCACCAGCATCTACCCTTATTCTTAATACTTGCAAATAAAATATAATATCGACGATATCGATCTCATTTAAGAGACAAGTTGACAGTATAAATTTAGAAGCGAAGGAGTGGTAATGCAGGAGTTAAAAGAATGTACATATTTTATAAATTAATAAATAACACATACATACATGTTAATTTGTTTATATTTTTTAGAGGGAGTGAATAAGAGACGAATTTATCCAGCGTAAGGAAAGGTATGTGGTTAGACACAAAGAGTAGTATTTTAAAAGGACTAAGGCAGAATGCAATAACATGGTTCAATACTGGCACGTTGTTTGGGGTTAGCCAACCACTACGATACAGGAAATTGGAACACATATACACACAAATCTTCTGACTAGCTAGGATGAAAATATCAAGAAAATACACGTAACACGTTACTACATTGGGTCTCACCAAGGGACTACTGGGCTATAGCCTTCCCTCGGGAACAGACCTAGACACTCTATACAGAATACAGTATCCTTTCTCAGATATTACTTCCAGCAGTTCTGTATACAATAATATTCAAATTTTCGTACATATTGGGCTCAAAGAAGAAAAAATGAATAAAAAACTTAACCAATAAGTCCACAAATAAAACATTACATTATGTATATTAGCTATTAGCACGGAATTAGTCCCCATTAAGCCTATTTATTTTTAACCGCTTTCCTGAAATCTCTCTCATTTATCAAAGGACCCTAATATTTAGATGTTAAAGGATAAAAAAAAGTCTAAATTTACACAGGAAAGTATCCCACAGAAAGTAAAACCAAATAAATAAAAAGTTCTATTAGATGTTCAAATAAGTAAAAGTTTGCATACGATTTAAAGATTTAAAGATTTAAAGTCTTTGAGCGCTGACACTTCTAATTAATTAACTGTGAGAAGATTAAGATCATAGATTTCGACCCTTATCAATTTAGCAGAGTTAACAATGAAAAGGATTAACTATTCTAGTTATTAATATAACTTTTAAACTGATCTTTGGATCACAATAATTATTGGCAAGTTTAATTATTAACTAAATAGAACCTCAACTTACACAATAGTGGTATCATTGTTAATTTAAAATTTCTATTTATTTTGTCTCCTTTGAGTTTCATTATCCAAAAAAATTGTTTCAGAAAATCAAGAACTGAGATTAATCAAGGATTCTTCGTTTTACTTATAAACCAAAGTAGACATTGAAAAGCGAACCGTAAATGATGTTTATGTTAGGTTGGAGATTCCAAAAATCTTTCATTTTAGCTGTGTACTACATGGGATGGACGTGTTGGTTAAAACGTGTCATGTGTTGTATTCTAACAATATATATTGCTTCAAGCACTAACCAGCTGTTGTAGGAACATTATGCTTGCCGGTGTTCAGTATTTACCATTTGTCACAGGAGCGTAGAAGGGCTGGAGCAAGCCTAGGAGATACTCAAACATGCTTTGTGCAATCTCGCTTTATATGGCTTTACCCTCCTGCTTGGAATGGCAAAACATGTCCTTACAAGCACTGAAACTCATGTCCCCATCCAACGTATTACCCTTCACGTTCACCGAAGCTTCAGACCTTCATCATTATAAAATATGTGTTAAGTGAACGAGAATAGTATAACACTCTAAAATATTAAGATAGAATTGATAATAAATCAAGTTCTTTATAATTACAACATTTTTAGATGTACTGTATTGTCAGATTACATAGAAACTAGTTGCTACAGCTAAAAAACTCCTTTATAAACACAGATATACCAAGCAAATCTGCGAATCTAGTCCTCTTGTATAGCTAAACAGTTATGCCAAATCTTGTCACAATCCAATGAGTAATTCTTAAGTACATAGTGCAAAAAATAATAAATATATATTTATAATATCATTGAATAGCAACCCTGATAAATGGTAAAGACTGATATAGGTAAATGGAATTTTATCCCAATGAATAGTTCTTGATAAAAATAATAGATAATAAGTCAAATTAACTATAAAAAATTAAATTGGCTAAGTTAACATAAATGAGTGTAGATTCACCTGCCAATCCACAATTTAGTGTGCATCATACCATAACTCATACAAATTCCGTACAATAAAATAAATGTACCAAGACCAAGTATTAAAAGAGTTGCTCAGAAGCTATCGTGATTACGTCCAAAATATAAATAATAGTTTCTTATTGAATACATTAAAAAAAAAAAAAAAAAAAAAAAAAAAAAAAAATCATATAAATTATGATTAATAACAAAAAGGTAAAGAACGATCTCGCACGTCGCTAAACTGGTAACAAATCTCTAAATTGTGCTTATTGTTAGTTCGTGTTCAAATAAAATATTACATTTAATTTGCAAATAGAGTAAAATGGGGAAAAAAGCCCCTCAAACAATTTTGTTAAAACATGCTAGATTCCACTTTATATCAAAAGTGTAATTGGAAAGAAAGAATTAAAAAATAAAACATTCAGAGAAAAAACAGAATCCTGGAATATACCAAAGCTTTTAAAAATATTATTTTTAAACATCAACAATCTAGAATAGAAAGGTTAGCTGTTTAGAATATAGAAGGTGGAGTGTAAAAAATTCCTCTAGAGTATTTTGAAAATCTGCCAAGCGTAGACACCACTTCATTCTAACTACATTATAATTCAAACATTTTATCTTGTCTCTTAAATAAGATTCTTTTGTGAACTGATTCTTCGCTTTCAATCCAAACTCATACATCCAAAGAAGTTATGGTTTTCTTTTTTTAATAGTAAAAAATAAAAACCTACAGGTTTGAAGTTAAAATAACAAAAGAAATGTTTGAGTAACATTTTGAAAAATGTAAACCACTTTTAACGCTAACATTTTATTTAAGGTAGTATTTCGTTTTATAAAGAGTAACATACTTTAAATATAAAAGCATTAATAAAACACTTTAGTTTAATTATTACGAGTAGATTTGTCGTTTACTGTCTATACATTTCAATAATTAAGGTCTAGAAACTACTCAGAAATCGCAAGATAGACGCCATCTCCTATTTTCTAGATAGCTCATAATTTCTATTCTAGACTGATGATGTTTAAAAATGATATTTTTAAAAGCTTTTGTATAGTTCGGTATTATGTTTTTGCATTGAATGTTTCTTTTTTTTAATTCTTTCTTTCCAATTACACTTTTGATAAAAAGTAGAAAACAGCATGATTTAGCAAAATATAAAATAATATCTTAATGTAACAATTTTTACTTCATACATTTTAAGGCAAAGGAGGATGTCAAAAGTTCTTAAAACCCGCCAAAAATTTAAGCATGTAATCCCGAAAAGAAAGTGTAATACAATAATAACTCAACTAGGATAGCTCTACGATCATTTAAAAGAAAATATAGTACAGCACTTAAGAGGAATAGTGATTAAACACGAAGAAGAAAGTACAGAATTCGATTAAGATGTTAGGATAATAGATTGAAGTAAAAAAATTGTAATTCTTCTGGTTTCTAATCCTCTATCCTAACACAGAAAAAACTATTATAAAGTTAAGTGTAGAAAGTACTTCATTGTACTATATACGAGATATATATTTTGTTAAGCTTCTCTTTGGTTCAACTTTTGAAACTTTGCCAGGATCTTAGCCAAGTCTTTATTTTTAAGGAAGAGCTACATATCTTGTACATAGTGAGGAATAACTCCCCCTCTCTGGTCAATACCAGAGAGGGGGATCGAATTTGAAGTGAAGGTTTAAGACGAACGTAGCGAAAATATTCCTAATCGGATAGCGCCAGTCCTCGTCCCGTTCCACTCGGCCTTCTAGTTGACTAACATTGTACATTAGATTTATTTTTAGTTTGCTTAGAAAAAGATTGATCTATCGTTACAGCCAATTTTAGCGAGATAGTCTATTTAAATATTTAACGGTTTAACGTAAGAACAGATACAATATTTATCCCTACAAAAATAATCATTCACTGACCTAATTTAAACCAGCTAACTTATTGTATTTATTATTGTACTTATAAATAGCGAGGATAAATTTTTCATGTTTAAAGGATTATATAATTAATTAATTTCACTGCTAGATAAAAAAAAAAACAGTTTCAGAATCAAAATACTAGCAAAATTTAATACTTTCTATGTACTCCAGGTGCTGACAGGGATTCCGTTCGCAAAAATAGGGCGACGCGGTTTCTCTTCAGATTCCTTCTTAGGGGGTCCTAGTGAGTCAGAAAGTGCAGGGTGCCGGCGCCGAAAGTGGTCGGGTTACTGGGGAAGGGGTAGTGGGGGGGGGCAAAATTGGGCACCCTCAGCCAATCTCCTATATCTCAACGTAGAACGATGATATTGGTGTCAAATTGTTTATTATATTATTGTCTACAAATCATTATATGACACATTTTTATCTAAAAGGCCCTACACACGACCCGACACGACCAAACTCCCCGACAATGCTCGTCGGGGCCGTCTCTACACACGACACGACACGACCACCCGACACAATCAAACTCCTTAACAATCCTTGTCGGGGCCGTCTCTACACACGACCCGACACGACCTCCCGACACGACCAAACTCCTCTCTATATAGGGAGTTTGGTCGTGTCGGGTTGAGAAGTCGGCCAACAGCGCTACACACGAACCGACCCGACAGGAATCAAGGGTGGGGAGCTCCCGACGGTCGGGCGGTTGGTCGTCTCGTACGACCAACCACCCGACCGTCGGGTCCGGCAGTTTTAGTCCGCCGACAAGCCTACACACGCTCCAACTGTCGGGGCCATCCCCGTTCGCCCTGACGGTCGGGAGGGCGTGTCGGGTCGTGTGTAGGGCCTTTAAAGCAAATATTTTTTCCGTAAAACTCGTTAGAATTCAGACAAAAATGTTAAAAAATATTAAGTTTTAACACTTATTAAGAATTATAAGGTGCTCATCAAGCTTTAGAATTATTTTAAAATTAGGAAATAATTTTCTTAGTTGATTCCTAAAGACAGTACCCGGGGCATGCCAACGAGGAGGCGCAAGGGATTGTTATGTCCCATCCCAGGCCACCCCAACCGCCGGCGCCGGCTACCTTTAAATATGACCTTAACATTAGAGAATTCGCTAAAACTAACGTCAATACGTTTATTTATTTTATGATATAAATCTGTATTTTATAACTATACCATTATTTATTATATTGTATTATTTTAATGTAATAAATAAATATCTCAATAAAACAAATATGATTATTTTTAAATACATGAGATTATATTTTCTTACCATTTTTTGAAAAAAATTATTATAGTTAGATAGTTTTAATTCAGCTTCAAAATTTTGGCAATTTTCACTTCTACATTAACATGACAATATACAGTGCATGTCATGTTACCTGCAGCTGCTGGATTTAGTAGAACAGGTTGATTTACACTTTCATCGAGCAATTACATGATAGGCCATAATTGTTCATCTTCTCTTAATTTAAAATCAAAATCTTAAATAGTTTAATGTTTCATATGTTGGTGAATTTGCATTTTTTATATTTTATATTTATTATTTATCAACTCAACACTACAAATTTTATCTTGTCGACTCGAAATAACAGATCCTCTCAACAACATCTTGAAGGGGCAAATTACTTAAAAACACTAATGGTGATTTATAACATTAAAAATGATATGAAAATAAGAGTTGTTCCCATATATTTTTATATTAGTTAAGATTTAACCTTAGTCCCTACAGTTATTCCTTCTATACCTACAATTTCTGTCATTCATTGAATTAAATATGTCGTTTCAAAAAAATATGTTTTGCATTTTTTTTCAATTTCGAGTATAAGCTTTTCAAATGCGTTTAAAAAAAAACTTGCTTCCCCATTTCAACGTAGCAATACTTATCACACAAGAAACTTATAAGTAAACTTTAATTCGATGCGAAACAATCAGTTGCACTAATGACTCTAATCTGATTATAATATTTAAAAATAAAATAAAAAGGTTTTAATTACTTGGTCACCTGACATCATGCTGCGCTGGACTAATTCAAGACATTTTGAATGGTCCGGAGTCACAGGTAAATGAGCTTTTAGAGTTAATTATAAAATTAAAAATTGTTAAATCTTGGTATTGTATAGATGTATTATTGGTATCAATAAAACCAACTTATTGGTATTATTGCTACATCTTCTTTTTTTAATTATATATATTAAAAATTATTGAGATTCTATCATTATTGGTGTATAGATTATTTATGCAATTAAATAATAAAATTAATTTTTTATCAAAATTAAGCTACACTTATAAAAAAAAATGAAGGTTCCTTTTTTTTAAAAAATAATAAGTAGGTAACAATACATGAGAATACGGGTGGCATATGATGGGACATAAAATACGCGTTTTCACTATTTATTTATTATATTGAAATAATACAATATAATTAATAATGGAATAGTTATAGAATACAGATTTATATCATAAAATATATAAACGTATTGACGTTAGTTTTAGCGAATTCTCTAATGTTAAGGTCATATTTAAAGGTAGCCGGCGCCGGCGGCGGTTGGGGTGGCCTGGGATGGGACATAACAATCCCTTGCGCCTCCTCGTTGGCATGCCCCGGGTACTGGCTTTAGTAATCAACTAAGAAAATTATTTCCTAATTTTAAAATAATTCTAAAGCTTGATGAGCACCTTATAATTCTTAATAAGTGTTAAAACTTAATATTTTATAACATTTTTGTCTCAATAAAGCAATTTTAATGAATTTATTTCTTCTAGAATTTAGACTTTAGAATTTAGACTTCTAACGAGTTTTACGGAAAAAAATATTTGCTTTAGATAAAAATGTGTAATATAATGATTTGTAGACAATAATATAATGAACAATTTGACACCAATATCATCGTTCTACGTTGAGATATAGCAGATTGGCTGAGGGTACCCAATTTTGCCCCCCCACTACCCCCTCCCCAGTAACCCGACCACTTTCGGCGCCGGCACCCTGCACTTTCTGACTCACTAGGACCCCCTGAGATGGAATCTGAAGAGAAACCGCGTCGCCCTATTTTTGCTAACGGAATACCTATGCCAGCAGCTGGACTAATGTGGTTTTTAAATTAGAACATCAGTTATTATTGTCACACAAGATCAGCTACCGTACCATTTACTAATGTCCCTTCTTAAAGGTTTGTTCAAGAAGGATTTATCATTTTTACTATACGTAGCTACTAAACCATCTATTGAATGAAAACAAGCGGAGAAGTTTTAAACAATTTTTTTAAAGACAAAGTGTCCAAACTAATGTCTATAAGATGGTTTAAATTAGAACAATCGATAACTTTGTCACTGCATAAATATAGCTTTATTAATAAATATATAAAGGATTGTTCCTTTCCATTAAAGGATTTTATAAAGGATCAAAAGCTTTGAACATCCAAATAGATATCTAAAGATTCAAGATTGCATAAAGCTGAAAAAGAACGAATCCTATCACACAAAAATCAGTAGTGTAATATAACGATGGACTGAAATGTCCTGTTTTTCTAAACCCAGAGAGAAAATGACGTAACTTTATAAAATCTAAAGAGAGAGAACGAAACCAAGCAAAACAATATTTTTAAAAACATAAAGTAATTCTTTTAGAACATAACAATAAAATTAGAGAGGCGGTGGAGTGGAATATCCACTTTTCACAGATTCTATGAGTTTATTCTTTCACGGGGAAGAGAGATTAGGGTCGAATATCCTTTTACACAGATTCTAGAAAATACCCTTTATCCTTGATAGAGAAGATTGGATTGACCCATCCTTCTAAATCCTTTCAGTTACTAATTCTGTGTTATTCTCCTCTGATAAAGAGAGGGTTGAATGAAATCATTTTGTGACACGATTTAACTTTTTATTTCTAGATAATTCTTAGGGTACTATAAATAGTTTCAACAATAATTAACTAAAAAATATACTGTCAATTAGTGTGGCACATTGCTTCCTCGCTTCCTATTATTATACGAATGTTTACATGAGGATAATATAATGTGATGTTACAGTTGAGCTTGTTTCGATTCCTAGAGGGGTCACATTTATTCGTATTCAATATTTGTAATGTGCCTAAAGTGTTTAGACGGTTAACATTAAACATTTTTTTGTCGCATATGTGTTATAGAATCACACCCTGCTCAGCAGTACCTGTTCAGCTGGAACACCCTGTATATTCATTTAAGCTAAATTAGCTCTTAAATCAAATTATAATTATTATTAACTACGGGAAACAGAAAGAGAAAAATACACTCCAGCGCCGGAGTGTATTTTTCTCTGTCTGTTTCCCGTAGTTAATAATAATTATAATTGGATTTAAATCAAAAATTAAACTTTCCGTAGTATGAAAACTACCAAATACTTAAAAATTGAATTACTAAATTAGCTCTTTAATTTTATACCAATATTCATGTTCATGAATCTTGCCAATATTTTTTGTCCGATGCGTGTCAACATCAATAAGAAATCAGTAAATAGAAGTTATATGTTATCGTAAAAGGCCTAAAATGTATCTTCATTGAGTTAAAAAACCTCAACCACACCTAGATGGGATCTTTCCACCCCCCAGTGGACAATTCTGTAGGCAGACAATTCTTTTTCTCTTTCAAATCTGGCCATAGGGTTGGTTCTAAAATAGATTTCTCTCCGAACAAAAGCGTGTCCATCCTCGGCTAAAAGGTTAGTCTTAGAAAGCTCTAAAAGAAGAATAAAGCCCGAAAAAGATTCACGGATTCTCATCCTAAATACTTGAAGCCAAGTTAGTAGGTAAAATGTTGCAATTAATCGTGAGGTAAAAACTTCATCTGGTTGGAAAGAGGCCAAAAACTAAAGGAGGGTTTTTGGCAAAAACCCCTTATCTTCATAATATGGTTAAAATCAACGCTAACTTCTTATTATATACATTGTATTTCATCTCCAGCCATTCTTTGAATTTTAGAAAGAATATGATATCAAATACAACCTAATAATAGGTAATAATTAAGCTACAACCCCTGTAAATATTGACAATATTACAACGTAGGGGTGGTACAATGTCTGATAAAAATACCATGTAGCGACCTGATATTTTGATTAGAGGATGCAGAGGATTTATTTGAAAAAAACTGCTTGGTTTAAGTCAGAAGCAACCCAAAATAGAGTTAATGAATGGGGGCACACTAAGTTCTAAGCCGGTAGCATAAAATTACAAGATCAGTTGTCAATATCCTCCATAAGCGGTATGCATAGAATTAACAAATTTCAGACCCGATGCCCGATGTCCTGCTAGCGAAGGTAGACCAATAAGTATTTAACTATTTCTGGTTTATTGAATGTTTGTCCACCAAACAACCAGAGTTGACAGCCCAGAAACTAAAAAGATTGAAAGGATAAAAAAAATGAGCTAAATATAAGTGTAATTTTATACTAGAAGAACGAATGAATAAATATATATATATACGAGTATATATATACATACACACACACGACATCTTGGTGTTATACAATGTTACTATACATTGATAATTTACCTTAAAAGTGAGTTCATCCACGGTAAAAGGATAGCCAAGGATAACTTTTCTTATTTCCTTAAAGAAAAAAGATTGTTTCTCATATAAGAAGGTAGGAAGGATTGCCTAGTTTTTAATAAAAGTCTAAATACTATGTAAACTTGTAGTGGTTTTAAAAACTTTGATATTTTTTTTTTTTAATTTAATTTATTATATTCTGCCCTCTGAGTCTTCATTTCTAGACCTAGACATTTTGCAAGCTTGAAGCTGCTAAGCTCTTAAATCGTTTTTGGCATAAATACGCCTTAATTTTTATCAATATAAAGTAGCATATTATATAGGCAATCTGCCACCATTTACAAATTACATCTTTAGCACGAAAAATCCTGTTCTAACCTTATAATTTAAAAGTATGTAAATTATTTAGTGTCTACTTACTTTCGTCGGTCTGTGGAGCGGATAAAATGGCCGAGTGTTTTTTCTTCACTTCTTCTACATTGGCCTGTATCCGATCTATCATCTCTCGAATCTCCTCCACCTGGTCAAAAAAAGTACACTTCGATAGAAATATTTTAATAAATAAGAAACATTGATTTCATTCAGGAATTAGAGCGTAGATGGAGGTAATCATAATAAATCATCCATTCGTCTAAGTTTTCCTAACCAACCCCAAAAGTGAAGAATTAGTTGACTTTCGTTTTTGAGGAAATTTGAGAACATTTACCATTCTAGTCTAGACGACTCAATGGAATAAGCTATTGGCCAGAAGGAGCAAAGTAAAAAATCACAGGGAAGTACTTGCGTCCAAGTACTTTTTAGGGTTTTGTAGATGATAAAGCATGCCCGATATGTAATTATAATTTTTTGCTTCTATCTTAAGTCTCAAGGGTCCCGGGTTCGATCCCCCGGGGGTTCACAATGTTTTTCATCGGTAATAACGACTAGATTAATTAATTATTTCAGAACATTTCCATCGCTCCACCATAAGGTATAACCGTGAATTATTTCGAAATTTTAGGACCACCCGTTATACAGTGGTTGGGTGGGGGGATATTTATGGGGGTATATTTTGACTTATAAAACCAATAAAGAATGAAACATTTAAAAAAGCAAATATATATTTGAATCCTACTTTTCAGCAGCTTTAATTTGATACCCAACTCAAAATTTTTGGCGCACTTCAAATTTTCGCGCCCAAAATTGGCAATTTTTTAAAATTTGGGATGAACTCCCGGAATTGTCATCGCCACACAATAAGGCATTAGCATGAATTATTTCGAAATTTTAGGATCAGCCGTTATATAGTGGTTGAGGGGGGGGATTTTTTTTTGGGTATATTTTGATTTTTTTACCCAATAAGGAATGCAAAATTTAAAAAAGTATATATATATTTGCGTCTTACTCTTCAGCAGCTTTCATTTGATACCCAACTCAAAATTTTAAAAAAATATAAAGTTTTGAGTTTTCAACATTTTTGCGAATTGCGCATGCGCATATTTAATTTTGAACTTCTGTATAATTTTCCTGTGGTTGGGTCAAAAAGTTGCACCAGTGTTTCAAATTTCAATCACTTTCGCTTAAACGGTTCGGGCCCTATAAACCAAAGAGCGACGGACAGACGGACACATCACCCTCGGCATAAGGGTTTTGTGAAGAATCTACAAAACCCTAAAAACAGAAAGTATCGGCCCGAGACGACTCAGACTAACTTTCTTATATAATCTCGATCCCAGATACTAACTTTCTTATATAATCTCGATCCCAGATACACTTTTTATTATCGAATTTCAACAATATCAGATTTATTTTCATGAATAACTCGGAACTTTTTCCATGGAAAACGGCTTATATCGTTGGTTTCATATTTAAATGGAATAAATGTTACAATTATTTTAATCTAACACGTGGAAAGAGTTTTAAATTATTTCAGAGTTTTTGGGGGTTGCGCCTCTTAATTTGGAGCTAAAATTAATTTCTCGATTTCGCCTCGGGGTATGATTTTTCTGAGCGTGTATGGCAAATTTCGTCAAAATCGGACCAGCAGTTTAGGCTCCACGTGGCTGCACAGAAGACATTTTTTAAAAAACCACTTTTGGGCTCAGGGGACCTCAAAATGTATAAATCTATCCAAATCTCAAAATAGAATTTTCGCGTCATCACAATACTTTCATTTTAAATGAGAAAGTAAAAGCAAAGGATTCTTTAACTCCTCCATCTATATATATATGTATATTGTGTACGTGTAAAGGTTTGATACATTGATCAGAATTGTAGATTGTTTTGGATACTTTTTCATTTCATACATTATAATAATCAAAACCAGCCTTAACTTTTTCTTGTCTGTCTGTGTGCCTGGATGACTGTCACCACCGGTCCTTTGCGACTTAATAGGTGCAAAAACTGGCAGAACGAAATCGATTAATTTTTACGCAGAGGTGTGCGCCAACATGTTGTAGCCTTGGTTTCACTTAAAAATATTGAGCAGAACTAAAGTTATTATCAATTTAAAATGCACTTTAAAAATGTTCAGAACATTCACGGTTAATGTTTTTTTTTTTTCATAAACAAAATCCTATACTAAAACTAGACATCACGTGGTTCTATATCATTAAAGCGAGCGTATTGCAATAAATACTGAAAATTAAGGAATTTATAAATCATTATGAATGTCACAAGATGAAGAGGGAGTGTACTTGGTGCAAAGCTCACCTTTCTAGCTAAACCATATATAACTACAAACTACACGCAAATTAAAATCGATACGCTAGCTAGCTAGAACGTAAGATATTGGTAAAAACTTTTTTCTCTTTTTAGACATTTAGATCCGATTTCATGGATTTAGCCATCTTTATCACTTCATAGTGATGTCGCTCTGTTGGTTTTACTATTAAAAAAAAAAATGTTTCTCTTATTGAATAAGGTGGTGTTATAATGAATATGATATTCCAATTTTACATTTGAAGCTCACGTTTACGTGAGCGTTACGCGTGAACGCCTGGGAAACGCTTGTGAACAGATAACGTTGTCCAACGAACTCGCCTGGGCATTGGTAAAATGAACATGTCCACCATATTTCACTAAAATTGGTTAACTTTTACTCAAGTTATCGTCACTCGTTTACGACACTCTGGTACGGAGCACATTTCGTTGAATGTAAGAAGCTCGCTTTAACTATTATTTTTTATCACTTGCTTTTTATTTACGTTTGCATACTTAATATCGTTATATGTATGTATAGGGTAAGTGACTCGAATATGAGACCCCTTTTTTAGAATTGGTGTAACTCAGGATCTAAATAAATAAACAAACTGTTGATGTGACAAAGTAATTAATAATTTATTTTATTTAAATGCCAACTGTTTCAAACTGATTAAAAATGTATATTTAAAAAATAAAAAAATATTTTCTAAAAAAGTCAAAATTTTGAGAATTATAAAAGTAGTCCTAATATGAGACCCTCCATTTAAGACATTTGGATGATTTTTAAACCAATGTTTTACACTTTCCTCTTATTAATGGCAGTATTTGCAACAACATACATCTGAAATACAAAAATCAGGCATGCTTTGGCAATATAAAAAAAAGTGTGCCTAATTTGAGACCCTGCCTATGTTAGGCCCATTGTGGGTCTCATATTAGGGACAACCACGTTAATATATTCTAGAACGAATTTGTGAGGTTAGGATTGGTATAAACTTAAAAAGTGAAATACATGTCTTCACCTTGACTAAATAGCTATCATTCTATTATGAATAGATTTTAAGTTAATCTTTCCTTGATGTTTTAAACAAGCTTTCTGTGATGTTCTTAATAAATTTTGATAAGGAGTATAACAAAACAAAATCCACAGAAACTCTCTTCTCGACGGTAGGCGTCCAACTGACTCCGAGACTACTGATAGCCATAAACACAATTGTTTTTCGTTTGACTTGCCAGGCTGTAGCACATACCAGCCTCTACAAGGCGGGGTCTCATATTAGGCACGGGTCTCATATTTGGAGCACTAACCCTACTTTTTAATTTTTAATGGGATTTTGTAGCATCGCCAGATAAATCTAGAGGGTTTCATATCCTAAAGTATCATTCTTAAAAAGTAAAAATTGGCAATAGTACCTAGTTCATTGTCTACCTAATAAAGTTAATCAATCGTAAGTAGTAAGTAAGGAGTCTCCGGTAGCTCATTGCCACCTTCTGCGCTTCTAACGCAGGATGTTCGAGTACCAACCCCGGCAAGGGTTCGATCCCACGTTGGGTATTTAATATAAATAGGGAGCTGCTTATATGTGTACTGGCATCTATCCAGTAACTAATACCAATCATACACCTGATGAACGACTGTAATCCCAATCCAATGCCACCCGTTACATATGCAATATGTAGTTGTATAAGGCCTTTGGCAGGCCTGACCCCTCCCCGGGCTTATGCGTCTGGGATTGTTATTATTATATTAATTACAAATGCAACTAGTTAACATCTAAGGCTGGTATATAAAAGCATTAAAAGACGATGTTGGTAAACTGTAAAGACGAGTTTAAGACACGCACTTGCAGAGGGGTTGCGATTAAATTATAAATATATTACAAGCCGTTAAACCCGTGGAGGGCTTAATTTTATAAGTAGAAAAAAAGTAAAATTAAGTAAATTACTTCAGATATCTAATTAGATAAGTTACTATATTTATTTGAAGACCAACAAATCAAAACACACATTTATTTTTATTGGAATAAATATGGTTGCTTTAGCTTAGCAATGACATATCATTTTGAGGTGCGTAGTCAACGGGACACTACTCGATTATATAAAATTATAAAAAAAAAAAAAAATCTAAGCTTTTCCGACTATAGGTATTTTCTAGATGAATGTGACTAACTATCAAGTACATTAACTCAGCGTAGGCTCGACAATTGAATAAAAAAGTAGAATCATACAAATATGGTGTTTAATAATACGTCAAACAATTGGGAGACAACAACAATGACAAGAGATGTCGTAAGTCCTCTCACTATAACAGACCCTTTCTACTCATTGATTTTGAGCAGCGAATTGTTATTGAGGATTAACTCTCTGAAATGGTGTTATCATTCATGTGGGCAGCAGTATCAACTGGAACTGACTTAATCCTATTCCCATTTATCTCTAAGGCTAAAAGGTCCCTAAGGCTATTAACCAGAAGTTACATAAGGATGAAATATTGTTGTTCATAATTCAAAGATAACGATGCACTTCAGGCAAGAGAATCTACTTTCGTCTCCGTCGTGGCTTATCCTCAGTATATAGTTCCTTGATATATAGTTTATCTTCGCAAGCAGTTAATACGTTAATAATTACTAACTATTGAACATTCATACAAGACTATCTTCCACATCCTTCAAAAATAGTCTGTCAATAATTAGTGTGGCACATAGCTTCCTCGCGTCCTAATTCGTATATACTTGGATGATTTTATCCCGATACAACCTATTATTATCAAATTTACTTAATTCCACCCCCGTTTTTCAAATCAGTCAAAATTGTTTTATTTTTTACATGTATTAAAAACATCAATTTAGCAAAATTTAAAGAGCGTAGACAGTTAAAATTAATCTGGGGTTATCTACTTTCGACAAACCATCCAAATTTCATAAAAATCAGATGATACTTTTGAAGATATAGGTGTAAATAAATGTATGTTTATGCGCACGTCGAAGAGAAACAAATGGGCGCAGAAAGTTAAAACCTATATGAGACCAACAATGGCCCTAATTATTACCCACTATCCAAATTAAATTAAAATCGGTCGAGCAGTTTTTAAGATAAGTTGGTTCGCTACAACTGAGCGAAAGACATCTATGTTACCGAAAATGTTCCCTGATGTCTGGGACGGATATTTGTTTTAGAATTTTTGAAGTTGGGGACGTAAATACTTTTAGTTCTTCAATGCGATCACACAGCTTCCATTAACTTCTGAATACACGGAAGCAAAGTTATTGCAATAACATTTATTAAGGAATACACTTCGTAAAACCTTAGTTTAAAGAATACGCAATCGGTTTATGAATTCTGGATATAACTATACCAAGAATACTTAATATTATAATTCATATTTTCTTAACAAATAGTGAGTTAATGTCTTCTAAATAACGTTACTGGTTATTTATTAAACCAGTAACATTTTAGTTTAAATCGATTTACAAGAAATATGAAGCAATAAATATAACTTAAAAAATATTCTTCTAAAAAATAATTCTTAATTGTTCTATTTTTGCTTCCAAGCTTACCGAAGGTAACGGAAGCTATGCAATCGTTCTGAAGAACGAAACATTTTTAGGTCTCCGATTTCAAAAATTCCAAGACAGAAACCCGTATCAGACATCAGGGAACTATTTTGGTTCCGTGTCTGTCTGTCGTTCAATTTTTGCGAACTAACATATCTTACTACACATTCAATTGAAATTTGGGGGGTCATAATTAGCCCTTTGTTGGTCCCATTATGTTTTAACCTTCTGCGCTTATTTGTTTCTCTTCCTCATGCAACAAACATACATTTATTTACACCTATAGCTTCAAAAGTACTTATCTGATTTGAATGAAACTTTTATAGTTTATCGAAAGTAACCCGCAGATAGCCCCAGATTAATTTGAATCGTCTACGCTTTTTAACTTTTGCTAAATTAATACTTTAACGTAAAAAATTAAGACAATTTTGACAGATTAGAGATACGGGGGAAACAATTAAACAAATAAGACAATAATGGCTTGTGAAAGCATAAAACCAACAAAGTACGTGGATAGGATGCGAGGAAGCTACGTGCCACACCAATTGGCAGTCTATTTTACTTATGTTTCGTAAAAGTTAAAAAATATTATATGCAACGGTCTTCTCTTCACTCATTTTCACATAAGAAATATATTTTATCAAATTTCTCTGTTCATGTTTTATCAGTGTATAAAGTATTATCAGAGGAATACGAGGTTCATAGCGTGTGAATGCTTCATAGAGTATATACAATATACAGTATTGTACTATATATACATACTAAAAGCCGTGAGGGAAGCCCAGCGCCAGCCTCCTGACCTTGGTTTGTCAAATAATCAAATCAACACAGCCCCAGGCAACTAACAACCCAAACACTGATTCACATTAAACATCACGTACTACACAACACAATCCAGTTATTACATTCACAAATTCAATCTCATTATTTAGTCGTTAATTTTTCATCCCCACTTCTTTTTCAAATAAGGAGCACTATTATCTTTGACTGTGTTCAGTGTTCTATCATTGCTTTCTTTATTTGTTTGTTTTATTTCGTGTTTTACACCATTTCATTAATCAATAAAAAAAAAAAAAGTTTAATCATTTTATTAAAATTAGATAAATATCTAATTGTGAATAATAGCATTAATGGAATTATTTTCAATGATATTCTGTTATAGTTTTGTAAACCCTTTTTTCTTTCACATATATATAGAGAAAGTATTGTGGTGGCACAAAAATTCGATTATGATGGATTTACATCTTTTGAGGTGCCTTAAAATGGGTTATATAAAAAAATGTTTGTCTTAAAAAAACCTGATATCTGTTTAGGCGCGTGGAGCATAACTACTTAACCTATTTCGATAAAATTTGGCATAGTACATGTTCAAAGTAATCATACCCTTAAGGCTAAAAACAATAATAAAAATGAGTTATTCATATTCGTAGTATATTACCCTAAGGGTAATATCTTTACTTCTATACTTAGCTTATTCTTATTCAGGTCTTTAGGGTAATTATAAGTTCCATTCAATACGTTTTTGTTATATTTCTTCCATCTTCAGGCCTTTAACAATTTCTCATAAAACATAACTTTATTTATTTTTCTAGATATTTTCCTTCCTGGCAATTCACCTGCGCGTCTATACATGGTCACTATTTATTTAAGTCTGTTCTCTTTACTTCAGTATAATTTAATTAAAAAACTTTCATTTCCTCGTTGAGAAAGCAGGTCTATATTATACTAGCTGAATACCCGTGCTTCGCTGCGGGGTGTTTTATTTTCAATTTAATGGATTTATACCCCCCCCCCCCCTCCCCGTGTCATTTTACATCCCTTGGTTGAAATTGGAATTATCTTTTATTAATATACATGCTTACATCCAAAATAAGAGCTCTTTCTCAAGTATTAACTTCCTAACTTTTGAAGATCGGTCTGGGCTCAATTCCCCTTCTTTTCTTACTCTGTCCTTATGTTCCCCTTAGGGATAAAAATAATAATAATAAAAAAAAAAAATAATAAAATAAAATAAATTAATAAATACAACATTTTAGCCCAATCGGATAAATGTACAGACACAACAATTATTAGTTTTTTATAAATAGATATAGATATATATTTCCATTTTACCCCCCTAAATGTACATAACAATAATTGTACAGCACTCTTAAAGAGCTTTTCAACGGTATGCATCGTGAAGGGTTTCATTACTTTGACATTTGTACCCCGTACCCCTGTGTACCAAAATCAAAATTTCGAAAATGCATGAAGTCAGTGACCTTCCCCTTTTCCCCTTGCTTTGAAGGTCAAGTGTGCAAATTTTCATTGGAATCGGAATAAAACGGTAGATTTGAATAAAGAACACACACACACGCGCCCGTTCGCGCGCGCGCGCACACACACTTACGTTGACATTTCCTTTTTACCCCTCTCCTAAATGAAAATAATGACAAAAGCGTACATTATAATTACTTTTCTCTTAAAGAGCCTTTCAAAGATATGCATCATAAAGGGTACCTATCAAGTACTTTGACATCTGTACCCCGTACTCCTGTGTACCAACATTTTAACTTTATAATCTCATGTAAGCAGTACACTCATAAACACTTCATTTATATAAGACAAAATACACCCATAGACACTCTTCATTTATATAAGATGTAGTTGTACATATTTTTCCATTTTACCCCCTCCTAAATGAAAATATGACAAAACTGTACATAACAACAATTACTGTACTTTTAAAGAGCTTTTCAACGATATGCATCATTAAAAGTATTCATTACTTTGACATTTGTACCCCGTACCCCTGGGTACAAAAATAAAAATTTCGCAAAATCCATTCTTAGTGGATACCTATGATATGAACCGAGTATATCCTCAAAATTTCGAGTCTCTCGGTTAAGCAGATTTTGCTGTGCGTTGATTCTATGTCAGTCAGTCAGTCAGTCAATCAGGATATTGCCACTTATATTATAGATTTATGATAACACTCCGTAGGAGAAATTGTTAAAGGTCTGAAGATGCCTCAAAGGAGGTGAAATACAGCAAACAAATATTGAATGGAACTTATTAATACCCTAAATACCTGAATAAGAATGAGCAAATTTTGAGTCACTGTTTGTTAGGTCCTTATTGATTTAAATTAATCTCCACAAGATTATTAATGAAATATATATTTAGGACGCTAGACGCTATCCTCTAAACACAATAGTCCTCGAAAAAGGTACTGACTATTTTGATTAAAATTAAAAACCTAAAATGTAGTCCAGTTAAATAAACATTTAATCATGTAAGTTCTTTTCCCCGGAGAAATCTAGTTCCTGAGATATTGATGAAAATAAATATGATTTTGCTAAAACCTGAAAACAATCTGGCAGTAAATTACTGCTTTTAAGACAGTATAATACTGCTTAAAGTTGGGAAGCTCGCTTTTCCCCGAATACGGCTTCATGGGCAGTATTTCACTGTGGAAATACGGAAGCAGTATGATAGTCGTACTGCCAACAATAGGCCCGTCACCCATTTTCCTGCATTACAATACTGGCCTGACTAAATTGGCCTATTTATTGATAGTGGATGTATCCACTATTTTCTCTGGCGAAATCGTCTACGTCGAATCACCAACAACACACACAAAATAACCCTTAGCAGAAAATATGCAGTGAAATACTGCTTTTAGGATTTAGGGAAATTTTAACACTTGTTTAAGTAGAATACTTGTTTTGAAAAAAGTCAAAATTTATTACAGTATATTGAGTTGACAAGAAAAAGTACAGATATAATATTATCTTGAAACATTTGTTAATAATTAAAGGAGACTAAAATCGTTTGTTCAAAAGTTAATTTACTTTCAGTTACTTCGTAACATCTGCTTATAAATGTAGGTAAATCATTTCCAGTGAAGCCTAAGATTAATAGTAAATGGATTAATAACTTGGCTATAATGGTAGTTAAATTCAGAATCATTATGCATAATGAGAAAATTTTGTTGGTGTTTGTTGGCCAATTTCTTTTGTTGATTATTAAAATCTCAAAAGTAGGCATTGAGTAAATTTCAATCCCAAAGAAAAGGAAATTTTAGACGACGTTTCGCATTTACTTATTACTAATAATTTCAAGATAAAAAGAACTTTTTATATACTACGTTTTTAAATTTTCTGTTGAATCGTATGTAATGTTGATAATATAATTGTTATTGTTATCTATAACATAAGTGGCAATGTCCTGATTGACTAACTGACTGACTGACATAGAATCAACGCACAGCAAAATCTGCTTAACCGAGAGACTTGAAATTTTGAGGATATACTCGGTTCATATCATAGGCATCCACTAAGAAAGTATTTTGCGAAATTTTTATTTTTGTACCCAGGGGTACGGGGTACAAATGTCAAAGTAATGAATACCCTTTATGATGCATATCGTTGAAAGGCTCTTTAAGAGAAAAGTAATTGTAATGTAGGTAATTTATGTAAGTAATTTTCATTTAGGAGAGGGGTAAAAAGGAAATGTCAACGTAAGTGTGTGTGCACGCGCGCGAGGACGGGCGCGTGTGTGTGTGTTCTTTATTCAAATCTACCGTTTTATTCCGATTTCAATGAAAATTTGCACCTGACCTTCAAAGCAAGAGGAAAAGTGGAAGGTCACTGACTTCATGCATTTTCGAAATTTTGATTTTGGTACACAGGGGTACGGGGTACAAATGAAAGTAATGAAAACCCTTCACGAAAGCTCTTTAAGAGTGCTGTAGAGTGCTGTACACTTATTGTTATGTACATTTAGGAGGGTAAAATAGAAAAATATATCTATATCTATGTATAAAAAACTAATAATTGTTGTGTCTGTACATTTATCCGATTGGGCTAAACTTTTGTATTTATTTTTATTATTATTTTTTTTTAAATACCTTTATTGAATAAAACATATTAATACATAAATAATATTTTAGTATATTAATTTATCTATTTTATTGATTTTACATTTTAGCTCTACATAAGGTTATCTCTCCACTAGAGAACATGGAGGCCCGAGCTGTGGAGAGAGAATATGGGATATTTCCACTGAATGAGTAGTCCTGACAACGAATTTAAGTTTAGAAAATTTTATATCTGTCTGTCTGTGCGTCAATCACGTCCAAATGGCTGAATAGATTTTGGAGGTTCTTGGGTACAATGTTAAGCTTAATTCTGCGGGTGATAAAGGATATAAAACGATTTGGTAGCTTTATATGGAGCTGAGAACAGGGCTTCTAAATAGATTTCAAAATTCTTATTTTATTTTTCATAAAAAATGTATTTAACCAAAATTGCAGAGGAAACTACTGACCATATTTTATGTTTTGTGGAAATTTCTGTAGGAAGAAATTACTTTTCAATCACTGTCAAAAAATATATAGATTTATTTTTAGATATTAAGGCAATAATTAATAAATCACGCCTTACCGTGCCTAAACCTTTACTAACTTAATCATGACAACTTCTTTAAAATTCTAAAACAAAATCTACGAGTGTATACGTGAAGTAAACACATTGTACTTTTTAACTCTGACAGCTTGGGAAAATCGAGAAAAAAATGGGAGGAGAGTGTATGAGAGCTTGAGATTTTGGCGGGTAATAGGTCGGGCAATGACCTATTACCCGCCAAAACCTCAAGCTCTCATTCACTCTCCTCCCATTTTTTTTCTCGATTTTCCCAAGCTGTCAGAGTTAAAAAGTATAATGTGTTTACTATAGTATAATAATTTCTAAATTATATTGATATCTGCCAATAGAGATTTTCTAAAATGTTATCCCTAAGGGGAACATAAGGACAGAGCAAGAAAAGAAGGGGAATTGAGCCCAGACCGATCTTCAAAAGTTAGGAAGTTAATACTTGAGAAAGAGCTCTTATTTTGGATGTAAGCATGTATATTAATAAAAGATAATTCCAATTTCAACCAAGGGATGTAAAATGCACGGGGGGGGGGGGGGGGGGGGTACAGAAGGAAATTACCACTGCTTTTCCTTTTTGAAAATTTAGTCGGAATGACTTACTAATTTGGGATATTAGCAAATTATCTTATCAAAGGGGAGGGGGTATAGAAATAAGGGGGAGGGATAGAATCTAGATATTCTCGCTTTGTAAAATAATTTAAATTTTCTTGATAGTAGTTTATAAATCCATTAAATTGAAAATAATACACCCCGTAGCGAAGCACGGGTATTCAGCTAGTATAATATATAATGTTAGTGAAAAAAAAAATATTTCCAAATTTATTTACTTCACATAAATTACAACCATCCAGAGAGCTGATCTTAAACCTATAAAAGGATAAATCTTTGTACAACGGATCTCCCCAACACCAAATCTAAAGCATGCCATCGATAGATTTAAAATAATATAATCGATATTTCCTGTTTAGCTGTCATTCAATGTTTACCTATCACAAATTTGAGACCCGTCAAAATGAAGATAGCGTAAATATTGGATATGGCAAAACAAATAAAATAACTTGCGGATTTTTTCCGAACTAACTTTCCGCACAGCAAAATTTGCTGAAAACTAATTAAATTTTGCTAAAAGATGGCTAAAAGTATTAAAATAATGCATTGTCATCGTGTTCTGAGCTATGCTGAAAGTTTCAAACATCTAGCTATTCGGGAAGTTAGTTAGAAATCGATTGCCAGATTTGTACCGGACAAACAAACAAACAAACAAGAATGCAAGCTAATAAAAACGTAGTAAAAAGTAGCCAGTATACTTTCATTGACGGAAAACGTGAGCGGTTGCTACAACAATCTTAGTTCTCAAAGAAGGAGCTCAGGCCGCTCTTGGCTAAAGCCAATAACTTTTAGAAATAAAAAAAACAGACGCCTAAGATCTCAAAAGCTTCTATTCTATAATAATTGTTTCTACTCGCGGAAGCAATAACTGCTTCGAAAAAACTAAACTAACTCATAAGTTGATTGTTGCTTCAACCATTTATTTTTTGTTTTTTCTGGGACTTAATAATTTATCAGTTTAGAGAACAAAAAAACTCGTATAAAATATTTTAACTTTAGTTGGCACTGATGATGAACAAGTAAAGTGGATGAAACCTTTCAGTATTAAATATTCATTATTTCTGTAAATATCGCAAAGGTGAGGCTTTTAATTTTCTTAATAAACCCTTTGAGTGAATTCTTGACTCAAGAATTCGAAGCTAGAAGGAATCTACTAATTTATCTATAAATGTAATAAATGTCACGGGTTCATTGATTCATACGCTGTATAACATACGCAACCGTATAGAAGTCGCTTCACATTAACAGCTACCCATTTATACGGCGATGGGGAACTCGGACCTCCAACGTGAGAAGCCCTTTCGAATAGCGATGAACTGACGGGGACCCTATTTATTTTTATCTATGAATAGTTTATATTCTTTATCTAATATTTTTATAAAGATCAAGCGGTAGTAGACTTCTAGCCTCTAGAAAAATGTATAATAAGTATGAGTTTTTACTCTGAGTTATTGTTTGTTAGGTCCTCAGAGATTCGTTTAATTTCCACATACTCGAGATTCAACAAGTGATGTCGGCAAAAACCATAACATCTGAATGCTAAACCCATCTGGAAAAATCTTCTAAAACTCTCTTCTAAAGAAAATCACCTAATGAACAATACGTGTTGTAGTATTCAAAGAATCTACAAGAAAATATGAGACAATAATTTACTTTGATTCCCTCCGGGATAACTCAGATACTGGTTAAAACTTTTTTCTAAGAGGAGTTCATTTAACAAGCGTGACGACCATCTTTTCTACTTTAGTTGAATTTCCGAGTTTCTTACCGGCATTCAATAAAGAAAAAAATCAAAGTACGAAAATAAGATGAAGACGAAGTAGAACTGAGAAAAAGAGGGAAGGAAACTTTTATAAAAGTTCTTAGCGGAACCAAGGCAACTTTTCCATCTATTCTAAAGACCCTAAAGGGGAAAAAAATCACAATTTGATTTAAGAAAAACCTCGAGAAACCGCTACATGAAATAGAACCACATTGAAAGATCAATGATTCATAAGGTTAGACCTCTCAATACAAATTAAAAAATACAACTTGCAAAATATCATTGAGCCCCTACTTGTAACTCTAAAATTTCAAGAATAAAAATTCTAAATTTATTAAAAAATCACAATAATAATGCCGTTGCAATTATTAGAGTAGTATTTGCAATTGTTTAATTTTATTATTTAAGTTTATAATAGTCAGCAGCTGCATAATTTATATGAAATATACCTAAACATTGCGGGCATGGACCTCTGTGCCCTTTTCTGAACGGAAGAAAATACCATCGATTCCAGGAATTTTCCCGTCCAATCGTTTTATTCTGTTGGTACAGGATTATTGTATGACCTCGATTAGATCCCTATCAAACGATTTTTTGTGTAATAGCAAAAGACACAGCGTCCGTAAGTAAGTAGTAAAGTCAGCCATTTAGCATTTAAAGATGGAACGCTTAATGTATTTTTTTTTTTTTTTTATTATTATTATTTATTATTATATTTTCTTAATAATAAATAACTGGCTTCCCGAAATGTATGAGTAAAAGTTATGAAGCTTAATTTTTATGGTACGAGATCATTGAGTAAAGAATTTAATGAGGGGAAATAGAAGGCTAAGAGGTTATTTTTGTATCTTTATTGAGATTATTTCGAGCTCTTGCAGTTGCTTTATGAATTTCGATTTCTAATGAAAGTGTCAGACATTGTTACAGACAAGACATTTAACATTAAAGCAGAAAGAATATATATATATATATATATATATATATATATATATATATATATATATATATATATATATTTATATATATATATATATACAGGGTGTTTCGCATAAGTACCTACAGAGAAGAACCTATGAATCTACATCAAATTTCTGACAAAAAATGTCAAGTAACCTTGGGTCCTACGGACCTTCGTTTTCGAGATATATCGATTTTTTTATTTAGGTCATGTTTTTAGCCATAAACTACGTAATAAGTAAAAATCTAAATAAGATAGAAAGATGCAGTTTGCAGCATTGTAAAGAGCATTAAATTTTCTTTCAGAAATCACTTCTTTTAGTACTTAATACGTTTATAAACTTAGTGATAATGCAAGAGAAACATTAAAATTGGAAATTATATAAAATGTTTATACAACTTGGAGCTTCCATAACTTTATATTTTTATACCTATTGTAATGTTTAAAAAACTGCGCAATTTTATAAGCTTTAATTTGATATAGCATTGTCTATAGTTTACTTAAGTTTTCATAGAGAAATAGTAGAAAAACTATTTGGAAATCCACTTATTAAGTAACAGCTCAATGAATTTTCTGCAATTTTAAAATTAAAATTTGATTGTTTTTTTTCAAATGCTGGCGCGGTAGTGTGTGAAGAATAGCAGGGGGTCTGCTCGTGAGTATGCGAGGCAGTTCCAAACAGACGACATCTTTCCTATTATATTTTTCAAGTTATCGAAAGATGCCGAACAACAGGGACCGTTGATTGGTTACTGATCCTAGGACTAGTATTAGAAGAGCTTCGGCTGTATTGGGAATTCTAGGGATGTAGATTTTTAGAATTTTGAAAAGAAAAAGAAATCATCTCTTCCCTAGTATACACAATTGTTCTGTATAAAATACTTTTTACTAGGTCTCCCATCCACCTATCCATTGGAAGAACTGCAGGTACATGCTGATTCTTAAATCAAGTGGTAAGTCCTCAATTAATCCAATAAATTAACTTTCTAAAAAGTTTAAAAATAGTTCACCATTAAGGCGTCCAACTAAGACGTAAGAAAATTAGGTCCAACTATTCTGAGACCAATAATACCAGCTCACACATTTACAGAAAACTGGGGCTAAAAATGTTGCCGCCTCGGTAAATGCGGATTTGCAATAAACCAGGTATGAGTGTTGTGAAAATTAATAGCACCAGCTCTTGTAAGAAGGGACTCGTCTATCCACAAAATAAAATGTGACACAGTTCTTTGCAATATCCAATCCCAATAACCCCACAGCACACTCGCATTAAAGTCACCTATAGTCAGCTCCTAGACGGGAGTGTCATGGAAGGCACAGTTGAATCTTCCCTTCTAATAAATACTGGTCCTAGGATCAGTAACCAATCAATAGTGCCTGTTGTTCAGCATCTTCTTTCGATAACTTGAAAAATGTAATAGGAAAGATGTCGTCTGTTTGGAACTGCGTCGCATACTCACAAGCAGACCCCCTGCTATTCTTCAGACACTACCGCGCCAGCATTTGAAAAGAAAACAATCAAATTTTAATTTTAAAATTGCAGAAAATTCATAGAGCTGTTACTTAATAAGTGGATTTCCAAATAGTTTTTCTACTATTTCTCTATGAAAACTTAAGTAAACTATAGACAATGCTATATAAAATTAAAGCTTATGAAATTGCGCAGTGTTTTAAACATTTTAAACATTACAATAGGTATAAAAATATAGAAGTTATGGAAGCTCCAAGTTGTATAAACATTCTATATAATTTCCAATTTTAATGTTTTTCTTGCATTATCGCTAAGTTTATAAACGTATTAAGTACTAAAAGAAGTGATTTCTGAAAGAAAATTTAATGCTCTTTACGATGCTGCAAACTGCATCTTTCTATCTTATTTAGATTTTTACTTATTACGTAGTTTATGGCTAAAAACATGACCTAAATAAAAAAATCGATATATCGATATATCTCGAAAACGAAGGTCCGTAGGACCCAAGGTTACTTGACATTTTTTGTCAGAAATTTGATGTAGATTCATAGGTTCTTCTCTGTAGGTACTTATGCGGAACACCCTGTATATATATACAGGGTGTTCCGCATAAGTACCTACAGAGAAAAACCTATGAATCTACATCAAATTTCTGACCAAAAATGTCAAGTAACCTTAGGACCTACGGACCTTCGTTTTCGAGATATATCGATATATCGATTTTTTCATTTAGGTCTTGTTTTTAGTCATAAACTGCGTAATAAATAAAAATCTGAATAAGATAGAAAGATGCAGTTTGCAGCATCGTAAAGAGCATTAAATTTGCATTAAAGAGCATTTTTTTTTTTCTTTAAGAAATTACTACTTTTAGTACTTAATACGTATATCAACTTAGTGATAATGCAAGAGAAACATTAAAATTGGAAATTATATCAAATGTCTATACAATTTAGATCGTCCATAACTTCTATATTTTTATTCCTAACGTAATGTTTAAAATGCTTAAAAACTGCGCAATTTCATAAGCTTTAATTCGATATAGCATTGTCTACAGTTTAAGTAAGTGTTCATAGAGAAACAGTAAAAAAAACTATAAGGAAATCTACTTATTAAGTAACAGCTCTATGAATTTTCCTGCAATTTTAAAATTAAAATATGAGTGTTTTCTTTTCTTATGCTAGCGCGGTTGTTTCTGAAGAATAGCAGTGACGCTGCTCATGAATATGCCAGGCATTTCCCTAACAGACAACATTCGTCCCATCAAATTTTTTAAGTTGTCGAAAGTAGATGCCGAAAAACAGGCTCTATTGCACATCCTCGTCATCATGAACGACCTTTGGCTGCTGGAGGTCTCAACGAAGTATTAATTCTAAATAATTTTCATACTGATCCTAGGACCAGTATTAGAAGGGCTTCGGCTATATTGGAAATTCCAGGGACGCATTTTTAGAATTTTGAAAAAGAAATCAACTGTGCCTTTATGACACTCCCGTCCAGGAGCTGACCCTAGCTGACATAGCTGCGAGGGTATAATTCTGCAATTGGATATTACGAAGAAATGTTTCACATTTAATATTGTGGACCGATGAGTCCACTTTTACAAGAGCTGGTGCTGTTAATTTTCACAACACTCATACATGGTCTATTGCAAATCCGCATGGACCGAGGCCTCACCATTTTCAGCACCTGTTCTCTGTAAATGTGTGGGTTAGTATTATTGGTCACAGAATAGTTAGACCTCATTTTCTTCAAGGACGCCTTACTGGTGAAATTTGTGGATTTTTATTGGATTAATTGAGGACTTACCACTTGATTTAAGAATCAGCAGGTACCTACAGTTGGACGGATGTCCCGCCCATTTTGCCAGATATGTTAGGCACTGGCTGAATGACCAGTCCACTGGCCTCCACGCTCAGACTTTACCCCAGTAGACTTATATCAGTGGGGCCTAAAGAAAAGTATTGTATACAGTAAAATTGTGTATACTAGGGGTGAGCTAATAGATAGAATTATTTCTGCATTTGAATAAATAAGGCAAAAGTTGAAGAGATAAGGAGTGCAACACAGAGCATTTGAAGAAGTAATGTTGTTTATATGAAAATAGTGGTTATTTCGAAAACTTGTAAATAAATATTAATGTGAATAAGTTGATTTCCTTATAGTTATTTTTACTATTTCTCTATGAACACTTACCTAAACTGTAGACAATGCTATATCGAATTAAAGCTTATAAAATTGCGCAGTTTATTAAGCAATTTAAACATTACATTAGGCATAAAGATATAAAAGTTATGGAAGCTCAAAGTTGTATAAACATTTGATATAATTTCCAATTTTAATGTTTCTCTTGCATTATCACTAAGCTAATAAACATATTATGTACTAAAATTAGTGATTTTTTTAAAGCAAATTTAATGTTCTTTTCGATGCTGCAAACTGCATCTTTCTATCTCATTTAGATTTTTATTTATTACGTAGTTTATGGCTAAAAAAAATACCTAAATAAAAAATCGATATATCGATATATCTCGAAAACGAAGGTCGATAGGACCTAAGGTTACATGACATTTTTGGTCAGAAATTTGATGTTGATTCATAGGTTTCTCTGTGTAGGTACTTATGCGGAACACCCTGTATATATATATATATATATATATATATATATATATATATATATATATATATATATATATATATATATATATATATATATATATATATATATATATATATATATATATATATATGTGTGTGTGTGTGTGTGTGTGTGTGTGGTATGAAGAGTGAAGAGATACTTATTCGGCTATTCACCATCATCAGTAGAAGAATATATATAGACAAAGATGTGTGACTATGGGGAAAAACTGTGAGACGAGGTACGTCAGGTGTCAGGTAATGTGATGTAATTAGGGAAGAATGTGCGAAGATAAAAGATGATGTAATGAAGGGAAGAGTATATAAAGAGAAAGGAGTGAAATGTGTTTAGAGAGGAATAAGAGAAAAAGTAAGGAAGTAGGAGATTAGTAGAAAAGTTCAGTCTGATAGTAATCTAGGGCTTTTGTTTTGTGTGAAGGTTGAAGTTGCGTCACCTCGTTTGCCTTTGTTCGATAGTGGCTTAAGTACTGAAAATTTTACGTCAGAATTTTTAAGTAATTGTTCGTTAATTAAAGTCATGTCGGTCGTTCTATGTTTCTATATTTCTAGTTTTTCAAGTATATCGAGTCATGGTCCTTTCTATTCTTAGTGCAGTAATGTCATTGATTTGACAATTGTAATTTGTATATGTCCATGTGTACACGTAGGTGGTTGGCGCAGCTAATCTGTTATATTGTATATGTAAGATCCTAAATGTTCATTACACATAGCTTGTAAGTTGCGTCCTGTCCTTCCTCTATGTATACTTGTTCGTAGCCGTTGCATGTTAGTTCGTAAATTTCACTATTGTCATATAGGATGTTGCTAATTCCTCGTTTGTTAGTCGTTAGTCTGTTGCCTAAAGTGTTTGTAGTTTTGAAAGCTGTCTTAATGTCGTGTTAGTTGAAAAAGTTCGTTAGTCGGTGTCTCGTTACCTATACGTAAGTTTGTGCTGTCCATTGAAAGTCATACGGAGCTGAATAAATCTTTTTTAATAGCATTTTCATACCTTATGGAAGTAATTTGGCTGTTCTTTTCTCATATAATGTTTAAGTCTAAGTAATTTATTTTGAAATCTAATTCTCTTTATCTACTCACAAAAATTAAGCATTATCTGCAATTAGCATAATCTGTTTAATTAGCATAAACTGTTTTTAGGCTGGAAAGAACTAGTTCGCTAATTTGTCATTAAAATATTAGAAACAGGCAGGAAATTAATTGAAACAGTCAGAGAAATATTTCCCTGCCTATGGGCAGGAAAGTACAGTGTTTACCAGTGCGTGTCATAACATCTGTTTAGTTTTATTTTTATTTGTGTTATCTTAATTTAGTTTTATACTTGTTTTACAAAATGCAACAGTGCAGCAAAGGAAACATGTGTATTCATTGCCTGCCTCGACAGTTAATTTTCATAGCCTGTCTTCGCCTCCGGCTCAGAGGCTAACAACTTAATACTTAATCACTTGTCAGTAAAATTCCATGTTGCTGCCTAGTTACATAAATAACTATTCTATGGTGAATACTATATTTTTGTTTTGTCCGTTAACGTTCCTTCTATACATGTGTTTTGGTTATTTCAATTCTGTCATCTACGTATATACATATAAACTTAGGCTTATAATTATGTTTAAAATGCACTTTTAATAAAGTCAGGTCTAGTATTAATATTCATGTATATTTTGTTACATTCACACATATTTGCACATTTATATATTATGCTCGTGGAACAACAAATGCTGTAGGGTATTGAATAAGGTAGAGGATTCTTACAAGAGCTTTCTACCTGCCGTTTCCTATAAATATAGAATACAATAAAATATCAGTATTCCACAGACAAGGCGAGTGACGTGCTACTTTATTGATCCAATTTGAACAGAGTTATATCAAGTCGATTTTTCAATAAGAATAAAAAATGGGGGGGGGAGGATAAACTAAAGATTTAATTTAATGCTATGACAAGTTTTTTTAATGACTACTGCATCTTATACAGAGAATATTTTCCGCTTGGTCAAAAGATAAGAAGGGAATAATAAAAGAGAGAAGGGAAATAATAAAAAGAAAATCCCACTTGGAGAACCCGAATGATACAAAAAATATCCTTTCGGTGGTAAAATATAGAATACAAATATTTTCCTTGGGCTCTGGTTGGTAGAGAATTTTGCCCCCCCCCCCCCCCCCCCTCCCCACCATGCCTAAGGCTCATTCTCGAACCTTCGGTAAAAATCTAATAGAACAGAAATCTGCTTCTTCTTCACTTTCCTCCTCCACACCAATATTGCCAATAAGATAAAAGCTTATTTTCAATTACCTTCGAGTAAAAGAATAAAACCGATTTTTTTGCTTACTAAGAGCTCATGTATTCCGAAAATGCATGCCGTAAGTCTTAGAATATTTACATAAGTATACATATTATCAATTGGAAAATGAGTTTTTGTCGTATAAAAAGTTACAAGTAGTAATAATATAGAGAAGTACAAGGTTAAACAATTTAAGTAAAAGATGGCATATTTTTAGAGAATTGCTATAGGGTGGAAACCGCGAGGAAACAGAAACCTGAAAGACTTGAAACCAATTGGAAAAAGAAATAAAAGGAAAGGGAAAAACAACGAAAGAAGGCCGTGGCCCAAAATCAGGTCAGGTGGAGGTCTTTTGTTTCGCCCTACGTCACCCGGAAGGGATGAAGGAAAAAGTCAACTGAATGCTGGTATTTGTTTCTTCATTGTACACAAGCCTGATACCCGTACTTAGATCCGGAATGTGTATTGTCAACTATAATTATCGATTCATTCAATTAATTAATTAATGGATTGTGACCATTCTGAAGAAATTTTGTTATGTCCGAATTGAAAATTTCCTGGACAGAATTTTATCTTATTAAAGAATACAAATTCAATTTTGAAAAATACAAAAGGAATAAAAGAGGTACTATTAATGAGTATAGGACAACCTATTGTTGATTTCCCATAGTTTTAGTAATAATTCAGTCGAAGTTATACGATTCTAAACTTGTATAGTCCTTCACACGAGGAACTATTTAAGTTTTAGGGGAGACCAGCTAGTAAAATAAAACCGGCCTTTGATCTAAGTAGCCATTAAAATTCTAAATTAAGCTTTCACACGGAATTAAAGAATTTCACCTCAAAAGGACTGATTATAAATAACATATTGAAAATCCAGAAAACAACGTCGAATTAAATATTTATAAATTCAACAGGAAGAGGTAACTTAAGATAAAGTTCATCGGGTATCGTGGAAAAGTGAAAGAAGCAAGAATAAGAACGTAGAAATAAGACAAGAGTGAAGAGAGAGAGAATGGGTAGCTCAATTTTAAAACTTTATGAAACAAGCAATTTGAATTGCTAAGAACTCAACCGCCCAAAATACTCAGAGAGGAAATCAAGGAAAGACGGTCTGAAAGAGAATTCACTTAGAAATACGATGCTGTATTTCACTAACTACCTTCCTCCTTTCTTCGTCGGATCCAACAACCGGAGAATATCATTTAAATATTTATAGACATCAGGGAGCGCTGATGTAGTTGTACAGGCAATCACGTCAAATCATCGCAGCAAATGGAAACATTCCCATCATCAACAGGAACCTTCACTAATGTAGTTGTGAAGTGAAACATCTCCATCCAGTTATATTGAATATGTCTTTTAATTTTAATATAATATTTTGTTAAATCTTAAAGAAAACGTTAAAGGCTTTAATATTTAAATTAAACTTCTTTTCTTTGCTAGAATAAAACTTGATAAAGGTTCTGAATCTCAATCAACTCACGGGCTTTTAAAATAAATTATTGTCATAGTCACCGTGTTCTTTTAAAATTAAGTACAAATAATAATACCAATGAAAAAATCTCGATAGTCAATACTGAAGTGAAAATTTTCCGCTAACAAAATCCGATTAAAGAATATCATGAGAAACTTAAAACAGTAAAACTTCCTCAATAAATTGGACTGGTTAAAAGATAATAAACCTCACTATTATATCATTTGTTCACAATGTTCATTTAAAGTATTTTATTATCACCAGATAACATTGTTTGTTTATCTTTTAACAAAATTATGAAAATGTATGTTGTAAACACATGATATACAATTACGAAACTAAAAGCATATTTCTATATATCTTATCGTCATAGAGATTCTCACAAACTGCTGTAAGTTAGGATTTTTTTTTATCTTTAGAGTTGGGTCTGTTTTTAGACATTGAGGGAGCTTTTAACTGTGTCCCTGTCGACAGTACATGCCAAGCCGCTCTAAAGTGCTGTCGGAGTTCATCAGGTTGTGGCGGACAGGATCCAGTCGATGGTGGCTCTGATAACAGCCGAGGCACACAGATACAAAGGTAGGGTCAAGGAAGTTGTTGAAAGAGTGTGCGGGTACTGATACACTTGATACACTTTGATATGAAAGGAAAAAACTGTGAATATATATTTTTAACAATTATAAAAAATAATGTCAAGCGCTGTCGACATAAAAAAAAAAATAATAAAAAATCATAAAAAATGCAAGTTCCTGCATTCCTCCCCCCTAGTGACTTCCCGTAGGGCAGGCACGACTCTCATTCTTGGAATGTAACTATTTTTTTTACTTCACCAGAGGTATATTTTTCTTCCTCCCAGATATACGCAGGCTTCAACCGGTCGATTGTTATTAATTTTTTTTGTCTGTCCAAATCAACTTCAAAAGCCTTCTCACCTCGTTTTAGGATTTTGTATGGTCCTTGATATGGTGGATCCAGAGGTTTTCTCACTTTGTCCACACGCACAAATACATGTGTTGCGGTGGCTAGATCTGGGTGGACAAATACTTTTGTTGAACCATGCCTCTTTACTGGTCCAGGCCGTATGCTTTCTAACTTGTCTTTTAATTTTTTCACAAATTCTTCCCCAGTATCTTTTTCTTTGGATGTTGTGAAGAATTGTCCTGGGAGTCTTAGTACTCGACCATAAGTGAGCTCAGCAGTGCTAGCCTGTAGATCTGGCTTATAACTTGCTCTTAGTCCTAGTAAGACCAGGGGTAATGCCTCGCTCCATCTGCATGTTGTATGGCATTTCAAGGCTGCTTTCAGGGTTCGATGCACTGTTTCGACCATGCCGTTGGCGGCAGGATGGTATGCTGTCGTCCTTGTTTTCTTTATTCCACACAGTTCAAGCGTTCGATGGAACAGTTTGGCTTCGAACTGCCGTCCTTGATCGGTGGTCACCGTCTCTGGACTTCCAAACCGTGCGATCCAATGTGAAAAAAATGCATCTGCAACTGTCTCTGACGTAATATCCTTTAGAGGAACTGCTTCTAACCAGCGTGTGCAACGATCTATGCATGTCAACAAGTACCTATAACCGTCGGATGAAGGGAGTGGTCCCACCAAATCTATATGTACATGACAAAATCTATCTGCGTCCGCGAATTCTCCAAGTGGAGCTTTGGTGTGCCGGTGCACTTTTACCTTCTGACACAGGATGCAGGACCGTACTCTTGCTGCTATCTCCTTACACATTTTTGGCCAAAAAAACATTTTCCTTACCATTCTAGATGTTGCTCTGCGACCAGGGTGAGACAAGTTGTGAGCACATTCAAAAGCTTGTTTTCTCAGTGGTTCTGGAACGTATGGTCTTCCGTCTTCTGTACAGTAAATTTCTTGATTCGTACCAGGTATTTTTAAAAGTTTCAATTTCACAATGATGTTATTATTTTTGATTAAGTTGTCCAGTTCGGGGTCAGTCTTTTGTAGTTTTGCTAACGCGTCATAGTCTATTCCTTTCAAAGTAATAATTTCTTCAATACGTGATAGTGTGTCAGCCACAATATTTTTTTCACCCGATACATGTCTTAAATCTGTTGTAAATTGACTTATGTAGTTTAAATATCTCATCTGTCTGGGAGAACATTTGTCAGATTTTTGTTGGAACGCGTATATTAACGGCTTTTGGTCTGTATAAACTGTGAACTCTCGACCTTCCAACAGGTGTTTGAAATACTTTATCGCCTCGTATATGGCAAGGAGCTCTTTGTCATAAGTGCTGTATCTCTTTTGGCAGGGTGTTAGTTTTCTTGAGAAAAAACCTATTGGTCTTGACACGCCAGCTTGTTGCTGCTGCAAGACAGCACCTATAGCGACATCCGATGCGTCCGTCATCAAAGTCATTGGCTCTGTAGCTGAAGGATAAGCTAACGTAGCAGCATCAGACAGTGCTTCTTTACATTTTTCGAAAGCAGTCTCTGCTTCTGCATTCCATTCTACTGGGCGTTTGTCCTTCTTCTTCGCGTTCTTAGTCAGTGCTGTGAGAGGGGCTTGAATATGTGCTATCTTCTGTATGAAATGATGGTAGAAGTTGACCATACCGATAAATCTTCTCAGTTCTTGAATTGTCTTTGGTTTCGGAAAGCTTGTTATGGCTTCAACTTTACTTGACACTGGTTTGACTCCATCAGCACATATTTCGTGACCCAGAAATGTTACCTGTTTTTGTCCAAGCACGCACTTGTCGGCATTCACTGTTATACCATATTCCTTTAGACGTTGGAAAACGAGTTTTAAATGTGTCATATGCTCTTCTTTGTTACTTGATGCTATAAGGATGTCATCTATGTAGGGGTGTGCAAAGTGCAAACCTGAGAGCATCTCGGTGACATGTCGTTGGAACGTCTGCGCGGCGTTGCGCAGCCCGAATGGCATACGCACAAATTCGAACATGCCGAAAGGAGTAGTGATGGCAGTTTTCTCAATGTCCTTTTGCTCCATTGGGATCTGATAGTAGGCTTTCCTAAGGTCGATAGCTGAAAAAATTGTTTTATTTTCTAGGCTCGATATGATGTCCTGGATGTGCGGCAAAGGGTATCTGTCTGGTATTGTGACGTAATTGAGCTTTCTGTAGTCTCCACATGGGCGCCATTCGTTGTTCTTCTTTTGCACCATGTGGAGGGGACTAGCCCAACTGCTTCGTGAAGGTCTGCAGATGCCCTGTGATACCATTTCTTCAAAAGCTTTCTTAGCATCTTTTAACTTCTCGGGGTCGAGTCGCCGAAATTTTTGGTATACCGGAGGACCTTTTGTTAGTAGGTGATGCGTAGTGGAGTGTTTAGGTTGTGCTCGGAACGCATCCTCTTCACAAAGTAGTTCAGGATATTCACGAAGTAAGTCATAATATTTATTGGTTTTCTGTACAGTTCTAATAGTGACTGGAGGTGTTTGTATTGTCTCGCCAGTAACAGTTAAATTTGTAAGGCTATCTATTAGTCTTGATCTCTTTAAATCAATAAGAAGGCCATGCTTACTTAAGAAGTCAGCTCCGATAATAGGTTTTCCTACATCTGCAATAACAAAAGTCCACCTATAAATACGTCGAAGTCCGATATCTATGTCCATTGTTACTGCACCATAAGTTCTGATGGGAGTACCATTCGCTGCAAAAAGTTTAAGTGTCGTAGATCGTTTATTAAATTTAATTTTAGGTGGTACCACTGATATGTCTGCTCCGGAGTCTATTAAAAAGTTTAATTTTGTTGTCTTGTCTCGAATAAATAGGCGGCTTCTAGATTTGCCCGTCACTTCTGCCGCGGACTGCGACTGGCTATCTAGTTTTCCGGGTTCTTATAGGAACATGGTTGTCTGCATCTTCTTGCTTCTTTTCCGAATTTATCATGAAAGAAGCAGTTTCCTGTAGTGCTCCTATGTGGTGTTTGTGACCTTCCTCTACTTGTCGATCTAAAGCGCGAGTAATTAGATTTGGACCTGGTTCGAGCTAAACGTCCTTTCAGGTAAGCTATCTCTGTCTTAAGAGATGCCATTTCTTCAATTAGAGTCTTCATGTGATCATTTTGGTTTTGTGTATGTTGGTTAGTTGGTATTTTGCTCGATGTTGCTACCGAATTTATGGATTTGGAAAGTATTGTAGGGTCTTGAATTTCAAATATTTTATCGGCCATGGACGCTAATTTAGACAGATCTTCTTTACTTATGGACAGAATGGACTGTACGTTGCTAGGTAAGTGTTGCAGCCATAGAGACTTAAGAACCTCATCACCAATTTTGCCATTAGCTAGTTCTTTCATGTATCGTAATAGCTGCGATGGTTTACGATCACCTAACTCAATGTCACTCAGCAAACGTCTTATTTTCTTTTCACTGCTATCTGAAAATGCTGATATTAATGCAGATTTAATTGTTTCATATTTTTTCGTTTCTGGAGGTTTGGAAACAATGTCAGAGACGTGCTCTAACATGTCTCCTTCAAGAGCTTTTATGACATAGTGAAACTTTGTAATGTCACTTTTAATTTTTGAAATTTCAAAATTTGACTCAGCATGAATAAACCAAAGTTCCGCCCTATTTCGCCAGAATGGTGGCAACTTTACAGCCACTGTAGTAACTTCTTGTGGTAATACTTCATCCATGTCTATAAGAGATTCATTGTTAGACATTTCAATTTTTTTATTTAAATTTAATAAAAATTTGATTAAAAAAATTTTGTAAGTTAAAGTAATAAATAAAGTAAAGTCTAACTCACGATTTCGATGTCTTTGTCTCAGAAGGAATGTTCTGTGTCGGGGTCACCACTTTGCGGGTACTGATACACTTGATACACTTTGATATGAAAGGAAAAAACTGTGAATATATATTTTTAACAATTATAAAAAATAATGTCAAGCGCTGTCGACATAAAAAAAAAATAATAAAAAATCATAAAAAATGCAAGTTCCTGCAAGTGTTTCCCTACGGGGGAGTGCTTGCACTTCTATAGTGGTGCCTAGTTGCGGAAGATTTGTTAAAATGTCTGGCAGAAGAAGAATTCAACACGTATATTTTTGCGGACGGTGCAAAAGTGCGGAATAAAAAAGTGGTAAAATTATTGGCACCGTTTTTGAACTCATACAGAGAGCTCTATGCGCACCATAGAGAAGTTGTGTGAGAGAAACAACCTGGGCTTAAAGCCAAGAAAAACTGTGGTGCTTTCTTTCACGAAGAAAAGGAAACAAAGCCCCTGAATCTAGGAGGACGGAATCTCGAGCTGTCAAATACAGTCAAGTATCTAGGAGTAGTAGTAACTCGAAACAAGAAACTTAAATTAATATTAATAAAGCTCTAGCTGCTTTCTGGGTATGTGTAGAAAAGCCATATTTATCTTGGGGCCTAAAGCCAAAGGTAATTCACTGCCATAGTCGGACCTATTCTTTCTTATGCGTGAATTGTCTGATGGCCCAGAGTATTATTGTCTTCAAAAATAATTTTTTAGATCATCTTCAGAGGACAACAACTCTTGGAATACTAGGAGTGATGAGACGGCACCGTCCCGCCGTCCCTAGCATTAAAGGTGCTGGCGGGACTTCCACCCTTAGACCTTCATATTCGCCATATATCATGATCATGAGGCCATGATAGCTTTATACCGACTTCACCGTATCGGTCTATGGTTGAGATATAACAACCCAGGCAACACGAAATGGCATGGGAGCTGCTATTAAAAAAAAATACCCCACGGCAATTATAATGTCAAGATTCAAGATTATTACATTGCCAGGTGGCAATTAAGAGCTCTTGGGGTTCTTCCTTTCCCTCAATAGCGGATTGGAAAGGAAACGGTACAACTATACCTGGTACGGGAAAGGATGTGTGGTATACGGACGGATCCCGTATCGATGAACTGTCCGGGGCAGGCATCTATTGTGCAGAGCCCTGGTATGAGATAAAAGTCCGGGAAAACAAGCAACAGTTTTTTAATAAAAAATGTAAGCAATATTAACCTGCACTTGAACTACTTTGAATAAGGCACAAAACCAAAAAAGACAGATCTACATCGGTACCGATAGTCAAGCAGCAATTAAATCCCTGGCTTCACCCAAATGTACATCTAGGCTAGTTTTAGAATGTAAGCAAACAAAATAAAGGCTCTTTCTGTAATAAATGAGGTGCAATTGCTTTGGGTTCTAGGAAATAAAGGTATTGAGGGAAACGAATCATCTAGCAAGACAAGACAAGGACGGGGACCTGCATCATATGGGAATGATCAACGAATCAATATTTTGGATGTGTAACGAGGATGAAGAAACTCCTCTACATCGGATAAACAATGCCCTTTGGCTGCTCAATCAAAGATAGCTGATCTTCGGAGAGCCAACGGTCCCACTAAGGGAAATAAAAAGAATCTCACTAATAAGCTGATAACATTTTGTCTGGGAATGTTAAGGGAGTAGAATAGCTTCTAGAAGATCATTAGAGGAATGGTCATAAAAATGAGCATAAAATTAGGTGGTCCCACTGGGAATTGAAAGTTTAGTTTTTTGGGTCTGTTTTGAGTTCCAGTAGTCAGAATATGCATTTTGATCAATATTAAATGAGCAGAGATGGTTTCGACAAACCATCCTAATTTCTTCACAATTGGATAGGTAGTTTTTTTAAGACATTGTTTCACAAAAATGTTGAGCAACTGACCGACAGACGCGAGACCAAAAATATTCCCTGATATATTAAATATAATATATATCTAATAAAAATACCCCTTTCCGGAAACGTATTTCTGTCTAGGAATTTTTAAATTCGGATATTAAAAAAAAAATCGTTATTCAGAATGATCACGATGCAGCCGTCACCTTCGGCAAGTTCGGAAGGAAAAATAAATACATAAAATACAACTGTGTTGCTCTCAAAATAACTGCATTCAGGATCAAAGGTAATAAAAAATGTTTTAAAATTAGATTCTTAGTTTAAACCGTAAAAAAATATAATGAAGGACAGTGCTTGTATGCCCTTAGAAATTTTCCCCATGGGAAAGTGACTGAAGGAAACATAAAAATATATTATTCAAGGTGAGTGTCGATCACAGAGGGTAGTAAAATATTAATGAGATAGTAGGCCTCCACAACGGAGAGTTTTATAGCATAAAACTTGGATGTTGCTGCCTTCTTTTCGGTAGGAAAAACATTATTATTACGAGATAACGTTCTTATGTTATGAAACAACCCATTTAAATACATGTATAAATATTAAAAGTAGAATTAGGTTTGCTTTAGAGTTTAATTGGGAATATATTTATAACAGGTTGAATCTTGACTCTCATTATTATGTGTGTAGTATGTCCCTCAACTGCTGATTCTAATTGCCAATTATTGAGGTCAAAGTTCAAATACAAACTGAGGAAACCTAGTCCTGATTGTACTCCATCAGCATCTTATAAAAATAGGATGTTGTTTTATAACTGATATAATACGATGTTGCTTTATAACCGCAAGTGGTTATAAAGCCAGTTGTAACAAAGAGTACCCAACAATTTACCCCAGGTAATATATTTCTTACTATGCTTTTAATAGAAGATATTTTGAGGGCTTTCACATTTTAAAGTTCCCTCAATCCAAAAAAGGAGCTTTTAAAAAAATACTGTTTGTAGTCTGCTGTCTATGCAAAAGCGTGTAGCCTAAAACAACTAGGCTAATTTTGATGACACACTTTATTATTTTCTCATATAAGTAATAAGTAATGTTTATTGTAAGAAAGAATTGTTATAGCGCGAAAAATTAATTTTGATATAATAGTGGATATACACGTTTTCAGATCCGCTGAGTCCAAAAAAGTGTTTTTTGTTTTTTTTTTAAATGTCTACCTTTAGTATATGTAGTCTGTCGTCTACTGGTGGCCGATTTCGATGAAATTTGGCATACAAAAATCATACCCAAAGGCTAAAAAAAAATGCTATATTGTAGACTATTTAAATAGGAATCAAACCATAGAAGTTGTTTTCCAGGAAAAATCTATTTCCCGAGAAAATACCTCAAAACGCGGACTGTGAAGGGCAGGGTTCGATCCCCCACAGGGGAAATTTTTTTAAAAGGTAAATTTAGATAAAATGTTCAATAATAATTAAATGTAACCATGAAAACGAAATAACTAATAAATGAAGCACGCTGTACCAATGAGAAAGTTAAGCACGAGTTGTATCGCAGAATTTTTTTTTTTTCTTTTTAAGAATCAGAGTTTAAAGTTATATTCCTTAAATTTATTATAAATAAGAATAAATTTTAGTACAATCCATTCAGAGATTGATAACAGGCCAGGGATTATATAAAAAGACGAGAAAATTTATCAAGAAAAACGATCTCTGTAAAGAAAAGAACAATTTTAATTTGCATAAATTTAACTCAATTAATATCGAGTGTCAAAAAAGACCCACTTTATCTCTCTAACAAAAACAGTTGAGGCTAAAATCGTGAATAATAATTTAAAAATAAGTAAATAAAAGCCTGCTCAAAAAATATAATAGGTTTTAATAAATAGCTTTTTAAAACAGATGTTTTTAAAAGGTTTAATCTTTCAGCAAAAAATTAAATGATGTAGTTTTTTTCAACAATACAATAATTAAAATATTTTGACAACTAATTTTTCAACATAATGTATGCAAAATGTATAGCGATAACTTATAAAAAAGCAGTCAAGCATCTAATAGGAAATGTACTCAAAATGAAGGATTTTTTTTTAAACTGGGGACTATGCCAAGAGATATAGACCATTACAATGTGTTTCCTTTGAGCAAATCCAGATTGTAGGAATTGTTTTTCTTCTTTATAGCTTTCATTTTCTATTCTCCTAAAATATTTAGAAAGAAGAAAGAAAAGACATTTATTGATAATAAATATTTACTAGGTTTTATTTATTTTTTCTGGCATAAAAATGTCAGTACCCCACTGCTGAACAGCTTTGAAGGGTGAGCCCGCCTATTGATTGCTTGTCTTACTTCAACAAGTCTTTACATACAAATATCTATAAAAAAAAGATAAGCAAATATAAAAAATAACTTAATTATTCCGACAAACTGGTACCATAAATAAAAGTAACTTTTTTTTAAATTATTGTACTAGTAAATAAATAATTTAGTAGTGAATAAGTAATAAGTGTTATTTATAGAATGCTTATTTTATTATATCTTTTTACATTTATTTTATATATTGCTTTTTTCTATTAGTAGTAGTAGCAAAATTATTTTCTTGGATAATTGTACTCAAATTCTTTTCCGATCAGTGTCCTACAGTGCCAGGATTTTTTTTAATAAAGGAGAGGTCCAATTTTCCCCCTCTCTCAGTAACCTCTATGAATATGTCACAATTTAACTCTTTCTTTCCCAGTTTCCTTTTTCTTTGTATCTCAGCACTGGGCTACATAAGAAGCTATAAAATGGTACTACTTATCCTTTGAGGTTTAGTTGCATATTGGGCATACAGCGTGCTTCCATGCTTTTGTTATTGAGGCAAAAACTCCACTTCTAATCTTAAGACCGCATGTCTACTAGCGTAAAGTCGTCTCCAAAGTATCCCGCTCCCTCTTACATCCACTTAATTCTGGCACTAACACCCTCCCTGCTGCTTCCAGCTGCCGTAGCTTTCGATCTTCTTTAATCGTCTTGATTAGAGAATGCCTTTCTTTAAACCACTTCAACGCATTTTTCCACCCCTGACTAAAATTAACCAAATGCTCGTCGAAAACCTTTCTCCATACCTGGTATACCAGCCTGAATGGCTTCTTATCGCTTTCAGAGCTAAAAACCAAGGTAATCGGTCTTCTTCCACTTTCGAGGTTTTAAATAAGTATACATATAGTGCATTCTTAGCTAACACAGATTTATTCATTAGCACAATGCCATTAGCCTATTAGAGGAATTTATTCAGTTTTCTTGGCGGAACAATTAGCTCTCTGGTGATTAAGAGTTGAAAAATTGTAATGTTTTCATTAAATATAGCCATGCAGATGTAAAGGTGTTTCTTTGTCCTCGACACACAGCCAATCAGTTAGTTCATTGACCAATCCTAGTAGCTGTAGGGGCCTGTTTAAACGTTAGTGACCTGGCAAGAAACCCGTCAATTTCTGGCATGATTTCTTATTTATATTTACTTTTAGTAGAGAGGGTCCTGAACGACGCAACGTGAGATGCCCACGATGGGCACTGTGCACAGGAAATTATGCCAACTTGTCTAGCATTAAAATATGAAAAATCGGGTACGGGGTACCTCGAAACTTTTCCTCACTTCAGAGGCCACTAAAGTGGCCTCTCTGAACTATGGGTTCTTCTGAACTAACTGATTTATTATCATTTTTACAAAAGAACAACCTTATTTTTAATACCTATATTTTATTTAATTATTTGAAGTTTGGCGGTACTTTGATAGATGTAAACAAACTTTGACGTCATCAAAATTATCGCACTAATAAATAATTATATTCACTTATAACTTTTAAACTAATTAATAGAATTTCATCGGGGTTTTTTTATAAATGTTCCTTAATTTTTTCCCGTTCCAACGATATGCTATAAGTCAAAAACCTATATGTAATTTCAGTATTATTAACCGTCAAAGTTTAAAATTTCAAAAATTTATAACTTCAAAATGGCGGCCAAAATCAAAATGAAATGTAGTGGGCTTGTTTGTCATACAGAGAGGTACATTCGTTCCAAATTTCAACTCGATCAGGACCATAATCGATTTATTACAATTTTTTTAAATTTTTGCCGGTGAAAACAATACTTTCCATACTATTAGTAGTGAGGAAAAGTAAAAAAAGAAGGGTAGTCCTACATGTATAGTCTACAGTGTATGTAAACCTATGTCACCTTGTTTCGAGGATGACCTACAAAACCCTAAAAAAAACATTATTCTGACAAAAGTTGTCTAACAATTTATTATAAGACTAGCTGAATACCCGTGCTTCGCTACGGGGTGTTTTATTTTCAATTTAATGGATTTATAAACTACCATCAAGGAACATTTAAATTATTTTACAAAGCGAGAATATCTAGATTCTATCAATCCCCCTTATTTCTTTACCCCCTCCGCTTTGATTAGATAATTTGCTAGTATCCCAAATTAGAAATTGATTCCGACTACTGAAGAAAAATTCTAAAAAAATTTAAAAAGGAAAAGCTGTGGTATTTTCCTTCTGTTTTATTATCTTTTGTCTTAATATCTAAAATTAAATCTAAATATTTTTTGACAGCGATTGAATAATTTCTTTAACAGTTCTTCCTACAGAAATTTCCACAAAAGATAAAATATTTTCAGTAGTTTCTTATGCAATTTTGGTTGAATACATTTTTTATAAAAATGAAATTAGAATTTTGAAATCTATTTAGAAGCCCCGTTCTCTGCCCCATATAAAGCTACCAAAACGTCTTACAGCCTATATTACCCGCAAAATTGAGCTTAACATTGTACCCAAGAACCTCCAAAATCTATTGAGCCATTTGGACGTGATTAAAGCACAGACAAACAGATATGATATTTTCTAAACTTAAATTCATTGTCAGGACTACTCATTCAGTGGAAATACAAAATTTGAGCCCAATCGGATAAATGAAATAAATGAATAAATAAACTTTTTTAACCCAATCGGATAAATGTACAGACACAACAATTATTAGTTTGTTATACATAGATATAGATAAATTTTTCCATTTTACCCCCCTAAATGTACATAACAACAATTACTGTACTCTTAAAGAGCTTTTCAACGGTATGCATCATGAAGTGTTTTCATTACTTTGACATCTGCACCCTGTACCCCTGTGTACCAAACTTTAAATTCCGAAAATTCATGTAGACAGTGACCTTACCCTTGCTTTGAAGGTCAAGTGCTTAAATTTCCATCGAAATCGGACTATAACTGTAGATTTGAATTATGAACACACACACACAAACATCCGTTGACTTTTCTACTATACGTTGACATTTTCTTTTTTACCCCTCTCCAAATGAAAATATGACAAAATCGTACATTACAACAATTATTTTTCTCTTAAAGAGCCTTTCAACGGTATGATGCATCTTAAAGGGTATTCATTACTTTGACATTTGTACCCCGTACCCCCTGAGTACAAAAATAAAAATTTCGCAAAATCCTTTCTTAGTGGATGCCTATGATATGAACCGAGTATATCCTCAAAATTTCAAGTCTCTCGGTTAAGCAGATTTTGCTGTGCGTTGATTCTATGTCAGACAGTCAGTCAATCAGGACATTGCCACTTATATTATAGATAAAAGACACTCATAGACACTCTTCATTTATATAAGATGTAGTTATACATATTTTTTTCATTTTACCCCCTCCTAAATGAAAATATGACAAAACTGTACATAACAACAATTACTGTACTTTTAAAGAGCATTTCAACGATATGCATCATTAAAAGTATTCATTACTTTAGCATTTGTACCCCGTACCCCTGGGTACAAAAATAAAAATTTCGCAAAATCCTTTCTTAGTGGATGCCTATGATATGAACCGAGTATACCCTCAAAATTTCAAGTCTCTCGGTTAAGCAGATTTTGCTGTGCGTTGATTCTATGTCAGTCAGTCAATCAGGACATTGCCACTTATATTATAGATGTGGAGCAGTAACAACTTATTTGCTTCCACGAAAACTATAAAATAAAAAATAGAATTTACCTCCGCAAAGAATTCGTCCATGAAGCCATCACGTCCTTCGACGTTGACGGCCACTTCGTCCGGCCCGACGTCATCATCGTCACTTTGCGCCTGAAACATTAAAAAATATTATAATAAAAATTCTTTGATAATACCTAACTTATTTTTTTTTAAATGACAAAAATCTTTTAAATGCATAACACACCCACCCAATTTAAAATACTTATTTTCATTTCATGTTTACATTAGTAATATGAACTACATTACAGGTGATTAAGGATCGAAAAATTGTAATGTTTTCATTAAATATAACTTGAGGATGGAGGAAGAAAGTCAGATTGCTTAATTAGCAGGCCTAATCAACGGATGAAAATATTTATCTTTTAGTAAATAGACCAATTCACTTTTCAATCATATAATGCATAGAAATCATTATTGTTTTGATTAGGTAAACGCAACCAGAGGTTTAATAGTTAATCTTTATTAACACGCGTCTTTAAGATTAGTTATTAAAGTCTTTACAATCAACGATCCTAAACCTGGTGTATAAAGGCATCACAATGGTTTAATGACAGTTTGTTTGCCTTTAAAAGCAAGCTCTCATAATTAAATATTTTCACACCAATATTTTGTTTCATAATAAATTATTTTAACCAAAATTGTTTATCACATTTTCAATATTTTGAGTGAGTAAAAAAAAACACTATATTTTGAACCTTTTTTAGTTAAAATTATTTAAATACATCGGGTTATTGTACATTCACACTCAAGTCTTGCACATACCTTCGAAACTATTACCAAATTACGATAGTTCAAGTAATTTTCCTAAGGATTTTAAATTGTATAAATATTCTATGATTTTAGATTTAAAAAGATCTATTGTTACCAATTTCATCGACGGTAGTAAAAATATCGCAAAGGTATTCAGTGGTGCAAAAATAGAAACTCCACATTCTAGGCCGTGAACCCTTATTCCCATAAATAAAACCGTGGAAATGTCATAAATCCTTACTCGTACATCTGACGTTTTACAAATTTTAAATTTTATTATTAGATAATCACATGCATCTAGAAACATTCCTAAGATTAACCCTAAGAGCATGGCTTCCTCCATCTATGGAATAGAGGGTGGAATATCTCACAATCTAAATGTGAATAAAATATACATGGCAGTAAACTTCAATAGAGGCTGTTGGCAGTAAAAACGAGTTAAAAGAAAATCAAGCCTGTAAATTCCTCCTTGGATTTGAAAGTGAAAAGAGGGCTCTTAAAACCCTTACTGCAGAAAACAGGATATTACGGCTTTAATAGTTTGTTAAGGCCAAAAATCGTACCAAAGGTATGGCAGATAAGGCACGGAAAAGGCCTGTACATAACTTCCTAACATGGCCTTGCAGGTTAACTGTTAACATTTTTAGTCTTCCACTTAAAAGCCAAGGGGTTAAACTAGATTAAACCTCGTAACAACAAACCAGAATAAAACACAATGCAATAATTTTAAACCTATCCTGCGGATAATAAAGGAGTAATAAAAGACATAAGGTCGAGTCATATATAAAACTACAAACTAAAAATAGAACAGACTAAACTATAAATGCTTATATAGAATTTAATAAAGGTCCTGAGGTTACTTTGTAACCTCAGATGAATATTACTCATAAATAATTACCACTGACGAAAGGTTAAATAAAATATCATGACCTCGCCTCGACCTAAGAAACCGATACTTCCATATTTTGTCTTTAGGAAATAAAAAACTGCTCACTTATAAATCCAAGGCGTTAAAAGGAAATGCAATTTCTGAGAAAGTTTTAAATCATTTGGGGGATTCATTCATTCACAAGAGGGGCAATTGCCCAGGGGCCCAGGCTCCGGAGGGCGGACCTGTTTTTTTACAACCAAAAAGGCAAAAGGATATTTTGATCAGTGGCGTAACTATGGGCCCAAATTGCGGGCGGGCCCCCAAATCCAAAAAAACATGAAACTACTATCATTGTACTAATATCGATGAGCGCCCCTTAAGAAAGTAATTAAGCCTAACTTGGAATTATACTTCTATACCATTGTCAGAGGGCCACATTTAGTTCTGAACGCATTATTTTTTTTTTCGGCGAGCGGCTCCCTATGCCATTGATTGTGATGAACTTAAAATTATTCCTAATGTGCCATGAGTACGGAAGTTTGAATACTTGTCATCTTGTGTTTCATTTAGGTACTTAGATGTTTCCATCTTATTCAATGTGGTCTATGGTAATTTACAGGACAGAAACTGACTGACAAATTATATAAACTAACTGATATTAATAACTTCTACTTTTTACTCGTAATGCAATTTTTGTAAATAAAATGTGTTACTTAACTATTTTGATATGTTTACTCTTAATCTCACTATTTAAGCAAACAATTTATAATATTTTTTATTTTATATTATGTACATACAAAGTGTAAAAATAAGGCTTTTTAATGAAACTTACCGGCTACATAACAACTCAATCATTTGGTTTTTTTTAGCCTATCTTGGTTAAACTTCAAAATTCGTCCCCCCCCCCCCCCCAAACATCTTTTCCTGTAAGGACAAACTTTCCCTTAGAAATCCTTAAAACTTATCTTTTTTAAAAATTATCCGGGAGAGGACCCGGACCCCCCGCCGATATTAAAATGAGGGCTTTAACACTCCGAGGCAAGGGGCGATGACGCGACGGTCACGTCCCACTCAAATCCGAGGATATTTCAACCGCGGTCTGATTTCGGGCATTTGACTGTCCCGTACGAAATATACAGTGGAAACAATGACCGCAGAAAGACCGTGGACTGACTGCGGCCAACTTACCTTATAACTAGGCCTAAGTCTCATTTGCTCTGTATTTGTTATAGAATACAGATAAGGAATGTTTAAAACCTAAAGTAAATTAAGGAAAAATTAATTGAATATGTCCGGTTTTGAACTATCCAGCACTTTAAGATCCTTTTATTACATTTTACTGCAATAATATTTATAAAAATTGGCAAGGAGTTAAATAAAAAAGGTAAGATTTTAAAAAAATATATCACATCTTGCTTTAACATAATCATAGGCAATAGGCGTAGTAGCCCACTAAAACTACATTGATTCTTAATGATAAGAAAGTTAACTTGTCAGCATCTGTAGCTATATCTCTATTCCTATACATCAAATTAGTCCAAGATTAATATTTCCCTATTAAAATCTTTCGAGCATGTCAGAAAATACAAATGAATATTTTTAAAGAAAATGATCATCTTTCTCTTCCACCGACAGATAAGCTGACGCGTTCAACTGTTTATCAGTTCAGAAGCACATGGTAAACAAGCATATTCAAAACATTTCCTTCTGAGCTTCCCGTTCTGAAAAACGTACATTTTTCATCGTTAAAAATACTCTAAGACAGAAATCCCATGATTGGTCTAATGACTTTTTGTCGTATCATCATCGGTTGTACCTTAGATGGTGATAATTTTGGTTATATTTTATTCCTTTTGGTTTGTTTAGAATGGCCATAGTTTCTATAATAGTTGACCGATTTTATTTCTGATTGAGGCGCTTACACTAATGCTCTTTAAATTGATTATATTTTATTTCATTAGTTCATCCTATTTAGTGAGAACATGAGAGTAAACTTTTTCCCGTGTGCCGTGTCACGGGACCACTTTTTTTGGTTTTTAATATTGTTTCGTATATTATTTGAAAGGCCTTGATATGTACAATGTACATTAGAGCTATTTTATTGGTTTATTTTTACAAAAAATTTGTACACGTACTTTTGTACCGATTTTTAACTTTGTTGTAGGTTAAAGGGCTAAAATATTTTTTTGTTATTAGGTTTCTTATTTATTAATTTAATTAATGCCTTTTTGTATTGTTTGTTTTTTAAAAGTATAATTTTGGTACCTCAAAGTACAGGGGTACAAAGGTCAAAGTTAATCTTTTATAATATGATGTATATCGTTGAAAAGCTCTTGAATAGTAGATTACATTTTGTTACGTTCGGGGGTAAAATTAAAAAAATTATCTTTTTTTTTTGGAACGAAGTTCCTTATGGCACGTTCTGGAGCCCGGGAGTGAATCCGAAAAAACGACCAAAATCACCGTCACCAAATAACCGTCACAAAATCACCGTCACGCAAAATCCGTCACGAAATCAACCGATGGCGATAACTGGTGTAAAAGTTGACCTACTTAGTTGAAATTTGGTGCACATGTTCATTTTACCAATGTCAGGGACAAGTTCGTTGGACAACGTTATCCAACAACGCTCGCGTAAACGTAAGCTTCGAATTTAAAATTGTAATTTTTGGATGGGAAAAAATGCTAACTTCATCTATTTAATGAGACAAACAACTTTTTTAAATAATTATTTTTAGTAAAACGAACACCGACACTACTATGAAGTGATAAAGATCGCTAAATTTATTAAAGCGGACCAAACAGAATAAAATAAAGAAAACAACGTTTTTACCGATATCTTACGTTCTAATGTAAAGATTTAAATGAAACTTTGTATACACCACCTACAGTACAATTGAAACAAGCATGCAACATTTCAACCTGATACAAGCAGAAGTTTTTGTGAGTTAATGATTTATATTTTTTATTTTAATATTTAATTGGAGTAATATGCCGACGGGGCCTGGGAGGACAGTTCTTTTTTGTTCTACAACCATCTGCTTTAACTATAAATTTATCATTAACTTTTTTCTCAATATACAATACATTATTAATTGAAAAACGCTCGCTTCAAAGATAATAAAAAGATTTTCATTTAATTTTGCCTTAACTCCGCTACTACAAATAGTTAGTTACTTTTAATGTTGTCTCTTTTCTAACTCCACCATGTATACGTAGTTATTACAGCGATTTTATAATTTATATTTAATGAAAAGCGTAAGGAACTTCGTTCCTACCGGGTGTCCCACGACACCACACGTATTTTTTTTTTTTTTTTTTTTTTTTTTTTTTTTTTTTTTTTTTTTTTTTTTTTTTTTTTTTTTTTAGACAATAATGGTTTGCAAAAGCATAAAATCAATGAAGTACGTGAATAGGATGCGAGAAAGCTATGTGCCACACTGATTGGCAGTCTATTTTGCTTCCGAGCGTACACTGAGAAAAAAAAGAGGCGATTTTTGGGTAGCCGCTGACCAAAAATATTGTTGCGGCCGGGACCACCAGAAGTTCGTTGCGATAACAAGTCGAGTTTAGTAGACCGTTAACAATAGACTTTTAGTAGCTGTAATTGTAATTTGTATTGTAGCGGTAACCAAGAAAGTTTGTAACTGTTATTAAATGGAAGAAAATCTGTATTCGCTGCAACAATGTTTTTAGTTGCCGTCAACAGTCTGTATAGTCACGGCAATTATTTTTATAGTTACTGCGACTACACTTTTTTTGCCAGAACTTAAATAATAGTTGCTGTAACTACAAAATTTGTTAGCGCTGCTGTGTAATTAATGACCCCAACAATATATATTTTACGCTAGCTACATTAATTAGTTTGCTCAACTATAACAATAGTTGCTGTGCCTATTTAACAGTTGCTGTAACTCCAAAATGTGTTGCCGCTACTGTATAACATAATGACTCCAACAATAAATGTAATTCCCCCAATTATGTATATAGTCACACCAAACATAACGTTTATCATCCTCAACAATAATTATATTCCCCTCTACTACTCTTTTGGCTCCTGCATAGTTGCAGGAACCAAAAGAGTAGTTAAGGGAACTATCCATGGTGGGACCTGTAGTAGTACGCCCTCTCCGATTACAAAATATATTATTGTTTATTCAGTTAAGTATTTTAGGCCAAGCAATTTATTGAGAGCAAAATAATTTAGAATTTATTGGAAGCATTTTAGATTGCTTCCAATAATAATCTTTTTTAAATTTATAACTTTGTTTGCTTTTAATAAATTGCATAACCTGAGACACTCAACAGTATAAACAATCATCTATTTTGCAATCGGAGGGTGCATACTGCTATAGGTCCCACCATGGATAGCTACCATGACATTTACAGGGAACTATACTACTACTAGTACCCTGAATTCATACTTACTCATTGAATGTGACTCTTTATTTCATTGCTTTACTGACTAAGTATTCAAAGCATAAAGCATGACATCGAACTTACTTAAAAGTTCAAACTTTTGTATTGAAACAAGTCAGTAAAGTAAAGAAAATTTATAAAACGTTGCAATAAAAGACAAATGATGCAAAATAATTAAGGATAGAATAATTTAGCCTGGACACCGTTTTAGTGTATAACATGTTTATTATAAAATATATACAAGAAAAATATACATTATACTTAATTACAATATAAAAGTAATTACTATATTTATTATTTTAAAAGTATTACTTTAAAATTATTAATTAAAATTATTAAAAAAATAGTAATTATTACTTTAAAAGTAATTACTGTATAAAATAACTAAATAAAATTATTACTAAATAATATATAATGACTACATTAAAATTACTGTATATTTTTTATATATGCATAAAAGAAAAAAAAAAGAAAAATATAATTACTTATTAATATTTGTTATTTCAGCAAGGTATTTTTTTTTTTTTAAATTTATTTATCTTTAATAGTTTTAGAATATGCGACAAATTAATGATGCTAAATGTTTAAGGATAAAACAATTTAGCCTGGACACAGTTTTATAATACAAATTGTTTAAGCTTATTTATTAAAAATATATAAAAGAAAAGTAAATATTTAACTACTACAAAAAGTAATTACAATATAATTTTAAAAGTATTAATTAAAATTATTATAAAAATAAAAGTATTGAAAAATTAAAATCATTAAGAAATTATTCATTATTACTTTAAATTAATTACTGTATAAAATTACTGAATAAAATTATAACTAAATAATACATGGTGACTGCATTGAAATTACTACATAATTTTTATACTCGTTTACAAAAGAAAAAAAATAACATTATAATTCGATAACATAATAAATAATAATTAAATTAACACAATAATTAATTACATATAATTAAAACTAACATTATTTCAGTACCTAGGTACTTGTAACAAGTAATATGGAGTACCTGTACCTGGTAGTACTGTGTACTAGATAAACTAGAAACAATACCACCCCTAGTTCACGGTACGGAGGTAGGCAAGGAACTGACAACTGACTGACAATAATTCTAGTTGTCTCTGGCCAGCATGGTGTTGTAAAATGAAACTGCGCATGCTCGGAAGTGGTTCATGTAGTTACGGGTAACGTTTTTACTGTTACGGAAACTAAACTTAGGTATGGTGACTAGAACATTAGCTCCTCCGACTATCTTTATAGTTACAACACATAAATGACTGCAAATTTAGTTCCCGTTACTAAAATCACTTACGGTTACTATAAACTTTGTTAAAACACTATCCATAACTAAGTTTTTTTTAAATCGTTCGTCCTAACCAATAATATAAAAAGGGTACCTAGTTGCTTAGTTGCAGTTAATACATTTATAGTAAAGCGGATATGACTCTCAAAAATACTGCAAAACAGACTGCCAACTATAGTTTTACATCAAATTTGAGCTACTCAATTTCACTTTCCAAGCTTTTCAGTAACGAATTCGTATGTTAGATGCCATGAATAAATGAAATACTGCAAAACCGAGGCCTCTGACAACCGAGTTCTTTAATAGGGGCCCTGGAAACCTTAAACTATATTTCTGAATAGCGAATAAATGTTATCCTCATGAAAATCAATGTTAAACACTTAATACCAAACACAGGTGAATGGAGCGAACTAGAATTTCAGAACTTTATCAGACAGGGTGGTCCTGGTTCTAGGGAAAAATTCCAGCAAACGCCCCTAAAAACCTTAAATAGATCTTAGGCCCTATCGCTCTACGCCCTGCGGTTCTTTGATCCAAACCAAACCCCCAATGTAAGTTCAGCTGAGGGAACAGGCATACTTTTTTTTGGAGGAGTTGGTTGGAAACTTGAAGGCGGGTACAAAATTATGTCAATTTAAATTTCACCCTTTTAAAATTTAAGCTTTCAACAAGAATTTATGATTGTTTTAAGAAACTTTATCTGAATAGCTAGTAAATGTTATCATCATGAAAGTCAATATTAAACAAATAGCTACATTAAATCATTTAAGCTACAAAAAAACTTCAAGGCCGAGTGGAGCGAACTAGAATTTTAGAACTTTATTATACAGGGTGGTCCTAAAGTCTCCCCCCTTTAAATTTTGAACCATTTGACATAAATGAATGAAACCTGGCGTACTTTTCTTGTGAAAAGGGGTAAAACAGAGTGAGTATTTTTTTGTGTGATTTACTTCATTTTGGTGGTATTGTTCACTTCGGGTGTTCCATCTAATATGAGCTATCGCAAAAATGAAAAAAAAAATTAATAGTAAGACGTATTTGTAATGAATGTCTTGCATTCTAGGGATGAATGCAAGACATTTTACTTCTTTGAAGGTTTTTCTACAACCATAATTTTGTCGCCAATAAGCGCCCAAAGCTTCAAAGTAAGAATGTTTGAAGATGAATTTCCGCTAAAATATTGACCCTACAAATAAATTGCCAAGAGTAAAAATGTCTCATTTTTATCTAGAGAATACAAACCTTAAATGTGTTACAAACATTAAATTCTCTAAATTTGGCAATTTTTCTTATTTTTTTATGGTATCTAGCAGCAATAGTGATCCCAAAAAAAATCTTATATCCGTAGAAGAATTCACAAAACACATTCTACATTGGAATACTAAGTCCAATCACATGGAATACTTAATCCCTTATACTCTTTAGTTTAAATTAAAATATCTACATTTAATACGAGACATGGAAATACCCTAATCCTATATGTATATTATATGGGTCTTTTAGTATTTTGTTTATCATCTATCGATTATTGATTAGATCAAAATTTTATTATTAAACATACATTTTAATTTTAAAATGTTAATTGTTGTTAAATGTTGAACTGATCGAATTTAATCATAATTTGAATCAAAGCTCGATTCCAACTCCTGATGGTAATCGAATGATTAGATTTAAAATTTAATTAGGAATATTCTATTACAAATTCTTTTTGAGCATCCCTACACTGCACCCTCTCTCCCCCCCCCCCCCCCCCCCCCCCCCCCTGTCGGCGCGGGTGAAAAGATAAAGATTAAACGTAACAAATAGGGGTAATACTAATAATAACAAAATATAAAATATTCAATTTTATTAAAATATAATATAAATATTTTCTGTAGATCTAAATTAGAAAATTAATTTTATTCTAATAATGTAATAATATTTATTTTAAAAATCATGCGTTGTTAACTTAGTTTATGTAAAATCCAAATATATAGTTGCTTCAACTATATTCACCAAATTTAATCTTGGATACTTCAGCCCTCAACTAATTCATTAGATGCGGTTACAACGTTAAGATTTTCAAGACTCACTTATTTACCGCAACTACAAATAAAATAAAAAATAGTAACAACAATTATAAATTAGTATCCACAACTAACTTATAATTGGGGATACTAAACCGGCTTAACTAAACCCTACTTATTGCAGTAACCACAAAAAAAAAAAAATAATAATTGGCGCAAACCAAATGCAGTTGCTTCAATTGCATTTGACTTTGCGGTGACCAAATCTGCATTGACTATATTTAGTTTTTGCATTTGCATCTCACTTTTTTCTCAGTGTACCGAAGGTAACGGAAGCTACGTGATCGTTCTGAAAAACAAAAATGTTTAGGTCTCCGACTTCAAAAATTCCAAGACAGAAATCCGTTTCAGACATCAGGAAACATTTTTGGTTCCGTGTCTGTTTGTCGGTCCGTCGGTCTGTCGTTCAATTTTTGCGAACCATCGAATCTTTAAAATTACACGTCCGATTTTAATGAAATTTGTATGGTAGGTCAAGGTCATAATGAGCTCACTATTGGTCCCATATAAGTTTCAATTTTCTGCGCTTATTTGTTTCTCTTCCACATGCGCACAAACATACATTTATTTACACCTATAGCTTTAAAAGTACTTATCTGATTTGTATGAAACGTTTATAACTTATCGGAGGTAACTCGCAGATAGCCCCAGACCCAGATTAATTTGAACCGTCTGCACTCTTTAACTTTTGCTAAATTAATACTTCAATTTTTAAGTTTTTGGTAGTATTCATACTACGGAAAGTTTAAATTTTAATTTAAATCAAATTATAATTATTGGAACGAAGTTCCTTATGACACGTTCTGGAGCCCGGGAGTAAATCCGAGGTAGGCAAGAGGTATATTTTATAATATTTTAAATTATTAGGCCGGGTAGGTAGAAAACAGTCCTATTTCAATCCAACATTCTTTAACAAACACACTCTTTAACTATAAACTACTAACTATAACTCATCATGATCAACTTTTTTCTTATATTCAATATATATTTATTTTAAGACGCTTGCTTTAATGATACAAATAATGCATTTCTTTTAATTTTTCCTTAACTCTGCTAGGTACAAACTTACTTAATGTTACGTACTTTTAATTTTGCCTTTTATTTTAACTCCACCATGTATAAGTAGTTAGCAATGTATACGTACTTAGCAGTGTAATTTTATAATTTATATTTAATGAAAAATGTAAGGAACTTCGTTCCTACCGGGTGTCCCGCGACACCACATGTATTTTTATTAACACTAGGAGACAGACAGAGAAGTAGTCGATAATATTAGTAAGTTATTATCGTGTAGTTTAGAATTTATTCTACATGTTCTTTTTTATGTTCATAAAACTGTGGTTAAATGAAACCACAAATTTGAAGGTCAACAATAAATAGTACATTACGCGTCGAGTGCGGAAAGTAGCATTTTGCATGCGAGTGTGGAGTTTGCACCCGAGCGACAGCGAGGGTAGTAAAACCACACGAGCAATGCAAAATGCCGTTTTCGCACGAGTTGCGTTCCGTAATTTATCTACGATTGTTAGATTTAAATAATAAATACAGAAAAAAATAAACTTGCTGTATGTAAGTTCGTATCTCTCTCTTGATAAAGATGGCATTAATTCTTGAGTTGTATTTTTTGCCGAATCAATTATTTCTGGAGGAGAATTATTCTCCTCATTTCACTTGATTCACTCATTATATAAACAGTTACTTTAATAAAAGAACTGCAAATTAGTTTTGTTAAATATAAACAAACTCGCTAGTCGTGCGTAAAGCTGAAGAATTCCTCTTCTTTACCGCCCTAGGGTGGTAAAGAAGAGGAATTCTTTAGAACTATGAGACGCGCATGCACAATGAATACAAGTACGCAAAGAATCACTTTCTACGCATCTAAACAGAGATACAATGTTTATATTTCATATCAATCGTAGATAAAATGTTTTTTACACCTAAGTCTAATAATAGCTAACACCCAAATATAAATAATGACAACACATAACTTTTTTAAATTTTCCTTTAAGCACCACCTTAAAATTGGAATAGCCATAGTGGGTCACACCCTTACATAATATGTTTACACGTGCTCCCTTTTACTGCTGACAATCAAATATAACAAACCTATCTCCTCCAAACAATCATTGAACAACACCCCCACGTAAACCTTGCGGCGCGGCGCGGCTGGATCCTCATCAAATTTTTTTTTTTTTTGTAGTTTTAAAATCCTTACTTTTTGAAAGCTTCGATATGAGACATCAATTAATGTGTGAACAAGAACAAGGACAATTATTACCTTAAATAAAATTACATAGCGTAATTCTCTCCACCACAAGTGTCAGCAAAGTGTAAAAGCAGCTTTAAACTATTCCTTCAAGCATGCTTTGCTGGTTTCGAATGATTAATTTATTATTCTACAATTGTTTCACTCCCTTTATTAGATTGTATCCGCCTTCAGGGTTACTCGGGCATTCATTCTCACCTCTGTTCCTCCTCTAAATTCATATTAACACAGTGTTGGGTCCAAGTACAAAAAGTTATGAATATAAACTCAAATACCTCTAATAAAATCGTATAAAGAACCGCCATCTTTTTCGCAAGAACAGTTTGGGTGAAATCATATGACCCATTGTATACCCGACCAGTCACATTGAAAATTAACACTAAAAGAAAATAAACAAAAGGATATGAAACCATACTTTCTGGTAACGAAAGGTAGTATATCAGGATCATAAAGCATTTTTGATTGTTACCAATATTTTTGATTTTAGAGAAAGAAAAATATATCCTACAAATAAATGTGACACTTCATATGTGTGTGTAACGAAATTAAGTAAAAGCTATCTGTTTCAACTTAAATTTTGCATACTCCTTTTAAGTGTACTACACATTAAAATGTTAAGTTAAATTAACTTTGTAATTGACACCCCCCCCCCCTTTCTTCCCCACCCTGTAAGAGTGCACCATTAGCTGTTCAAATGTTACACCTAAATAAAAATCTACAAATTTTGCTACCGAGCTACCGATGGTAACGGAAGCTATGTGATCGTTGTGAAGAACGAAAAGTTTTTAAGTCATGGATTTTAAAAATTTAAAGATGAAATCCGTTCCAGATATCAGGGAAAATTTTTGGTTCCGTGTTTGTCCGTCGGTCTGTCACTCAAGTTTTGCGAACCAACATATCGTAAAACTACACTTCCGATTTTATTGAAATTTGGATGGTAGGTCATAATTAGCCCACTGTTGGTCCCATATAAGTTTCAACCTAATGCGCCTATTTGTTTCGCTCCCACATGCGCACAAACATACATTTATTTACACCTACATCTTAAAAAGTTCATATCTGATTTGTATGAAATTTTGATGGTTCGTTGAAAGTAGCACGCAGATAGCCCCAGATTAATTTCAACCTTCTGCGGTCTTTAAATTTTGTTAAATTGATACTTTATTTATTAATTATATTTTATTTTATTTATTTTATATATATATATATATATATATATATATATATATATATATATATATATATATATATATATATATATATATATATATATATTTATATATTTTTTTTTTTTTTTTTTTTTACCAACACTAACTTTTGTGTGAATAAAGTAAAAGGTTATTTATTATGAATATACGATATTACGGAACGATTGAGGTAATAATTAATTAATATTATTTCATATTACGTGACTACAAATTGATTATACGATGTTCTCTATCTAATACAGTCTAGGTTTTTTTAATCATTACAAACAATTTACATTTTCTTTACATGAGTCTTTATTCGTTACATACGTTTTGTTAGCTCTATATGTACCAATAGAGAGAGAGAGAGGGTGCATTTTTTTTTTTTTTTTTTTTTTTTTTTTTTTTTTTTTTTTTTTTTTTTTTTTTTTTTTTTTTTTTTTTTTTTTTTTATGAGAAGATCGTAAGTCCTCCGTATAACCGGCTGCTCTGTTTCTAATTATATGAAACTCACTTTCAAGCCCCGAATCAACCCCAAAGTAGCAAATTCAAGTTAGAAACTTTTAATTAGATTTTTTTTTTTTTAGTAAATCACAGAAGTGGAACCTTCTGGATCTCAAACAGAGTGGAACCTGCGCTATACATGGAAATCTATTACATTAAAAGCCTACACCGCAAGTTTTCATTCTTAGGCCGATCGGCCACCAGAAGCTGAGCTGAGCGGAGCGGAGCGGAGTTGACTCAGCTTGTGAAATCGAATCCCATTGTTTTAAATGTAAGGGTGGCCACCGGTTGCGGAGCGGAGCGGAGCTGAGCGGAGCTGAGCCTAGCGACGCATCTCGACTCAGCTTTGACGGTCGGTTTTGAAAGCTGACTCCGCTTCCCCCTCCACCCACCGCAATAATATTATTAAAAAATTAAATGAATAAACTTTTTATTAATGGATTAATACACTCTTGTAGATAAATGAACGAGAGATTAGCTGGCTAATATAGTGTAGAAAATCACTATTTTATTTGAGAAACGTTTTGACCAATTATTAATGTCATCTTCAGTCTTGTTTTATTCTAAAATTCAAACAAGCATAATATATAACATTAAATTAAAGTAATTATAATTATTCATTAAAAATTTTGACATATATTTCTAATTCTACTGAAATCAAGTTTTAATTAAGACTTGCATTCAGTAAAAAATATACTTACATACGTCATTATTGTTTCATTATATAATATACTATCTCCATAAGAGAGGGCCTAAAATTAAAAAGTTTAAGTGGCACGTTGGTATAACATACTCACATCGAAATAACCAGTAAATGTTAATATGTATAAATAGAATTAAAACATCAAACAAAACTAGTAACAATTTATAACATTCTAAAAAATATATAATAATAACTAAAAAGACAATTATCAAAAAGCTGTATACATGTGATCTTTATAACAACTATTCAACGAGGAGATTCATCTTATTATACAGTGGTTCTTAATTAAAACTTGATTTCAGTGGGATTAAGGATATGCCAAAATTTATAATGAATAATTATAATTACCTTGAATTAATTTTATATATATATGTTTGTTTGAATTTTTTAATAAAACAAGACTGAAGATGACATTAATAATTGGTCGAAACGTTTCTCAAATGAAATAGTGATTTTCTGTATTTTCTCTACCTTAATAGCCATCTAATCTCTCTTTTAATAATATAATGTGAAGGAAAATAAATAAAGTATAAAAAAAAGTAATCAGTGTTGGCTTATTTAAAAAAAAGGTTTTAATTCAGCTGTTACAGCTCTCCGATAGTTTGTATCACCACCCGTTATATCATCTCTTATCTTATTTAGAAGTTCATTAAACTGAGGGCTATTCACACGGAAATAGTCCTTAAACTGTTCGTGGTTTATATCGTGAAAAAAGGTGTAAAATTCCCCGAATTCATACCTTTTTCTAAGATAGAAAATTTCCCAATCTTTCTTATAAGCTGGTGATGCGACACAAGCTGCAAGGGAAAACTCGGTTTCAGAATCCTAAACAATAGTTATCCTAATAGAAGAATCCTAATAATAGTTCTCGTTGAGTTGACATTTTTGGGTGGACTAGCTTAGTTCACGCAAACGAACACAGAGCGGAGTCAGCTAGACTCCGCTACAGTCAGCTAGACTCCGCTCCGCTTCCGGTTGCCACACCCCTTGGACTCAACTACACTCAGCTACACTCCGCTCAGCTCCGCTCCGCTCCGCTCAGCTTCTGGTGGCCGATCGGCCTTAAGATATTTCCATTAAAGCGAAAAAATTTCGAACATAGTTGTTAAAATCAATTGATGTCTCAAGCTTAAGGCAAAATTCTAATGTTAAAAAATAAGAACTTTCCCCCATTCAGAACTTCTCCTTTTTAATTGATTTCGATCATTGTCTCTGTGTTTAGCTCTACCGCCTGTCTCATATATTTTATCAGTTAGTGAATTTTGACTATTTATATAATTTTAAAGATTTTTTTAAAGTTTGTTGGGAGAGAGGTAAGAAATTGCAGCTTTTTGTTTTATTATTTAGTACGTATTTATTTTAACAATAGGGGGTGACAGCCAGGGTTATACGAGTCTACTGTGTTACTGGATAACGTGAATGAATAAGAAGAGATAATTAGTATCTTCTTTAAAAAAAGATATGGGTGCGCATAGCACAGAATAATAAAAAACCTTTTTAAAAACTGCTGCTCTATATTTCTTAATTATGATTACACTTCTTTAATTTTTAAGGGATGAAAAAAGTCGATGTCACTAAGCTCTCTATTCATGGTGGCCATAATAATAAAAAGTGTATGGAAATTGTAGTTATTTATTTAACTAGGCAGCAAAATGGAATTTTACTGACGAGTGATCTCTACTGAGGCGAGGACAGGTTATGATAATTAACTGCCGAGGCCAAGCCGAGGCAGGTAATTTACCTATTTGACTGCCGAGGCGAAACCGAGGCAGGCAATGAATAAACGAGGCAGAAATGTTTCCTTTGCTGCGTTGTTGCATACAAAATTTTATTTACGGGTGGCAGAAAAATGAAACTGCTAAAATACTATCTTTATTAATAAACCATAGTTAATTACTATTTCATATTAATAAGATAATAACATGTATTACTTAACAAAAATTAATGTTCATAAAGAAATCAAATAAGAAGCTTGGGAATAATAACAATAAGTGAATAGGAAACTGAAGCTATAACAAAAAACTTCTGAATGAATAATAATAACATATTATTTATTTATATTTTTACTAACAAATTACTAAAAGAATTAAAGATATCTTCTATTGCTTAGAGAAGAAAAGAATTAACTAGGATAAATCAAGAAAAGTAGCTAGGTTAATCTAGAATGAGTTCAATAATAATAATAATAATAATATGGATGCTGGATGTTTACATGACGCTGCAGTGTAGCCAGTGACTCCGCTATTTTTTAAATTAAAGGTCTACTATTCATTGAACTTATTTAACAGAATTAACAAATATAAACAAATTTATATATTATTAAAACGTTATTTATTAAATATTACTTATTTACTAAACTATAATATATAATGTTATAAGAAAAAGATAATAGTATAAACTGTTATTGCCAACATTATAACAATAAAAAACGTTGCTGCCTATGCAGCAAAATTTTTCCTCATTTTATCGCCTTGGCAGTAAAATCACATTTCTTTGCCCGAAATCAGTTCAATAATGCCTCATTTTGCTACCACTAAAGTAGATAAACTAAATTTTTTAGATAAGCGACTAAAACTTTTTCTTTCTCTAGGCTCCAATTGAAAGGCTGGAAGAGAAAGCTCACAATTCTTTAAATGATCCTCAGGATATGCAAGAATCATGGATCTCTTCATAATTCGTTAAGTGATCAGAATTTTAGAGAGAAAGATTGCTGGGACTTCTTCCTAAGAAACTAATGCATAAATTACATACTTTTACGATTATAGTCAATAATCGTACCATTTGAACACATTAGAATCAAGCTTCCTCTTTCACAAAGAGGACGCTATGGCTTCATAAGAACATCATAGCATTATCATTCACTGAACAAATATTTGACAGAGGTAGCTTGGGTTGCTCGATTATTTGAGCAGAACCTAAGAAGAAGAAAAATCTCTAGCTTCTTTTGAAACCCCTTAACTTTTTTGAACATGTTGGAACTTAAAAGGGCCATTACCTTTCCCAAACTTAAGTTCCCTTTAATATTATTCTGCAGACGCAATCCAAGATGACCACACCTTAAACGGCTTTTTAAGCATCAATTAAAATATAGTATGTAAAGCATTAATTATCTAGACCAAAACACAAGTAAAGCCTTAATTAGCCTAAGTATTGTTAAATATTGTATTAATATCTAGACCCGCATTACATATAAGAGATTGACTCTGGGTATTCATGAGGAGAGACAAGGGTGGGATAGATTGAGATGAGATAGTTTATACTGTGTGTTCGGATGTGTGATAAATAAAGCTATAATATAATAAAACTAGTTGTGTGAGTTTTTCTTTGTATAACAGTTTTAAAGATAACAGTATGGATAAGAAAAAAGAAGAAAAAAAAGAGAACTAACAAAGAATTTGTTTAGAATAAAAATATAAAAAAATTGTAGTTTTAAATTTATAAATAACTATTAATATTTTAAATTATTTAACCACTAAAATTTAAAACACCCAATATTGATGTAAGTTTCACCAAAAATATCAAAATAAATAGATGTTTCTACTGATAATATTTTTGTATTTAGAGGAATTATAGAAACTTCCTATAATATTTTTAATTTTAGAATATTTTTGAGAATGGTTCGGATGAACACAGACAGGATTTACAAATATACAGTACTATTATTAGCAACAGTAGAGTACAGATATATCCAGGGCTCGAATTGAGGCGGAACGGCGTTCCGGGACTTCTCTCTCTGATAAATAAAAAATAAAATTATCGGCACTAAGATTTTTTAAAATCCTATGTTAAAACTTTGTTTGTCAGTGAGTGACTACAAATTTGATTAAGTACATCATGTATTAAACTGGCAAATATATTTTTTTTCCAAATACAAAAAATATCTCTTTTGTTGAGACTATACGACTAAATTATGATAACCTGAAACAACAAAGGTTTTTTTTTTTTTTAATGGCAGGGATCGTATTAAATAAGTACTGTGTAGAGACGCTGTGCCGAAACTTGCCTGGGGCGAGTGAGACAGAGAATGTTTTGTTGATTTATTATTTGTATAAACCTATTTATTTACTGAGGGTATTATAACAACACATGACATGCTAAAAATACAATAACATTTGTATTTTCAATTGGGCGCTTCAGTTATTTAATTGTTAATCTAGTGTGGTATTTTAGCTATTTAGAAATATAGGGTTATTTTAAATATGACAGTACACTAGATTAATTGAGATTTCTACTGTGTGTTGTAATGCTCAATTTGAAGATACAAGGTCTATCTGGGTCACCATCAAAATTACAAATATTGTTTTTAAAAAAAAGGACAAGGCAAATCTGAGGGCCCTGTTCTAGAGCAGAGGTTCTCAAGTTTGTGAACAACCCCCTGAGAGTCTTGCCAACACAAAATACTCCTCAATGTGTGTCTAAAGCTAGTTTCCCATGGCATGTGAATTGGCGAGCTTAACCCTAAGGGTGTCATACCCTGAGTCGTGAGAACACCTCAAGGCTCGATCTTTCCTGTTCACAGGCAGTGGGAGCCAACAAAAACCCCAGCTTGATAAATTTTTTTTTAAATAGTGCTTAAACTTCCAATTGACTGTCAAGTAATAGTTATTTTGATTTCTCCTTCTTCCACCTCTTATGTAGTTACCATTAAAAAAAAAAAAAACCCCTGCTGAAGATTTACAATAAAATAAACACCTTTTTTATCATGTTCCCTTGCACTTATTTTACTATAGGGTAACTAAGGTAGTTATTGATTTAAATCAGCAAAAATAATAATCAAACTAACACTTTAGTTTATACTCATATAATATTATATTATAGTCCAGCATAAATATTTTTTAAAAATATGTAAAGCCTTTAAAACATAGCCACACCAAACTCTAAACCTAACATATGTATTCGCAAAATTTGTTTTTCTTACAAATGAAATCATATATAGTAATTTTACAAATTAACACACATCACTCCAGAGGGTAACATAGAGATAAGCTCATCGAACAAATCAAGTTTAGTGAGACTAAAAAAAGAGTAAGTAAGACAATACCTGTTTTCATTTCATAATGATTAAGAACGAAGCCTGACTTTTAATTGAAAAATGTGCAAAAATAGTTGGGTCTAATTAAATATATATATATATATTTCAATGAGCAAGTGATAAAATGGTACATAAACGTACTGCTCTACCTGGAAGAATATTTTAAAATTATCTTGATACAATACATATCTTATTTATTATTTAATTTAAAATAAATTTTCTCAAAAGAATAAGTTACAAAAAATTTGTAAACTTGTCACTAGTGGCACAGTTGGAAATGCGGGAAAACCTGGCACTCTCATTGGTCAATAAGCCTAAGTGTTTGTACTACCAAGTACAATTTTTTTAAGGATGTTCAGTCAAGCAGTAACATTTATGCACAGATAATTAACCGTGTGTAATTTAGTCAATACCAAACTACAATACGCAGGGATAAGGGGAAATAGACTCACTAGGCACAGATATTCCCGTTTTTAGTCAAAAGGAAGTGCCATTACTATCAGTTACAAATTATGAAACTTAATACTGGTCACACTCTATGTGTTACAACACCAGATTTTTGGTCATTCTGGCAAGATGATACAAATTTATAACATTAAATGGCCAACAGACAGTAATCATTTATATAACAGTCTTTGTTTTAAAAACTCGTGACGCTGGTAAATAGATTTTCATGTTGATGAGGGGGCGGGGCTTAAAAGGCTCGGATTTTTTAGTTTGAACCAATTTAATTTTCAGAAAATGTATGGTCTGAACTATCATCGGTCGTTAACCAAACATCGATGCACTTTCAACTCGACCTTTCAAATGCATTATGCACTGCACTTGATCTTAATTATACAAGTGTTTAATGGAAAAAGTCGATGCAGCCAAGTAGGCCAGAATATTTTAGATAGAAACTTACCGCTTTTAAGGCCGCTAACCTGTCCTTCGTCATGCTTAAAACGTTCTATTTACACTCGACAATTACGTTCACTTTTACACGAAAATTCCATTCACAAATTTCGAACGGTACACTACAAACTACAACACTAATAACACTGAACTAAAAGTTGTCAGTAAAAATCGATAGTAGCCTGCATTGCTGTTTGTTAGACTGCACATGCGCCCTCCCCTCGTAAGAATATCCAACTGATAAGAATATTTCTTTTTAAAGCGACCTTAAATTAAAATTAAACTAATTTTAAAAATTATTATTATTAATATTAAAAATATTTCGACGTAAATATAGGCCAAAATAGAAAATATTTTTTCTATTGTTTGGTGTCTTTACCTGTTGCATCACTGACTTCGTCGCTCTTCTCCCTCTTTCGTCCCTGAAACGCCATTGTGGACTTTAACGACTTCTATTCTAGGTAAGGATTTTTAAGTTTTTCCAATTATTTGGTGAATATTTTTTCATGAAAAGTGTTTTTTCTTTGATTATTCAACCTCCTTGGTTTAACTAATTTTTGTTTTCTTTCCGTCGTCGATTATTAATGGTATTTCGAGATGAAGTTATCGGCGTGCTCGTGCTAGATTCCCATGAGCCGGTGTGTGGCGCCATTCGACTACCGATAGAATTTTTAAACTTTATCCTTTTATCCGGCGAACTTTGTACTTCTGTTTAGTTTTAATAGATATAGCTGTTTGGTTCCGTGTAATTAAGGCATTTTCAGATTCTTTACGTAAAGTCTTATGTGATCGCCCAATATTGTGACATTACGCCTGCTTCAAGGTTAGATTTACGTGTGGAACTCTAACATGGTATATGTATAATTTGTTTGATGTTTTTTTAGGCAAATAAATAAACATACTATAAAATGGGGGAAGCTGAAATGCCATCATTTAAGTGCGTCCTCGTCGGTGACGGAGGTACGGGCAAAACTACATTCGTAAAAAGACATTTGACTGGTGAATTCGAGAAGAAATATGTCGCCACCCTAGGTGTTGAAGTCCACCCTATAGTATTCCACACAAACAGAGGACCTATTCGATTTAATATGTGGGATACTGCCGGTCAAGAGAAATTCGGAGGTCTGCGTGACGGTTATTACATTCAGGTATGTGTGGCATCCTTTTATACATTAACTTTAAGCATCTGCCAATTCTGTTCTTACTGTAGTGTTAAAAATGACCTGAAACCCTTTCGTATGTGTGTTTTTAGTTATATACCTTACTTCCAATCAAGTCAGCTTTTTCTCTAAGGGCTTGTAAAATAATTTGTTTGTGAACATGGTTATGGTTAACCCTGCCTTACTAACACTGTCTAATAGTCCATTATTTCTAACACTACGCCTCTCAGACGTACATTAAAATTAGACCAACTTATACACGTTTAAGATTTAAATGCTGATAAAATCGTGAACTTGAAACATTTCTTTGTCTAATAAAATGGTTAAAAGGTGCTCTTTTGGGAGAAAATTATTACCAAACTGACCCTTTAACCTGAAAAGAGCAGGTCAAAATATACATTTTACAATTTTCCTCACTAGCACCTGCTGCATTTAAATCTGAAATGATGTTATGGTTTTTCATATTATGGCAATATAATATTTAATAATAAAATTTTAAGAACAAAAAAAAGCCAATTAAAGGCAACAAGCTCGATAAGGTTAGGCTCGATAGGGTCCCTGAGGCACAGTAGACTAAAAGAAGTGGTAAATGACTAATATATAAAAGCTCAGCAAAGACCCGACTTTGGCGTGATCTGAAGGTTAATTAAGCAGAGATAGCATACCTAGAAGGACTAATGGCTGGCACGCTTGCGCACCGAGAGCTATCAACTGAAGTCAGCATGTACGCCTCAGAGTCGTAGTGTTAGAAGTGCAGGGTTAAGGAATGTTCAAAGGAGCATCTTCAGATGAGCTGATGAACCATCTATCATCATAGATATATATTTCTGTTAAAATAACCTAAACTTCCTTACAATGTAACAATATGATAGTAATAATAGGGACAGAACGTTAGGGCATGATGGTGTAGAATATACCTTCCGATCATAGTCATAAGGACAGGTACTCTCCCATAGGTATTAAGTAAATTAGGTGCCATTTGATAAAATTGTAATTGTTGACCCGCCCTGTATTTGTTAACCAATTATAAGGAATTAATTCGTCTGAATAGCTATTAAGACAAAGAAAATACTGAGTTCAAAAAACTTTGGGACAATAGAACATTTCACTTTTGTATGTAAAGTTGATAATATCACTAATACTATTAAGACAAGGGAATTTTTATACATTAAAGTAATATGTGTGTATGTCCCTGAACACATTTTTACTTAAGTTACTGAAGTAAATGTAATTTAAATTAGAAACACTTGCCCATTTTAAACTTTTCTGTGGGCTTGCTATGTAATTGGCCATATGTATGTAAGTGGTAGTATCCTTTAGATAGTGTACATTTTTCTAACTTTGTTTTGTGTCTATGCTCGTTAGAGATAATGTTAGCATATTTCAATGTTATAGTATAGACCAACTCCTGTGCCATAACAATTGATTGTCAACTTCATAGTTTTATGTTGGTCACATTTCTGTTTTAGATCTATATTTCATTGTAAATAGTTTTAATTTATACAGTTCAAGCCATCTTATTCAGCCACCTTAGGACTGTACCCATGGCCGGTTAAACCATATGTATCTTGTAACAAACCAATATAAATAGAAATATAATGATACCATTTTAAAATATAATTTAATGACTTCTTGATAGGATCAGATTTTAAGTAGATTAATTTTAATTTAAAATGTAATTGTGTCTCGTGTATTAGTGTCAGTAGATTAATAACTTTTGTTGTGAAGTTAATATTGAAAAAGAAATCTTTATATACATGAATGAAGATGATCCTCATGAGATGAAGTGTCTTGTGTTTAGAGATTTTGCTTGGGGACCACTAAAGTACAATTTAAAATAAAAGTAAAAATAATTATTAATTAAGTTCAGGCTTCCTTATCAAAAGTTCTGATGTATTAAACATTTCATCTCTTGACCATGAAAGTTTGTTGGAAGTTACCCCAAAAATATTAGATTTTGTCCACCAAACCTCCCTTGAAACAGGTATTTATTTACCAAATAAGAATAAATAAAGTAAATTCGGATTGTACGTGCCCTCACTTTTTAGGCTAGATCATAAAATTTCGCATATTAAATTAAATACCTTAATTTTGTGCACCCTTGAATTTTCAATAGCCGCTCCGTCATTTTCTGAAGAAAAACAACCCTCCTGTATATAAACCAGGAAGATGTCCAACTCGAAGAAATTTCGATGGGCAAGTACAATCCGAATTAGCCTAAATAAAAACTATGGAGGAGGTTTTGCATTTTAATGAATGGTATTTTTTTATGTATTAAATTGTGAGTGAAATTTTAATTTGTCTAATGAACTGCCAGACAAAGCAGCATTACATTTTGTAAGTGGAAATTACTGTACGTTATTATCACTTTAATTATTTCCAAGTTAATTCCTTTGAATTTTTTTTTTTTTTTTTTTTTTTTTTCCAATTGCATTCTACAATAATTTATCTTAGGTAATTTTTCTTAATCTTAGAATAACATCAGGTCAGTGTCTCCTTACAAAAAACCAGGTGTTAGGGTCTCAATCGACATCCTACTATCCATGGGTAAAAGGGGCAATAAAAGCTCCTTTGAAGGCTGACCCTTACTATTATTTAAAGCTAGAAAGGGAAATCGAAGAGTTAGAGTTCAGTCTTGTGTTCTTTCTAATATGTATAAGGTTTTTCTGTGAAGAAAATCTAAGTGGATAGGCAGTAATCATGATTAATAAAGTTTATTTTACAATGAATTTTTATTGACTGTTACAGATTATTTATATTATTATATTACCTTCTATCTTTATCCCCCCCAAAAAACTAGCTAAGCACTGTTCCTAAATTGTTCTAAACGTTTCCATTTTCTCCTTCAATTTACATGTAAAAAAATGATATAACCTTTGAGTCATCACACTGTTATTTTTCAAAGCCAACAGACTTATTTAGATGAACCTCAGAGTGGGTCGAAATTTTTTTGGAAATCTAAAAACACGTAGTGGTAAAAGCTTGTTACTATGCTAGAAAAAAAAAATCCCAACAGTTGAGCTCATTTGAACAACTGCTAGGTCGCGCCCTGTCGCTTTGAAATTTGATGTATGTGAAATTCTTATAAAATAGCGATGTTGTGGCATTTCGTATTATTTTTTTGGTGTTAATATATATTATCCGTGTAGTTTCACTGATAAATATACATTATAGACATTTAGTGCTTGTGAAAACTACATAGTTTAAATTAAGTTGTTTAGTTTAGTCAGTAAGTGATGATTTGTTAGTTTTTATATAAAATAAAAATAAGTAAAATGGTATTGGTTTAGCATTGAGGCATTCTATTACGTACTGCTTGCTTCTTCCACTTAATGACTATATATATGTAATTTCATAAAAAAATACTAATTTCACAATTTCAATTACATTTTTAGATTTTTTTTATAAGCTATGCATATGAAGATTACGAAATATACTAAAAAATGAAGAAAACATTATGTTCATTTTACCTAAACTTGGCATATAGCTACGGCGGATGGTTTTTTTGCTACATTTTTCGAAAAAATTATTGGCTAAACTAAACAACTTGGTTATTATACTATGTAGTTTTCACAAGCACTAAATGTCTATAATGTATTGTATATTTAACAGTGAAACTACACGGATAATATATATTAACACCAAAAAATTATACGAAATGCCACAACATCGCTATTTTATAAGAATTTCACATACATCAAATTTCAAAGACAGGGCGCGACCTAGCAGTTGTTCAAATGAGCCCAACTGTTGGGATATTTTGTTTCTAGCATAGTAACAAGTTTATATCACTACATGTTTTTAGATTTCCAAAAAAATAACAGTGTGATGACTCAAAGGTTAGATGAGTTGTATTCCGTCCAAATTGTTGTTTGTAATCGTTGTGGTAAACAAATTTGTTATGTCTCTGAATTGAAACATTCTAAGACAGAATTCACTTTTAGACATCAGGGAACATTTTTGCTCATGTGTCTGTCCCCTTTTTTTATAATTTCACGTTTTTTCAACTAATTTTTATTATATAAAGAGCTTAACTATTGAGAATGATTATTTAACTCTGATATGAGAAACGGAATTTTACAAAGTATAGTTATACAACTTCGCACAATATCTTGGAAATAATATTGCTTGGATATTGGCTCGGGTTAATAGGAATTAAATTATTTAATTTTTAAAATGGTTAGACAATCTTATCAGTTCATCCACTGATGGCCAGGGTGAAACCAACTTTTATTTTTAAAAAATCTTAATAATTTTAAATCAGTTGGTTTGCCAGTAGGCCTCTTTATCTGGAGTCAGATAGCTTTGATGGGGTGTATTACATAATATAATATATAATATTATTATCAAATAAAATATTGTAAACAAGTATATATTATTGATTGATTAATCAAATTTGAGTAAATTTTTATAGTATAAAATCAATAAGTTGGCTATAAAAATCAGTTATTTTATTTGACTATGTTAGTGGTGGGGATTATTATAGAGACTAGTAAATAATTTTTTTCATTAAAAATGTACAGTAGAGTCTCGTTTATCCGGACCCCGCTAGTCCGGACATCCGTATAATCCGGACGGGCCAAACACTATGTACAAATTGGAACCAGGGCCTGTTAAGATTTATTAATTGTTAAGATAATCGTAGTTTCTGCTTTTATTGTCTATTAAAATGTATAAAATTGTTCCTAGTATAGTTTATAGCTGTATATTCAAACAGTCTAACACGAGGAATACCCGGTATTTTGTTAAAAATTAACAGATTTAAGAATAAGTAAGAACATCGATAAATCTGTTTCGGTTCCATAGAAATGTAGGGCGGAAGATATAAAGGAAGTGTATTCCAGGAAGTACAATTATATGTGACTGAGCTGGGGAATAGAAGGGTTTTAAGAAACATGTAGCGGCGGCTCAACCCAGTTCCATGAAATTTTGCCAAGCCAACAATGTCTAATTTTTCAACTTTTTGTGAAATGATTATCGCTCCTAGAATTTCATATCAGAACTCAGCCTGTTTCTCAAGAAGTCCCTTCTATACCTGCCACCTGCGTAATAGATTGTCATTTTATTTTAATTCATTTGATATTTGACATGACTGGTGACAGAACCGCTCTTAACTTAAATAGTGGACACCTACGTTGTAAAGCATGTTTTGGAGACTAATAGAAGTAATTTTTACGATAAAAACCTCGATTTTAATAGTTTTACTCTATTAAAGCTTGTTCTAGAGACATTCCGTTTAATCCGGACTTTCGGTAATCCGGACTGGGTTCGGTCCCGTTAAACCCGGATTAGCGAGACTCTACTGTATTTAAAAAATCTATAGGAAATATTTGCTTTGTATTAATATTAATGGTATTTTGAAGATGAGCAACTTGCCTTTTATGTTAAAAACATATTTTTTTTTAGCAGTGGTGAAAAAAAAAACACATTTTGAATAACAAAGAAAGGCGTCACCAGAAAAATAAAACTTTTTCTGCATCTCTACCTATACATCTAATCTATTCATCCATTTTACCTAGGTTAGCATTAATACTTTATCCCTTAGCCCTAAGCCCTAAGGGATAACACAATCTGAACAGGGCTTTACTGTTTTTAAACAATACTGTGGGTGACTTTATAGCTAAAATGCTGCTAGCTTCTAAAGCATTATTTCATGTAATCCATGACACAAAGGATATAGTCACTTTCACTTTTATTACCAGAAGCAGCTTCATCTTCCATATAATTAGACGAATATCTGCCCAAATAAAGGGATTGGGTGGGGGTATTTGGTTAATAAAAATGTAAGTTATGTTAAGAAATTGGTTGAGTCCCAATGCCAGCCGCCTGAAACCTACTCAACAAACTTTTCAATATTTTCTTCTTAGTTTGAAGATTTTTCTCATATGTAGTTAAATTAATTAAATTTAGTTATAATACTGTGAAATTAAAATGTTTCTTTCAAACAGTACCAAGTTAATTAATTATTGGGGAATAGATTGTGTCTCGTCTCTGTTGAAAGTTTGTCTATCCTTTATATCTTAGAGGTAAGTGTAATAAGGGTATGACTCACTGTCCTTTCCTCGTACCCTGAACACACAGTAAATGGAATTCCCTCTGAATCATGATTTCATGCCTTTCCTTATAAAAAGAAGAAAATATTATCTTATGATATTTTAATTTAAAAGTTTCCTTATAAAAAAAAAATATATATATTACTGTTACACTTTATTTATTTATTTTTACTTTCTCATATAAAGAGAAAGTATTGTGATGGTGCAAAAAATTCGATGTTGATGGATTTACACGTTTTGAGGTCCCCTGAGTCCAAAAAAGTGGTTTTTATAAAATGTCTGTCTGTCGTCTGTCTGTGCAGACGCCTGGAGCCTAAACTACCTGGTCGATTTTGACGAAATTTGGCATACATGTTCAGAAAAATCATACCCTGAGGCGAAATCAAGAAATTAATTTTAGCTCCAACTTTGGGGGTGCTACCCCCAAAAACTCTGAAAAAAAATTATTTCTCAAAAATGGTTCCGACGGTTTTGATATAAAAATTCTAAAATGTAGTCCATTTAAATACAAATCTAAAGATATAAGCCGTTTTCTGGGAAAAATCTAGTTCCTGAGAAAATAGCTTTAAACGCGAAGGGAGAGAGGCCGGGTTCGATTCCCTGCTGAGGAAAAGTTATTTTTATGATATATTTTGATCAAATGTTCAGTAATAAGTAAATGTACCAACGACTAATAAATGGAAATCACTGGGTTAAGATAAACAAAAAAAGCATTTGTTGTTAAGCAAATTTATGAAGAAAGAATTGAAATGAATGCTTTTAAGATGTTATCAGATATTACTGTAAACTGCACTAAGTGTGTGGGTAAAAACTAGAATTAACATTATAAATAAAAAAAACCTTGAGCTTCCATTCATTTAGGTTGATAAGTGTAAATTTTCAGAAAAATTATAGGACTTGTGCTATTCAACACCTCTTCCACCTATTTTCTCAAGCTATTTATTTGAAAAGTTATCTTAAAAGGTTTAGGAAGATCTTCAGGTACATTATAGCCTTCTTCAGATTTTAGGAAAAAACTGACTATTGCAGCAATATAGTTTATTGATGCAAATTTGTATAAATGGTATTAGGATTGGCGCAAGTTGAGGCGTGTGTGGTATAACATGACACGACTCACACGTGTTGGACTACGTGTGTTTCCTACATGTGTCTCGAGGGGATCAGCAAATTGGTATGCGACTTTCGCACGCCACACACATGTTTTAAAAAGTTTGAAAATGAATGTTTTGCTTGAAAACCTTATCAAAAGTTCCGAATCAGATTCTGATGATTTGATTAAGATGAAGAAGAAATGTTGTTTTTGCTGACATATAAAAACTGATAAAGCACAAAAATTATTACTTATGTAAAAGACACGGACAATTCAGTATGACATTTTAGTTTTTGGATGTTGTTTTTTTTTCAAAAAATATAATAAACGAGAAGCTAGAGGAAGACAAATAAAGAAATAAAAACACTGGGCAAGAGAGACGAGTGGTGTGTGTGGCACGAGAAACTGTGGCTTTGCTACTGCACCTTGCAAGTAAGTGAGACGTGTTGCGCATGTCGCAACCTGCGATGCCCTTCCTAGTTGCATTAGTTACAAAAACACTCGTCGTGTCACACGTTCAGGAGTTATGTATGGCAATAAATACTGATAATTTCAGTTGTATTTCCTACGAGTAAACCCTCAAAAGTAAAAAAAAAAAAAAGTATTATTGTTTAGATATTTATATATAATACCAAAAGGCTTTCTTTTTAAATATTTTATCCTCTCCTAGGTCATTATCAGCTTCTAAAGATCTGCTCTTAACTGAGTGCTGCTGTCTGGTATGGTTTTGGACACTAAAATCATTTAAAAGTTGATAAAGTTAACCTTGTATTTTTCCAATAAATGGCGCCAAAATGTTTTAAATGTATAAATGTTTTTCTTATCGAAGTAGCCACATTAGAAGCTTATATATAACTGCTGGAGTCCAATACTTTACCGGAATGTGTTTGGCCATTTTTGTTTTTCGATTCAGAATGCTGTTAGCTCACACTAACTGTAGTTCGTACTTGTTTATGTAACTTTTTTCTTGGTTATTAACAAATACGGTTGATGTAGCCTATCTGGGGCATCATGTATAGAAATGAAAAAAACTGGCACATATAATTAAAGTATTTTCAGTAGATTGATCAAAAATGCACCAATTATGGATATTTCTTCATTTCATAAATTTTCTCTTAATACATTTTCCATCTTCAGTCCTCTATTTTGAGACACAGCTACATACAGGTCGATTTTGGGAATCTTGGGCGTATGTATCCATCGTAAATAAACTGGGCTTCGATGTAGCGTATCTGGTTTTTTCGAGCATGCAATGAAAAAGTATCCATAAATAATACAATTTTTATCCATATACAGGAAACACTTCAATTATGTATGTATTATAATATTTGTCAGTTTTTCCATTTCTATACATGATGCCCCAGATACGCTACATCAACCACAAATACTTCTTGTATTTTTTTCTTTGTGTCAATTTATTTGTTTAATATTAATAAAGGGGCTCGGTTCCTACTCACCCTGGGAAGCTGCCGTTTCTCAGCAAAATCACTGCTTGGGGGCATTCTACCCTCTCATCAGTTTGACTGGGCAGCCCTATTATATTATAAGTGGATGTGCAGGGAATTTCATGGAAATTATTAATTAAATAAAAGACAATATTAATTTATTTTGAATTGATAAATTAGGCCTCTTTCACACGAGGCAACTTAGTTGATTCAACTTCTCTTCCGAATGGGAGATCAGTACTATGTTAGGACCCCAGGAAGCAGGAGTACTTGCTCTTCTGCTAGAAGAAGAGCAAAAAAATTGATTGTGCGTGAAGTCTCACGTAAAAAGGGTTTTGTTGGTATTATGAATAGAAAATTAGTTAGTATAAGAGGGGGGGGGGGGGGGGCACACAAAATGTTGATTTTTTTACAAAATGGCATGAAAAATTAACTAATTTCCACAAGTCTTATATATGTTTGTAGTCTACTCTTTATTACCTTTCATTTGATATCCCACTCAAAATTTTAAAAAAAATATTTTTTCCCTCGTGACATGAATTATCCGCCATTTTGAATTTGAACGGCTAATAATTTTGAGTTCGCTTTATCTTTCCTGGGTGTGCGTCAAAACGATATTTAATACTGGAAATTTTCAAGTATTTATCTCTTTTAATTCAAGTAATTGGAACCGTTCACGAGTGACAGACAGACAGAGGAATGAAACAATAAGGGTTTCTTCTTTTGCTTTTACCAGCAAAGCCCTAAAAAGAAGGAAATCTAGTCGAAGAATGTGGGTTCATCCCTTGTTAGAGAATCGGGAAACAGGCGCTTTCTCACAATTATATCCGAAACTACTAAGCCACGAGGATAAATTCTTCAATTTAATTGGAAGAGAAAGTAGTATCTATATGGAACAAGTGTGCCAGTTGACTCGTTTGAAGGGCCTAATGCCTTGTACTAGTTGAATCAACTAAGTTGCCTCGTGTGAAAGAGGCCTTACTGTTATGCCACAAACATTAGTACATTAGTAGAATACATAGTAACCACATTACAAATATATAGAGACGGGAGTAGTGCCGGTGCAGGTTTAAGGTTTTGAGTTAGTAATGACTGGCATAGTCTCTTTGAATCTGGCTGCCTCGAAAGTCTGATTGAATGAAGTTAGGCAATGCTGCAGTTATTCTTTCCTCATTTAAATGTATATGATCATAGCACTCTCAAGTCCCCCTTCTTTAGCGCATGGGTTTTTAGATAATTTTCTCACTTAACTGCTTAGTTTACAATACTTTTTTAACATTATAGAATGATAAGATGAATGAACAAACGCTTATCACAAAAGTTTGTCTTATTTTAAATGTAGTTAAAGGTTTACTGTTCCATTCTAAAAATACAATTTTTAAATAATTTGTATTAACTTTGATTTTGTTTGTGTCAGAAGCCCTAGAAATCTATTATCTCAATGACTTCGTACTAACTACATTGTTTTTCTTTTATCTGATTACAGGGTCAGTGTGCTATAATTATGTTTGACGTTACATCCAGAGTCACTTATAAGAACGTACCTAACTGGCACAGAGATTTGGTCAGGGTCTGTGAGAATATTCCCATTGTACTCTGTGGTAATAAGGTTGACATCAAAGATAGGAAAGTAAAAGCAAAAAGCATCATCTTCCACCGAAAGAAAAATCTTCAGGTATCTAAATTTGTTTATTTTACTATTGTTTACTTAATACTATTCATATTAAGAGAACGCACTTCAAAAGAGCCAGTGTGTTGTATTCACCTGTTCATGATTATACTTATCTCCTTCTCTCTCTATAGTCTATGTATATATTTATATATATATTTTGATCTTTCAGTACTATGACATTAGTGCCAAAAGTAACTACAACTTTGAGAAGCCCTTCCTCTGGCTGGCTAGGAAACTTATTGGTGATCCTAATCTTGAATTTGTTGCCATGCCTGCTCTCTTGCCACCTGAAGTAAACATGGACCCCGAATGGCGTGACCAGATCGAGAAGGATCTACAGGTAAAATTATATTATGTTTTAATTAATGTTGACTTATTGGTATTACTACCTTCACTCTACTACAGTTTACCTTTTACCTACCTAATAGTCATCGTCTTTCTATCAAGCCGCTAATACATTTTAAACTAAATGCCTTTGTCTATTGTGGTAGACAATTTAGATAAGCTATTTATTTGAACTTATGACTAATTGATTTTCCATTTAGAAAATGGACTTTTTAGTAATACCTACATATTTTTATATTTAGGTATACAATTAACTAGGCATCGCGTGGCTCTATCATTGAAGCGAGCGTATTGCAATAAAATAATGAATATTGAAATTTGTTAATCATGATGAATGTCATAGTTGAAGATAAGTGGAAGAGGGTAGTAAGGGGTAGAGTGGAGGTACTCGGTACAAAGCTTTACTTCATAACAAACCTACACACAAACGACAATAAGAATCTTAACCACCCGGAATAGCTTTTAAACTAATATTATAAATGTATCACTTCATTACTCAAATACTACTGCATGTATCAAGTTGAAATTTTACATACTTGTTTCAATTGTACTTTAGACGATGTACATGAAGTTTTATTAAGATCGTTACGTTAGAACGTAAGATATCAGTAAAAAGGTTGTTTTCTCTATTTTAAATGTTTAGGTCCGCTTTAATAGTTTTAGCGATCTTTATTAAATCATAGCAGTGTCGTTGTTGGTTTTACTGAAAAATGTTATTTGAAAAAAATGTTCGTCTCATCGAATAGGTGATAATAGAATTTTTTCCCGTCCTGAAATTCCAATTTTAAATTTGAAGCTCACGTTGACGCGAGCCTTGCGAGCGAACTATTGGACGGATCACGCTGTCCAACGAACTTAGCCTGAGTATTAGCAAGAAGGTCATGTATACCAAATTTCAACTAAATCGGTCAACTTTTACTCAAGTTATCGTCACATGCGTAAACGTTACTGACAGACAGACAGACAAGATGCATATTTCGTTGAATGTAAGAAGCTCGCTTACGCTCGCTTCAATTAATAATTACACTTAAAGTTCCTATGCATCTGGATATGTACAGTTACTCATACATGAGAGATTTATGGCCTCCTCTGATTCTTTTAAACAAGGGTTAATTGAAAAAGGGTGAGAGAGAGAGAGGAATGGATTGGAGTGGTTTCTTCCAGGATGTTGACAGGAATTATTCAATGCAATTGATATCTTGATTTCTTCAGACATTTATAGAACTTAAACAATACTATTATTTGTTATTTAGTTTCATCTCATTTATAATTTTTCTATTCTCTACCTACACTTATGTATTTTGTCATTTATGTTTTTTCATTTCATTAAATTATTTACTTAAGCTAAATAATTTCTACTTTTACATTGTTGTATCTGCGGATCTTGCATCATTAACTTTTTTTTTTTTTTTTTTTTTTTTTTTTTTTTTTTTTTTTTTTTTTTTTTTTACTATTAAAATCCATCTCTAATAAAAAAAAATTCACTTTGTAAATAACCTTATTTTTTTATTATGTTTTACAGGATGCTCAAAACACAGCTTTGCCCGAAGACGACGAAGATCTATAAATTTTGTCCAGCGGAAAACAAAAGTAATCAACCAAAAAAAAAATAAAATAAAATAAACCATCAAACAAATTTTGTATAAATGATAAACGGATAAAACAGGATCATCTAATTATTTTGATTTTAATGTTCATAATATCATTTTAATTTATGGATATTACCATTATTATTATTATTATTATATTGTTTTTATTTTTTCCGCTTATACTTTGTCTTAATTAAATTTAGGTGATTTTGAATACTGTGTGTTACATGACTTTTTTATTTTTAAAAAAGTTTGTTATTAAAACTGAATGTTTAGGAATACCACCAGGACTGATTATTCCTTAATTGTACATTTGATTGTAACAATTGAATTTATTTGTTGCTTACATGAACATATGTTATTTATTGATATTTTTTTCCTTTTCTTTTTTTTCTTACTGTGTATATTATTATTATTTACCTCCTTTTTTATTTAATATACATTTCAAAATAATATTTATTGTGGAAATGATTTCCAAGATTATTTTATTTAGAAAAAAATCCCTTTTGTTTATTTTGTGTAGATATTTTTTTTTTTTTTTTTTTTTTTAAGTGATTTTATTCTAAACAAAACTGGCACATTGTGTATTTACATTGGCAGGATTTAAAACATTGTAGGATTTTAATTGGCTTTAAATGTACCAAAATGAATAGATTCGCAGGAAATGAATTTTGTTTTTTTAAAACACTTATTGCTTTTCTTTTTTTGTTATTAACTACAGTAGAGCACAGCCATACCATCCTTTACTGGAACCAACTCGAGGCATTTTGGCCCCCCCCCCCTCTATTATCTTACTAAAGATACCTAGATATGTAAAATAATTTTAAATTTAAAGTTCATTAAAACTGAACCAGAAATAAAAATTTCAAACCACCTCCACCCATATTAGTTCATAAGATATATATGAGCCTAAAGTTTTGTTATTTTGTCCCTGATCTATTAACTCATCATAATTCTAAGGCACTTCTAGCAATCCTAGAATCTTGAATAAACAAAGTTTAATGTACAAATAAAAGGAAAATGAAAAAATCCGCATAAATTTGGTTCTTTGCCTCAAGGCTAATAAGTAATGTTGGTTGCTTGTCTCTGACAAACTCGAACTTTTCTTACCCAAATCACTCAACACATTTAAATTTAAAAACATTTTCTGACCTAGGCAATTATGCAGCGCGAGGATATATTATATACACAGTTGTATAGGACCCTGCATAACATTTTATTTAACTGTTAACCCTATTTGTGCTGTGTAATTACTAAGTCAGAATTTTTTTTAAATTTAAATGTGTGAGGGACTGAGAATAGAGGGGGGGGGGGGGGGGGGCAGACTAACAACATCACTTATTTGTACTGGATAAATTAGTGGAACTTACTTGGACAAGAGGAGATTTGGTCATGGACACCTTCCTGGGGCCCGCTCTTAGACGTCCGTTTTAGGAGCTTTTTCGGGGGCGTGTATCTTTTTTCCTATTCACTTTAAAAAAAAAACTATTTTTTCCCTTTTCGCGAGACCTACAAAAAAGGTCCTTTGCAGTCGAAACAGGTTTTTGGGGGGAAAAAACCAGTTTTTTTCCGCATAACTCGAATATGGTCGACCGCAGCGGTCCGACGCAAAGGACCTTTTTTGTAGGTCTCGCGAAAAGGGAAAAAATAGTTTTTTTGTTTTTTTTTAAAGTGAATAGGAAAAAAGATACACGCCCCCGAAAAAGCCCCTAAAACGGACGTCTAAGGAAGGTGTCCTTGACCGGAGATTTGGCTGCAGGGGCAGATCCAGGGGGTGGGGGTGACTGCCCAGAGCCCCCTCCACAGAAATTAAATAAAATACATGTTACAGACAAATTTATAATTAACACTGAAGATTGTGTCCACGAGGCCTTGTTCCAAATAAAAAAACCATGATATATTAGAATTATAAAATACAGCCAAATTTACTGTGCATGGTAGAGCCTAACACCTATCTATCTTTTGGGTCTCTACTTTTTTGAGCCCCTTTCTATAAAAAAGTCAAATGAATAAGTTATAAAATATAGATTATTTTTTATTTTAGTTGAAGACAGCCCGATGGGGGCCCCGGGCCATGTAAAATTTAATGAGTTAACATTCGGTTCCAACAGTCAGCTCTTATAATAGGGGAACACATAGGGCAGACGAGGTACAATGATGAGTGAGCACGCAAAATACTGTTGTACAAAAACTTTTTATGAAACGCTTTTGCGTAACTTTAATAAAAGAGAGTAAAACATTATATGAAAATCTGTTTTAAACTTGTAGTTTTGAACCCATGAATTTTCATTAACAATTTTCTCTACGGAAATATTTGGCCTTGTATAGGGTTTTTTTTGGAAAAGGTATTTTATATATTAAATATAAAACATAACTTTTCTTTTTTTTTATAAAATATGCTATATTTCGCCCTCCACATTGGGGCTTCTTCAGGCTTATAGTTTTTCAAATCACATGAGTCACAATATAATTACATTCACTATTATTTTCTTTAAAATAAAATTTTATTTTAAAGAAAATAATAGTGAATGTAATTGTCTTCATGGGTTTGAGTCTGAATTGTTCAGAGCTAGAGAAGTTGCGGATGAAGCTGGAGTCAATCGCACATTTAAATTTGTAAAAAGAAAATTATCGAATACGAAAAAGAAGATGAAGCTTCTGAGCTTTCAAAGGAAGACATTTTTTTTTTTTTTTATCATAGTTGATATAGTGCAAATGAGCTGTCAACCAAAATTTGAAGACTTATGAATACAACTTTGGTATGTTTAACTTAAAGGGGCTTCAGAATATTAGAGATGAAGAGTTTATAAATAATTGTAACGACTTACAACTTTCATTGAGCGATGGAGAGAAGCATGATGTTAATGCTGTAACACTTAGTGATGAACTTAAAATGCTGTCCATTGTCGTAGACAATGGACAACAGGGCTCTAGGAGTGCGAGATCATATACTTACAATACTCAAGTGCATTGTTCAGAACAGCTTAACAGATGCCTATTAAAATGTATTCATTACACTAAGAATAATTGCCACGCGATTCCAGACACAGTAGCATTTGCAGAAAGCTGTTCCAAGCTGTAGCTTATCAAGACGTACACCTAGGAAACATAATGGCTCAAGCTTATCATCACTAGCTCTACTCTCCATAGAAAAAAAGTTGACCACCAGTTTAGATTTTGGTGATGTAATAGAAGACTTTGGCCGAAAAAATAGTTGTAAAGTAAGATTTTAATAATGTACCAACATAAGTTCAAAGTTACATGTATTCACACTTATTGTTAGCTTACAAATGTTATTGTTAATACAGGTTTAATGTGATTATACATATTTGTTAATTGAACTTAACATCTTATTTCCCTAATGCTTTAAGCTGTTATATTGTCTACTAGCTGCATTATCATTTAGCCCAACTCCAGTCCAGTTTTATTTAGACTACTGTTTGAAACCATTATTGGAAATAGTAAAAATGTTTATACATTAATTAGGTGAGAGTAATCTTGACAAGGCATCGGGTACTTTAAAAAATTGCATGTTATTCCCACTACTTTTATATACTCATGACCCATCGAGACTAATTATTGTTGATTAATATGTAGACATTAGGTATACTTATTAAAATCTAATTTTTTGGTATCATTAGTTTTGCACTCTACTCTAAAATGTAACCTTAATTTTTACTTTCTCACATAAAGAGAAAGTATTGTGATGGCGCGAAAATGAGATTTTGATGTATTTACCCGTTTTTAGGGCCTCTGAGTCCATAAAAGGGGTTAAAAAAAGTCAGTCTCTGCAGACGCCTGGAGCCTAAACTACTGGGCCGATTTAAACGAACTTTGGCATACATATTCAAAAAAATCATACCCCTAGGTGAAATCAATAAATTAATTTTAGCTCCAAATTTGGGGGCGCTACCCCCCAAAAACTCAGAAAAAAAAATCATTTCTCGAAAACGGTTCTTACGATTTTTATTAAAAAATTCTAAACTGCAGTCCATTTAAATCCAAATCTAACAATATAAGCCGTCTTCCCGGAAAAAATCTAGTTACTGAGAAAATAGTTTTAAATGCGGATGGGAGAAGCCGGGTTCAGTTCCCCGCCGAGGAGAAGTTATTTTTATGGTAAATTTTGATAAAATGTTCAAATATAATTCAATTTACCTACGAAAACTAATAAATGGAAAACATTGGGGCGTGGTTTTTTGGGTGGCCAAATACGAATTTTTAACTTCCATCCCTAAATTCCCCCGGCAACCCTCCCAATTTTGTAATGGAATCCCCCCCCCCCCACAACAAAAAAAACCAGTGTTTTTAAATAATATAAATATATGTGTTTGTTTTTTGGGGAAAAATATATATTCGAAAAGAAGACATAATTTGCTATAAAAATTATTCTATTGCATTTTTGTGTAGGATGAACGGGTTGGCGCTGGTGCGTCTCGGAAAATGTGCCTCGATACGGAGGCGCTGCTTACTACGCGACTCCATATAAGCCCTCACGTCGTTTCTATTCACAATCCTGTCTTAGGAGCACCGTGGCACATTTTCAGAGACGCACCAGTGCCTCCCTGTTCGTCCTACACAAAAATGTCATAGAATAATTTTTGTTGCAAATTTTGTCTTCTTTTCGAATACCTATACAGGGTGTTTGGTCGAAGATGTAACAAACGAAGAGGGCAGATTCTACCCATCATTTGCAACAAAAAACAGTATATATACCAAGGGTCATTTCTCAATAGTTTCGCCACAATAATTTTTTTTATTTTCCAAAGTATGACCATTTTACCCTAAAAAATCGATAGCTGCTCCTAAAATAATAATGATATAGCTGAAATAGAGGTACCGTTGAAAAGAGGAGGAAATTACAGTTTAGAAAAAGGCTCAAAGGGGCAAAACAAATGCCTAAATTTCATTTTATTGTTAATTTTATTAAAAAATTAAAATTTATTTTTGATTCAGCCTGTAATTATACCAAAACAGCATGTGCTACAGTTTGCCAAATTTCAGTAAAATTTGTTCATTTATTCCCCTTCAGTTTAAGTACCCTAACACCAACAGTTAATATGTATTTTTTTTTTTTATCTATGATTGAGTTAATGTAAAAAAAAACAAAAAAAAAACGTCAAATGGCATACAGACCACATTATGCGTTACTGCGAGGAGACTGACTTAATCTTGAAAATTACCCTAATTCGTGCGGTGAATGAGAGGATTTTTTTTTTACATTTAATTAGAGAGGACTGCAGACCTTACGTCAAGTCCATAGGTCAATTGACCCACGGTGGAGCGATGAAAATTTCCTGAAAAAGACGTAATTTACCTGGACGTTATAACCGATAAGAAAGATTGTGACCCCCCAGGGACTACAGATGTTGAAAAAAAACTACTGCGTCTCAAAGGGTGTATGTCCTGGCATTTCTCTCCTAATGCTATAAGCACCTTCTGGGAGTGTTCATGGTCTCCTTAGTTTAAGACAAGTATGAATTGAAGGATTGGCTGAGGTAACAATAGTTTTTATACCTCCTTGGCCCAAGGTCATATCTCTCACTGAGATAGATTGTTTTTTGAAAATATTTTCATAATTTGATAAAATTAAAACAGTTTTGGCATAATGTTTACTAAGGCTATAATAAAAAGGGATGCATGTTGTACTATCTAATGTAGTAACCTCAGTCTGAAAGGGAGGACTGTTTAATAAACTCCTTATGTAAAAGTCATAAATTAAAGTATTGGCCAACAATCTTACAGTAATCCTTTGATATCCCTGGGAGTTATGTTCTGCAGATAACTGATGGCAAAGTTTTTTTTGGCTTTTGTCATAAGATTTGATTGCTTATTTTTTATTGTTTTGGGAAAAAACTTGTTACGACAAAATTTGAAAGTGAAAAAAATGTCTAAGAAAAGTTGAAGTTGTTTGAAAGGAAAGGAAGTAAAACCATGAAAAAAAAAGCTAAGCCTCAAAAAATTATTACAGACATCAAAAATAGTCAGACCCTTCAATGCATGTTAGCATAGAAGAAGAAAACGTCTTTGTGTTCTTCCCCAGTTTCAGAATGGCTTCCACTGCAAAATTCAATTAGGAGGGCCCCTAGGACCTGTCAAAAGGCGGTCATACATTGCAGAAAAAGTGTAAGTCAAATTAATAAAACAACAATTAACGGGGAATGAGGTGCAATGTATTCTGGGCTTTCTTTGACAGCTAATAATTATTTAATTATTAGCGTTGGGAACCAATCGATTGAAAACAGTCGACTAAACGGTTGTTTTAAAATATTCATTCATTCGGTTGTTGATATCTAGTTTTCATTCGACTGATATCAGTCTATAGTTTGGAGTTGTAATTCGGACGTGTGTATAACGAGATAACAAGTGCCTTCTCACCCCTCCTCCGCTCTGAGCCCTTCACCGTCGTTCCTTTCCCCTACCCAAAACCAAAAATCATCCGAATGAAACATTCGAATGAAAAATCCAACTGGATTCAGTCTCAGTCTATATTTTTTCATTCGAATGAAAACGATGTCGTAGCAGGCTGTAGTTTGGGACGAGATAACGAGTGTCAAGCGCCTTCTCACTCTCATCCCCCCTCAGCTCTGAGGCCTTTACGGCCTCCACTGTACTACTCCTGTATAAAAAAAAAACATTCGATTGAAACATTCGACTTGTGGGTTCAGTCTCGGTCTATATCTTTATTCGTATATCCTATACCCGCTATGAGACTGTTTTTAGTCGATTGAATTCAATCGACTGTTTTTTCCCAAATCGACTTATTCATTCGGTTGTCCCAACGCTAATAATTATGACGAAGCTGTCAATTTACTAAAAACTAGATTTTCAAGCCAAGATTTAATATTTGATGGCATTCAGGTCAATCAAAAAATAACATTTTAAAATAATGATTTACTTTGGGTCAAATTAAAACTTTTTGTTGTTTGTAAGAGGCTTAGGAGAAAATATTGAAAATTAAAATACTATTATGTTTAATCAGGTCAAAATTCTTTTATGTTAAGAGTTCAAAATTTATGATACAGTCAACTTTTCTTAGTAAAATAGGACTTGGATAAGAAACAGTTAGATATGATCATAGGTAATATGGGAAGAATATCAGAAGGAACAAACAATTAAATAGGCTATAGCAACAATGACCAAAGTTCTCGTAAGGCTAGTTCTTACAAATTCAACAAAAAATCTGTTGTTAAGAATGCAACTGGAATGTTGGCAAATCAGAACATAAACTGTAGGTATGGTTCTCTTGAACATTGGACAGACGAGTGTTCAAAATTTCCCACAGTGGGAAAGAGTTTCTGAAAGGGTGTTGCTTCAAATGTTTCCACTCGTACAGGATCTAAGGGATAAACAGAGTTTGCTTTTACTGTAAAAGCAAATTGCACAATTATAGTCAGCGCCAAAAGAGAGATGCTAAACCAGGTTCTTCCGATTTAGGGAAATCTAAAATTAATGAGGTGCAACATGTGGTATATACAACATTAGTTTTGTAGCTGACAGCGATGGTTGAGGAAAAAAAAATAGGCACACAGCATGCCGTTGAGTTATACTGGATAGTGGCAGCCACCACTCTTACATTGTGGAGTCGTTGGTCAAATAATTAGGTTTACTGAGGCAACATAAAGAAACTTTGAACATCAAACATCTCAGTATTGGACCATCAAAGGCAAATTAATTGAATTTTAGTGGAAATTCAAATAAAAGTATCAGATGGATCATTAACGATAATGCATTTCCCTCTATCGTAAAAAATCGGATTGAGCAAAATAAACTATAGTTTACATGACACATGAACCTTTCGCTTCTGTGCTGAACTGATAAATTGTAAGCCACTCCTTGCAAAATTGGATAGAATTACAAAAGCTACTCTTTCTTTAACTAACTCCCTAGTTTTGGAGAGGGAATGTTTGCTTTGAGTCAAATGGTACCAAGCTAACATTTTTCCAGAAGTCAAAGTTCAACTGCTAATTTTTCACCCAGGCCTTACATGATCAGATCACATATGCTCAGTGCCTTTTTTAACTAGGTGGTCTGTGTGCTATGCCCTACTCAGTCTCCCATCCAATAATTACCCTCAGGTATATTGCAGAGTTGGTTTGTCTAAATATTAAGTATGCCCAGTGCATTCATGAAACCTGAACATCTGATCCCATTTCATAGAATTAGCATAAATAGTTAACTCTAAATAAAAATAGTAAATGCTTTCTAGAAGAATATATTTCAACAAAAAATATATTAATAAAATAATAATTAAAGACAAATTAATTAATAATACTGCTGCCTCCACAGCAGATTCTCAATTTTAATTTAAGCCTAGTTTGCACGGGTCGAGTAATTTAGTATTAGTAGCCATGGTCGAGTAATTTAGTCAGTGTCGAGTATATAAATTTAGAAAAATTAGTAAAAACAAAGTGTCCAAACGTGTCGAGTATTAAATTACTAAACTACTCTACTAAAATACTCGACCAGTGCAAACTAGGCTTTATGGATATTGTTTGTGTATTTAATAATAAAATGATCGAAAACGGTTAGGTGTATATAAAAAAAGAAACACTGTAACACTGTAGTTTTGAAAATTGACTGGTTGTATATTACCACTGAATAGTATACACATATATAAGTAAGTATATTATGATAAAATGAATGTTAAAAGGTATTTCGAGATAGACCCGGAGCCATCAAGGTTTTGAAACACTTAGAGAATATAAAGTAAGGGAAGGGGTACAATAGGACAGGTGAGTAAACTCGTGAATCAACAGATATATATTATATTAAACTTTGTTTCTCATTATTTGTAGTCGGTTTCCACTACTTCAGAAATATTTTTTAAATAAAATTCTTGATTAAATAAAAACTACCCAAACTTTACTACAAAAAAACAATATATATTTTAACACTTTATACAGGTGATAATAATTACAATACACAATGAAGATGAAGCATGACAATTTTAAAAATAGAAGGAAATTCATTCAATTACCTCATCATGTAAAACTCAAAGTACGTTTGCATATTCTGAAATGTTATATATACCAATCTACTGTCTCATTTTAATAAAATAATAGAGGTCTAAATTTGACTGGTAGACAAATAATTAATTTTCAACAAAATAGAAAGAAACGTCTTTGAATGCATGTATTTTTAACTAGACCACACTAAAATCTGTTAGGAAATAAAATAAACTTGAATACGCTACAACCATAGCATAGTTAGTTGACTACATTTATATATATACATTTTATATAACTACATCATATTGTAAAGAATGATTACTTAATCAAATATTCCTTAGATCCATGCAATTTTAAATGAGTGCAGTATTTCTTTTATTTCATTAGTGCATTTATGTTAAAATATTCATTGAAGGAAAATATTTTTTTATTTACAAGAATACAGTGCACAAATGTCAAAATAATTAATAAATTAAAAGAATTGTTGCAACTGCTAGTTTACAGGTATGTTGTTAGATTTAATTTCCAATTATTGGTGTTAGATAAATTAAATACATAACACAATCAATGCAGACTAGTTGTGACCACACCACAAATAGATCATTTTTAATGAACTGATAATATTTGTATGTTGTTTTAATTTGACAAAAAACTACTGAGTTTTAAAAGAGTATGAGGTCACAAAATCTTAGTCAAAGCCATCTTATGCGGAGTCCAATAATTGGATCTAGTCCAATAATATTTGTTTGGAGGTATTTTGAGATATTTATTTTGTAATAATTGCAGTGTTATGAAAAATTATATATTTTAAAAAAAGTAATTCATATAGTATGTAGATCGAGCATTTGTGTCCACCCTGCAAAAATATAGGTTTGGTACGCTTAAGTAATGCACATTTATTTCTTCATAAAATAAGACTTTCTACTCTGGTGGTTGTAATGAATTCAAGCTTAATGGAACAAAAAAATGCATTCATAATTTTTAAGTATAAGCATTAAGTTCAAGCCTTTGAAGCCACTGTAGCCTTCTCCCTAGCCTTCTTTCCTTCAGTAAGGAGAAGCCTATCCTTGTCTGATAAAGGTGATAAGATATTAGTAATAACACCAGTTCCAACAGTGGTATGACCCATCCTAAGAGTGAATCTTTGTCCCTTCTCCATGACCATAGGACGAATCAACTTTAAAACCATTCTAAAAAAAAAATAAAATCATTAAGTATGTTATAAGAGTTTTGCAGCCTAGATCTAACAGAGGAGATTGGGTCTGAGATTGTGAGAATATAGACATGCACACTATCTCAGATGTGGTCTCCAATAGAAGATCGAGACCTGAAGAGGAAATACGTGATTCAATTGGTAGTAGCAATGTAATATTGGCATACTTACTTAGCATCTTCTCCAGGCATGATCATTTCCTTATCTGGTATATTGACCTGTACAGCACAGTCCCATGTTCTGCTGAACATCTGGAGATGCATGAAGGGAATAAGTGGTTTCATACGACCTCCTTCATCTTTTGTCAACATGTAGATCTAAAAAAGAAACATTTGTAGGAATAAAAACTGTTTTAGGGATGCGTTTGTAAAGTATTGACAAGTTTTCCCTGCAAACTGACATATTTATAAGAAATTGTTAAGTAATAACAGATTGAAAACCGAAACAAAAGAAATTCAAAATATGTCCAAGAAATCAAGAGTGCTTTAACAAATTTCAACTGAGCCATTGGTTGTACCTTATTGGAATAATAAGAGGTTTAACTTATATTTGGTAAAACTAAAGCTTATAAGTTTTCCTTAAAGGAGACTTGTTAAATAAAGTGACAAGGAATTTCTTTGTGTCCTCTACTGTTTAAGTAGAAGCCTACGTTGGTTTATGATGCCAAAAAAATCTCACTTTGAGCTTAAATAATAATTATCAGAAATTCCTCAAGATTTATATTCATGATTTGAGTTAAAAGTACACAATTAGTGTAAGACAAGCTATCACAACAGTGGGATCCATTTAAAAGTATAGTATGCAAACAACATTTTAATAATCTTCCACCAATAGGCTCAGGACCACATAGGGCATGTGTCCTGTCGGAACAGAGTTCAGTTCAGCTTCTTATTACTTAGGACAACCCATCCCTCAAGAGTAATGGTCCTTAAAGGAAAAACCAAGATTGATATGAAAGAAAATACCATATTCCTAAAATAAATGGTTTAAGACTCAGGGTTATTTCATTTATACTTCCTCTTTTTAAGAAAAGAAAATTAAGAATACATTTTTAAAAAAGTTCTTAGACTAATTTTTTAGTTACCTGACTCTCAGCATGGTCTTCAGCCTTCATGGTTCCAGGTTTACACATGACCATACCTCTTCTAATTTCGTCCCGTTTTACACCGCGAATCAAAGCCCCCAACTGATCTCCAGCTTGAGCCTCATCCAAAATTTGATGGAACATTTCAATACCTGCAATCATAGATTTATTATATTTTATTTCAATTACAGTGGAAATTCAACAACATGAACCTTAATATCTTAAATTTCTCGGTAAGTCAAAGCAATTTCCACTTCCCTAATCGAAGAACTTGCTAATAACCTAATCTTGAAAACTAAAAAATCCCATAACTCGAAGTAACACAATGTTCCCTCGAGGTTAAAATTATCAAGGTTCCACTGTAATACTTTTAAAAACTAAAGGTACATAAATATAAAATGAACCTACCTGTGATGGTTGCCTTAAATGCTTTGTTGAACCCTACGAATTCGGTATCATTTCCTTTCTTGATAACACCCCTTTCAAGTCTTCCAGTAACAACTGTTCCTCTTCCTGAAAAATTAAAAAAAAAATATTGAAAATAAAAGTTATATAAAAAAAGAAGGTTTACAAAATAAAATAAACCAACAATATTAAAGTAACAAAATCACAAAATAGAGATAAATACACTAGATAAAGGAAGCTTCAACCATTGACATATTGTATTGATGATGGATTAATTTTCATTGCCACCTTAATTTATAATGACATAAGTTTATAAAAACTATATTTTTTTTTAACCAAAGAAGATAGTTACCAGGAATTGAGTAAACATTTTCAACGGGAAGAAGAAATGGTTTATCTAGATCCCTCACAGGGGTAGGAATAAACTTATCAACTTCTTCAAGAAGCTGTAGAACTGCATTAGCACCTATTTAAAACAAAAAATAACATTCACAATTATTTGTCTAAAAAATATCATGTTCACACCAAAGTCAACTTGTTTATTTTATTTTAATTTAATGAGTATTCTTTGTATGTTTTTAATTGAATATAAGATTCCTTTATTATTTATCAACTTAGGTCTATAGTTAAAGAGTTAATTATCATTTACTTCTGTTTTTACATTTTTAAGTTTTAGGTAGTATTCATACTACAGAAAGATTAAATTTTACTTTAAATCAAATTATAATTATCAATAACTACGGGAGAAATACAGAGAAAAATAGACCCCCACACCGGGACTTGAATCACGGGCCTCCTATTAATCCGTTACAGGCGCTCTTACCAACTGAGCTATACGGGAGAATGATTTTTCTCTGTCGGTACCGATACAAATTCCCCGAATCCAAGCTTTCGATCTTTTCTACAAGTCTAGCAAGCCAAATATTCACGGCAATAGAACTATACCGAGAATTAACACTTATAATTATAAAGCACTCAATTAGTACCTGTACCTAGTACAATCAATTAGAAATTCAAATTTTTAAGTTTTAGGTAGATTATACTACGGAAAGATTAAATTTTACTTTATATCAAATTATAATTATCAATAACTACGGGAGACATACAGAGAAAAAATTTCAGGAAAGTGACAGGAGCTGTGGCATTATTTTTTTGGTGAACATCCTTTCTTCTCAGAATGCAAATCACACCTCCCCCAATTACTAGTAGTTCTGACCGCAGTCAGAAACACACTGAGTTCTCAGTGTTTAGTCTTTAGTAGTTTAGTCTATCAATTATTTGTATTATTTCATCAACAAATTTACATAAGTTTGAAGTTGATTTGTTTGTTTTAAAGTTTAATTTTTAAAGCAGAATGAGCCCTTCTTGATTATGGACATACATATAAATGTTCGTACTCATTTTGTCCCTAAAGATTTATTTTGTGTTGCTTCTTAAAAAAAAGTATGTAAAATTGAGTACAGGGTGGCACAGTGCGTATGATCACATTTTAAATTGTTACCATGTGCTTAATAATAGAACCAGGCGATTGAAATAAAGAAAATTTGCTAGCAAAAATATGGAAGTTTACTGGACATAAGTCAAATATTTAAGTGTGGAAGATAATATCCGATAAATGACGTCCTTGTAAAATTCCACATTCACATTATTCACACGACCAAGAAAAATTTGACGCATGCGATCCATGAACACTTGTGTGTGCAGTGGCTCCATCTTGTTGAAGCCATATGTGGAACAGTATCCATTTCGTTATCCTTTGAATAGGGGATGAAAAATCGGATTCCCTGAAGAGATGTTAGAGAATAAGATGCGCAACTTCGCCGAGCCCCTCTAAGAATGTGTAAATCAACAAGGCGTCATTTAATTGATCGGACATTATCTTCCACACTTAAAAAATTGACTTATGTCCAGTAAAGTTCTACATTTTTTCTTGAAAATTTTGCTTTATATCAATCTCCTACCTCTAGTATTAAGCATATGATGACCATTTAAAATGTGGTTATCTGCGATGCGCCACCCTGTACATTGTAATTCAAATTATTTTGTAATGTGTCATTACATCATTCAGTATATTATGTAATATACACAGTCTTGTTTATAATTTTGTTTTGGAGAGTATTACTTCCTACAGCTTATTATTATCACTCGGTTTATGTTATCACTCCCAGGAGTCCCAAAGTGATCACATTAAGCGAAGCGCACTGTGTTTCTTAAATAAAGATAGATTTACCTAATTCTGGTTCTTTGCCTTCGAGTGCACAAAGAGCTGATCCTTTGATAACAGGAAGGTTGTCACCATCAAATCCCATTTCAGACATGAGCTCACGAATTTCCATTTCAACTAAATCAACCATTTCTTTATCTGCAGCATCCACCTGAATAATATTTAATAAACTTTTAAGTATGCATGATTGACCACAAGCAATAATTTAAGAAAAGAAGCTATTAGTAAAACCATCACATAGTTCATCCTTATTTAGAATGAGTGTATATGATAATCACACCTTATTTATAAAAACAACAATGTGGTTGATGCCAATCTGCTTTGCAAGGAGAAGATGTTCTCTTGTTTGAGGCATTGCACCATCTGTAGCAGCTACAACAAGTATGGCACCATCCATCTGTGCAGCTCCTGTGATCATGTTCTACAAAAAATAATTAAATATTAATAACACAAGTAAGTAGCTAATTTTACTTTAAGATGTATGAAATGCAGGGTTTATAATTAACCCTTTAATGCTTTGTGACCCAGATACATGCTGCGGAACCACAAACAAATTACCGTAAACGCCCAAAATTAACAATTGCAAAAAAACTGTTTCTTCTTAGTTAGTTCTTAGTGGTGCATATGAGACCCCTAAAAAAATAATATAAATATTATATAACCCTTATATATAACCATCATACTTCAAGCCAGAATCATATAAAAGTGTGTGGTACACATACGTGATGCACAAAGTGTCAAGGTCAATGATATTTACTACTTGATTTCTTTTGCCCAATAGCATAGGGGAGCTCACAGGGATTAAATTAAATTAGGTAATGCTAATTTAATTAATCGTTCTTTTACTAATGTTAGGAGTATATAAAATATTGAAACACAATTTAATAGGCAGTAACAAATGTGATTACGTCCAATAAGCGTGTATGACCACAAATCGAGCTGAACATTTATAAAGATAAAACTAAAATGATAAACAAAAGTTTCTCAAAAAATCAAAAATTAAGGTTGTAGATTTAATGAACTAAAGCCGAACAAATATACCTTGGCCAATAGACACAATATATTTGATGGAACAAAAACCTTATTTTAGTAAATAAAAACACCTTGAAATACATTAACTTATTATTAACTAAGTAATTTAAACAATAAACTATTACTTAGCAAAAAATAAGATAGGAATAATAAAAAAAAAAAAAAACAGGTAAAAAAGCTTGGTCAAAACAATGTAGAACTTGTTTACACTAGAATTGGCAACCAACTGGAAGGTTACGAACACAATGTGGCACAATGAGGGTACACATGCTCTATTTTTTTGTATTTCTGTGTATATCCGTGACGAATCAACTTTATACATAGATTCTGAAGACCCTTTACTATTAATAGGACATTGCAACACAAAATAAGTGGATTGGGGTTTATTGGGAGTGTGGTACACATAGGGACTACAAAGCATTTAGAACATGGAGATTTTTTTTTACCCAGCCTTAAAGGGTTAGATATTGAACAATAAAATAATATAAATACCTTAATATAATCTGCATGTCCTGGGCAATCAGTATGTCCATAATGACGGTTATCAGTTTGATATTCAACATGGGCAACATTGATAGTGATACCTCTTGCCTTCTCTTCAGGTGCATTGTCAATATCAGCATAATTCTTTGCTGCAGCTAACTTCTTATCAGCCAATACTAACAAGAAAAAAATTATCTAGTCAATACTTAAATTAGTATTCTTAATTAGTTTGTAGTCAAAAAAACTCAGTACTCTTATAGAAAAGGGCCCCCTTTTTGTATAGGAAATATACAGGAGAGTTTATATCCCTTAGTCTAACTACCTATTAAGACAAAGGGATATTCAGTCTAATATCACACTTTTATACATAAAAAAAAGTGTGTTTTCGGTTGTCCGAAAGTATATTAGATTAAAAAAAAGTGGGGGGCCCTTTTTTTCTATAAAAGTGCCAAAAACTCTATAGCTAATATTTAGGTTGTTGTAGTGTATCTGGGGCATCATGTATAGAAATGAAAAAAAACTGGCACATATAATTAAAGTCTTTTCACTAGATTGATCAAAAATGCACCAATTATGGATACTTCTTCATTTCATAAGTTTTCTCTAAATACATTTCCATCTTCAGTCCTCTATTTTGAGACACAGCTGTATAAAGGTTGATTTTGCGAATCTTGGGCATATGTATCTGTCATAGATTAACTGGGCTTCGATGTAGCGTATCTGGTTTTTCGAGAGAGTATGAAATGAAAAAGTATACATAAGTAATGCAATTTTTATCAATATACAGGAAACACTTTAATTATATATGCACTATTACTTGTCAGTTTTTCTATTTCTATAAGTGATGCCCCAGATACTCTACATCAGTGGTTTTCAACCTTTTTTTAATGGTGGCACCCTAACTTGGTAATTTTTTTCTCGTGGCACCCTTATTTCTGTTATACATTGATTTGTTAATCTTTATTTAGATATTATGTATTACAGCGTTGCCTATAATTAATTTATAATGTTGTCACCATGGAGACAAAAATAAACAAATCATTCTCTTCGTTCTCTACAACACGATTGACTTTTTATTATAATTTAAGTTCTAACTAATAATATAAAATAATGCTTATTAATATACTACAATTTCTTAATTCTAGTTTAAACAAGTAAAGCTTAATAATTTTATTGAAATAATTTTTTTAAAAACTAAGCTTTTATTCGTATTCTTCTCAGCAAACCCTTTTATTTGATACCCATATCAAGTGCGTGCTTAAAAAATAACTGGTCCACCATCTTGGGCTGTCCGCCATTTTGGATTTAGAATGACGTCACTTAGCAAACCATGCATTGTCATTAAAACGTGTATGCAAAATTTCAATACAAACGGTTGAGGACAACTGCTTCAAAATTCAGTTGCAAGATTTGACCCGAACATACATACATATATACAAACATTGCAAGGTAAATAAAAGAAATACATGTAGAACATTTTCTTCTATACCTACAGACATGTCACAAATTCGCCTGCTAATTGTATTATCAGAATGGGGTTTTTAACTTCATCGCCAAAAAGATTCTTCACTTTAACACAGCAAGCAGGAAGAATAAGTTTTTCTGCATCAGCAGGGGCTTCATGTTTTTTGCAATTAGTTCAGCTTTGATATTTCACGGCACCACCCCTGAGGTGTCACTACGGCACCCCGGTTGAAAACCACTGCTCTACATCAACCAATATTATTTAATACTTACTAATGGTCGACCAAGAAGTTATTGAAATCTGAGGAGTGTGCTACTCCTTGTTGTTTTTGCATCATGTATAGTTAGTTTTAAATCAAATAGACCGGTGTCAAAATATTATTCTGTTTTTATTTTGATTAATTGTAATGGAGAGCTGTCATTTAGAAAATAAAAAAAAATATCAGCACTGGACTTAAACGACTTTGGTAATATTCAGGAGTTCCAATTTTAAATAAAGCTAAGTTTACAGTTATTTTTGTGCCATCACTTCTTGGTAAACCTTTAGTTGTAACCATTTTAGTTGGTTTTATTTTTAATTATTGGTTTTTGGCTCTTTGAAATATAATCACCATGATTAAATTCTTAATAATTTATGTTTGGTTTAATATACTAATTATGAGTACAAGTATGCTTTACCTTTTGTAATAGCAGCTGTAAGTGTTGTTTTTCCATGGTCTACATGTCCTATGGTTCCAACATTACAATGAGGCTTGGTTCTCTGGAATACTTTCTTCTCAGTAGCATAATTTCTTAAAGATATTTGGATCAGTGGAGCAGTGCATTTCCTCACTTGCCAATTCCTGCCCTGTAATAGAAGGAATAATAATAAGTAGCACTTCAATAATTATCTTTCTATATTAATAAAAAAGTTTTTTAAACAAAGCAGCCCAGTGAGAAAAATACATACTAAACTGTTCGCTAAACAAGGTAGGAGGTCTTTCAAGTCCCTCTCCCCACCAAGGAAAGAGGGGGACTTGAGATTTATGACCGTTTAGAAAAGGAAATAAAGGAAGACCTCCCTTGACTGCATGGAAGCGTATGCATATCTTTCAGCCAATCACATTGTTGAGCCAGCAAGAGCACACTTCTATAGATCATTTTCTTCTCTCCAATCTTAGATCATAAATGAGATTATGCGAGTCATTGTAAACTAAACTCCTTAATCTGGTAATGTATCCATCACATGTCTTTTAATTCATAAGCTCAGTGAAATGCCCTACACTTTTATCTCCACCTAGGGCTGCCCTGTAACACTGATGAAAGAGGAACAAACCCCCCCCCCCCAAGTAGTGAATTTGCCGAGTACTGGCTGTACAGTGGTACCTTTCCAGGGATGGACAATAAAGCAAGTAGAAGTAGGGTGCAGAACCCCCAAGTTCTTATTAATCTAAAGCAAGTTATGAGAGCTCCAGTTCTCAGCATTTGAAACTAGACATAATACAAGGTTAGTATCTTGTACGACGAACAGATCTCTGAATTTCTAGTGAAAGAATTATTTCCTCCCAGATCCTAACAAATTCTGTAAAAATTGTTAGCTCAGAGACAATTCCAAAAACTCTTTAACAGAACTATGTTTAAAATTAAGCTTTTAAAGGTATAGTACATTTCAAACTTTGTATAAATTGTCATCAATTATTTTATTGTCATACTCACATATAATCGAATAGCTGAATGGTGAACAAGACGTCTTATCGCCTGGCTAGTAACTAGAACATTAGATTATTATAATTACCAAGCTTAGTTACAGTTAATATAAATATACATTTTTGGATGGTATAACACGTCCACCTTATAATCTAATTTGTTTACTTTTCTACATCTATCAGTCAGTTAAAAATATACATAGAATTCGTTTTGCATTTGACATAATTCTCTTGTTTCCTTGTCAATATTTGTTTATAGATTAATCTAAGTTAATAGTGATCATTCTCCAAGTCTACCCGCCACCTCAAGTACCTCCACAACAGGTGACCCCCGACTAAGAACACATCTTCAACAGAAAAAAAAGTGTTAACTAAATTTTCTTCAAGATGTCAACATCAGAAAACTGAAGTCAACAACCAAGGAGTTCAACATACATCTAATTTTGAACTAGGTGAGTCCTCAAACGTTTTACTTAATAGAGTTAGTGTTAAAGTCCCTTCTTTTTGGAAAACAAGACCACATCTCTAGTTTTTACAATTAGAATCCCAATTTGTCACAGCAGGGATTACGGTGGAAACAACTAAATTCCATATGGTCGCAGAAGCCCTCGAAAATGGATGTTATGGCACATGTTGCTAATGTACGCCACCCCACCCTCGGTACAGCCATATAAGGCGCTTAAAAAAAGAATCATTGAGGCAACATCAAATCAGACAGCTCCAATAACGTTGACTTAGGAGATAAGAAACTAAGTCACTTACAACGACAAATGAGGGAACTCACTGGGACAAAGGTTAGTGATAACTTTTTACGCACTTAGTGAACGCAATGTACGCCCACACAAATTCAAACTGTGCTCTCGGTCAGTGATAACACTGATTTAACAAAACTTTCTCCTCTTGCTGACAAAATTATGGAGGTAACAACTAGTAAAACAAAAGTTAGTAGAACAACTACACAACCCACTACCTATAAAAAAATGAAAACTCACAAAAACCACAAATATTTGCTTTAACTAAGAAAATAAACGAGCTTGCTTTGCTGGTTAAGTGGAACGTGGTCAAAACAAATTGTGTTGATGCTGCAGCTGTCCAAGGAAAAGATGTGCCCCTAACAAGGAAGGAAAAAAGACTTGAGCCAACAAACATCAGGATCAACTACTCCACTCTAAGTTTGGAAAAGACGCACGCAAGAGCAAGAGTTTACAACCATGTTCATATAATAAAAAAAACTAGAAGGCCCGTCCCTCGCGGTGATGGACAAAGCGAGCCAGACATCAAGCCTTTGTATCACTGTCATAGCGACAGGCTGGAAGTACCTAGATACAGGAGCAGATTTATCGGTAATATCCGCAAACTGCTAACGGCTCCGAAAGAAAAACCTATGGTGGCATCCACTTAGCAGTCAACCTCGATTTACGGCGGAATTACACGTGGAACTTCCTAGTTGCTGTAATAGCAGAATCAATTCGGGGGCCGATTTTCTCTCGCACTAAGGTATAATAGTAGATCTAAAAAACAGATAAATCGTCGACGGACTAACACAGATAGCATCTAAGGTCGCGGTCTTAGAGGGTAAACCAATTGTCATCAGAATGATTAAAGAAGAGAGCATCTATTATAGCATGCTAAAGACCGAATTTCCTAAAATTATAAAAGATCTTTTTACAAAAGAGGTTTAACACCACCATCACATGCCTGAAAAACTTCAAAATTTAAACTATTTGCCTAGTTGGCCCAACATTCTCAAATTCCAAATCCAGTGCTCTCATTGGCTCCCCTCCACATTTTTCAATTTTCCCACACTGTATATATATTATACGAGAAAGTAAAAAACAAGGTTAAGATTTATAATTCGGTGTTCAAGCCCTTAACAAACTGTTTTGTGTAGGTTATTCTTTCATTTCAGTGACAGGTGAAGTATAATTGATAAATTGATTCAGGAACTTAATAAGTGAAGATGAGAATATAAATAAACAGCGCACTTGGAAACATTCAAAATCTGTTCAAAAAAATAACAAATGTACTTAGTACCAATTTAATGTAAAAACAAAATCTCGAAATGTAATGCAACCATTAACTGTAGAAATATATTTAGTATATATCAGTATTTAATGATCATTTAAGGGTCCAAAATCAATTTGGGTGGTGTTCAAAACCTCAGTATGTTAAATAATATATTCTCAAATATATTATAGCACGGGCCGCACAGTTGAATTGTAGACTGAAGACTAACCAATAACATTAGCAATTGCATAACATGAACAATAAAATATTATATATCAATCTAGTCAACAAACTTTAGTACTTAAATACCAATTAATATACTTATTTTAAATATCTAAGGACGAAAAACTTAGTAAGGGGTACTTTAACTGACCGGTATAGTTAAAGAAAGTACACTTATTAAAATGTTATTTGTAAAAATATATCTATATTGTTGATACCTGGTAAACATATTAATCTCGCAGTAGCCAAAACGCTCATTATTAACTAAAATATAATCGACACAATAGTATAAAAAGTATTAAAAAATGTTCACGTTTCTTCAACAATTTTTTTCTTATGATATGAAACCTCACAATATATAAATAACCTATTTCCTTCTTATCAGTGTTACCTAGAAATTGGTTTCATGAAATTGCAAAGTTGCATTTGCACCAAAATAGCCAGTGTTAAAAAAAACTGTTTAATTGTATAAAAAATTAAAAAGGCCTAGTTTTTATTTGAAGTAATTGATAAATTTATGTTTTAATATTGCTTCAAGTTTTATAATACTATTAAATAATTTATTAGATTATCATTTGTAAATAAAATTTAGTCGGCTGCAGGTATTGATTTGTTTTTGAGCAATGTGGCCCTTTTCCATATTTGAGCAATGTGGAAAAGGGGCATTAGAATTTAAACTGTTAAAAGACTGCAAGGATCGAAACTCTAAATATAAACTTATTCAAAGTTAAAATAAATATTTCCAGTAGGTTAAAACAACAAGGATTTTATTTTTGATAAGAGTAAAATTGCAAATTATAAATCTCTTTCGACAACCATATAGAATAATCTTGATTTTTGATATTTTTTAATACCATATGCTTTTGTTATAGGAAGGACTTTATTTTTTATATGGGTAAAATTATTTTGCTTCCGAGCTAACCGAAAGGTGGCGGAAGCATGTAAAGATTCTGTAAAGCGAAATTACCTTTATGTCTCCGATTTCAAAAATTCCTAGCCAGCAGTCCGTTTCAGGGCTTATATTAAGTTAACGCTACGGTCGAGAATCGCTTGGCGGGACAACTTTGTTTAATTTATGCACTTAGGAGATTAAAAACAGTACAGTACCTTTGTCAATCATTACATTTGTATGATTTAAACATTTGAGAAATTATATATGTATGATTTGTTCATAGGAGAATTGATATCCCTTTGTCCAAAAAATACGTTGGAGTGAGGCCCCGCCATCTTTTCTATAAACCGGAGCGTATTCTTAAGATTTACCCGTTTCAGACATTAGGAAACATTTTTGGTCTCGTGTCAGTCTGTTGTTCAACATTTTTGCAAACCACCATATCTAAACTACTCGACCGATTTTGATCAAATTTGGATAGTAGGTCACGCCATTGTTGGTACCCATTTTGCTCATGCGCACAAAGTTATTTTAATTAACATTTAACATTAATTTTCAAAAACATTAATTTTTTTTCACATTAATTTTCAAAAACTTATTGGATGGTTTGTTGAAAGTAGCTCTAGAAACAGATGATGGTCCCATATTTATTTATACCGTCTGAGTTACTTAAATATTGCTTAATTGGTCCTTTTATTCGTGTAAAAAGAAAAAACTATAGTGAGTTTAAAGGGGGGGGGGGGGGGATAAATAAATTATATAATAATAGGTCGCACAAGCATAACTGCATAACATGATAACATTACGGGATAGAGCACAAGGAAACTATGCGTCACACTTATTTTCAACTTATTTTTGTTAGCTTTTCTTGTCCAATGTACCAAAATTAAAACAATTATATTTCTATTTAATTAGTTCTGACCAAATTCATTAAATAATTCAATGCGTGAATATTCTTTGTAATGATATATCTTGTGTTACAGTCAGTGCGGCTAATTCGGATTGTACGTGCCCTCGAAATTTCTTTGAGGTGGACCTCTACCTGGTTTATATACAGGAGGGTTGTTTTACTTCAGAAAATGAGCGGAGCACCGCAAAGCGGAGCGGCTATTGAAAATTCAAGGGTACACAAAATTAAGGTTTTTAAAAATATGCGGGATTTTATCACCTAACCTCAAACCCAAAATATCGTAGGTTAAAAAAAAAAATCTTATACTTAAAATTGTAATGTATAAACATTAATTAACATTAAAATTTAATTAAAATAGGATAGAGAGAAAAATATAGAAGCATCATTTTCTTTTATTTCAAGGAGGATAATTTCACGTTTTCTCGCAAGGCTACCCCCCCCCCCCCCCCCCCCCCCACTCTCTTCAACAAACAAAACTCTGTATTGACGCCGACGCCGCCCAAGCCCCACGCGCTCTCCTTTTTACTTTTTACTCGTCCTCTTCCCCCCTCCGGCCTTCACTTGAATTGTTGAATTCTGTCTCTTTCTGTTCTGGTCTGCTCTGCTACTCGGCACCGCCGTCGTCCATCTTGGCTTTCTATCTCTCCCTTCCGGGTAGTCGTCGGCTTTGGTTTCTCTATTTTTTTTGTGATTATAATTTTTCTTTTTACTTGATCACTCTCTGACCACCATTCACCATGTCGTATCGAAATACTAGAGGTAATAGTACAATATTAATTCAAATAATAACTATGTTAAGGAGCTAAGTTAGATTTCTGATAACCTATAACAATTAGACTATCGTTGTTCACTGCTTTTTTTAGTTATTTTTCATTGCATTTATCTCTTTTTTTTAATTAACTGTTTTGTTAAAATCATACCAATAATATTATAATTGTAGGACGTTATGGAACCAGGAGTACCGCTGATAGTTATAGCCCGGCTTACACCACCCAGGCGGGCTATCAACCTAACTCTAACAACCAGAACTCGACTCCGCAGACTCCTTTCAGCCAACGATCACAGGTTAATATGAAAAAATTGTTTCGATTATTATAGATTACTTTGAGGTAGATACCTCGTTTTCTATTTCCACAGGGTTTGTGGTAAGTTTAACCATAGTTCCCCAAAGGTGGAAAATCGATAAAGGGCTTACAAGGTGTAGTTGTTTAATTTTCAATTGTGCCCTCTTTGAATTATTAAGACTATTTAAATTTGGATTTATGTTAACTTTTATGTCGAAAGAAACTAGTTTCTATTAGCATAATATAGTAAAATTGCATCCAATGTACATTTTTATTTCCATATGTGCATGGTTTATTTCCTGAGTTACATCGCGATTCGTGTTCTTATTCCGGCATTTATTGATTCATAATGGTTGGGTGTGATGTCCCTTTATTGCTTACACCCTTTAGATAAGAATATTTCGACCTACATAAGTTGAATTTGTACGTGAATAATGGTCAATTAAGATTTGTTTTTTCACCTGAAATAACACTTAAAAAACTATCCCATAAACACTTTACTACTTCTTATTTTCAATTTACTCTTTATTATTTTGTAACCATTACTTACTTACTATGCCATGTTGTAGTTTATATATGCTCCTACTTGTCAACATTACAGTCCCAGGTGGGCTTTGGCCTCCCTCAATATACCTATTTTTTACGCTCTGCATATTCTCCCATTAGGTATGATTAAACCTGAAAATACACTCCCTAAGTGCTTTCCAATTCCTGTATCCATCTTTTCCTTGGTCATCTCTTTTTTTTAACAATTCTTATCCATAGCAATCTTATATTTCCACTCAGTTTAGGCTATTCCGTTTATTTTTAATTGTTGATCTGCGTAAGTTTAATTATAGATATCTCTCTTTGTTATTTTATTACGGGAAGTTTCAAATAAATTTTATTGAGGCACATCAAAATATTAAAACTGTAAACGTATGAGAGTTTTTCATCCTTATGCTGGTCAATATGTAAACAATTCAATGAAATTCACTGATGAGTGATCCTGGTCTCTAAATTCAGTTAGTTATTTATTAAGCAAGTGAATGAGAATCAATTTAAAGATATTATTTAATATAGTTCAACAATGCCATTTAAGTTCACTAATCAATTTCTTTCATTAACCCTCTTGAGTTGATATGCTTATGAGTTATGAAGTCTTAAGGCTCTACCCCTCTTTGAGGTTAGAAAAATCATTAAATTGAAAATTTTTATAGTTCTAAGCAAGATATCAAAAATCTAATCACAGGCTTCATTAAAATTAGGAATGAAGCCTGTGATTAGATTTTTGATATCTTGCTTATAACCAGTATAATTTTAATTTTACTGTTTTTCCTAACCTCAAAGGTAAGAGCCGTAAAGAAAAGATAAGTGTCTTAGGATATGAAGCTATCAGTCACTTTTTGTTACTTTTGAGTTTTTAAAGATGTAAAAGAACTGGCTTTTTCTGGTGAAGATTATATTAGAAAGTGTAAAGCCACTGAGGGAGTTAGCCGTACTGATAGAGTTTGTCTTTTTGTTGGACCAGTGGCTGTGAAGCCAGAGCTAAGCCAGTATTGCGGAGGAGTATCACTCCAGCCTAAACTGATAGTTATATTTGTCCTCCCTCGCCTCCTCACATTAAAACTATGACCATTCCACAACTAGGCCTTACCTCAATACAATTATGCTTGTACTAATTTAATTTGTAATGTTTTGTCATAAGTAATTATCAACAAGAATGAAGTTATTATGATTCTAATAATTTCAGTTATTTGTTTTTATAATTTTTCTACAAACCATGTTTTATGAGTTCATTAGACTGTTTTGTAGTTCATGTTATGATTTATTGTGGAAAAGCCAAGTTGTGGATGGTCAGTATTGTAAGAAGAGGGGCAAGCGTAGGTCCACTAGGCTGGTTTGACAAGGCTGGTGTAATCTCACCGTTATGAAACAAGTGCTTTAGCATTCTGTGCGTGTTAGCAAGCTACAGCTGTCAAACAAGAGTATGAAACTCAGCAGATGAAAAGAGATGGATTTCAAGCTGACAGCTCGGCTCCCTCTGCTGCCACTACCACTTCAACAACCGCCACACCACAGACAGGATCCAAGGCACCAGCTGATGAAACTCCTATGGTCCAGGACGCCGATGATAAATCTGCTGACAAACCATGGAAGAAGAGGAGTATGTTATTTCCATTTAATTTTCTACTTTTATCAGATTAAAAATTAAGTATTATGTTAATAAAGTTAAACTATTTGTTTACTACTACTACTGCTGCTCTGTTTTGAAGAATATAGGTTTCTTCAACCTTTGTACAGTTCCTCTGTATTACTACCAACCTAGGCTAGGCGCAAATTGAGATTTGTGTGGGACGACATGTGTGTGCCACTATAGTCTCGTGGAGATCTGTTAACTGAGATGCAGTTTTCTAGTAGACTCTTACAGCCACACACGTGTGAAATTATAAAATCTGTTAACTTTCTTATATACAACTACGCAATTACTTTGTTCAGTGTTTTATATTTGTTGGTTTGTGGTTCCTTTTAATTATATTGAACATTTTATAAATAATTCCTTTCCGGAGGGTATCAAACTCAACCTCTTACTTTTTGGAACCTTAGCAATTTCTTGGGAACTAGATTTTTCCCGGGAATCAACTTGTATGGCTAAAATTAATTCCTTGATTTCGCATTGGGGTATGATTTTTGTGAACATGTATGCCCAATTTAATCAAAACTGGTTCAGTAGTTAAGGCTACACTGATTGAAACTGATTAAATTTAAAAATCGAGACTGATCATTTTCAATTAAACTAGAATAAGTGTAAAAGCAAACTTATTGAGTGTGATTTTGTTGATCTTCATTCTCAATTAGCCAAAACTAAGAGTTAACCCTTTTGCTGAGGGGGACTCTGAGTGGAACAGTACCCACAGGTGCGGGACCATTCTACACAAAAAAGTCCCTCAGTGCAGAATTGTTTTACTCCTGCACCACTTTTGATACTAATTTTCTCATTTTATTTTAACTTCCTCATGACATTTAATAATAATATGTTTTTATAACATAATGATTGTTACATATTTTATTCTGTAAAAGTTTTTTATTATTAATTGTTAGGTGTATATAATAATTTTTATTAATATACATACTCAAGTAAAAGAAAAAATATAAAATACAGATCTTTATACTTATTATAAGGGTTGTAATATAAAATAAAACTTGAATTATATCTTTATTAATTAGCTATTGACATACATAACCAAGTGGGGTGACAGTGTGGCCCGATGGCATAAAGACGTTGAGAAGAAACTAAGTAATTTATCATTCGCTATTTTTATTTCTTATGTCGTAAGCAGAATTCCAATAGACCAATAAACAATGCAAGTCAAACATATACTGCCAATTGGTATGGCACATAGCTTCCTCGCATCCTATCCATGTACTTTATTGATTTTATGCTTTTACAAGCCACTATTGTCTAATTGTTTCCCTCGTTTTTTTTATTCTGTCAAAATTGTTTTCATTTTTTACATGAATTTTAGTATCAATTTAGCAACATCAATTTAGTTCAAATTAATCTGGGGCTATCTGCGGGTTACTTTCGACACACTATAAAAGTTTCATTCAAATCAGATAAGTACTTTTGAAGCTATAAGTGTAAATAAATGTATGTTTGTTTGCATGTGGAAGAGAAACAAATATGCGCAGAAGGTTGAAACTTATATGGGACCAACAATGGGCTAATTATGGCCTACCACCTAAATTTCATTAAAATTGGACGTGTAGTTTTTAAGATATGTTGGTTCGCCAAAATTGAATGACAGACAGACACGGAACCAAAAATGTTCCCTGATGTCTGAAACGGATTTCTGTCTTGGAATTTTTGAAATCGGAGACCTAAAATTTTTTTGTTATTCAGAACGATCACATAGCTTCTGTTACCTTCGGTAAGCTCGGAAGCAAAAATGTAAACCAAATCGAAATAAATGAGAGTTATGTGTTAAACAGAGTGAATCAATTATACAACTGAATACTATGGTTTTTTTACTTTTGCTAAATTGATACTTTAATTCGTGTAAAAACTCAAAACAATTTTGACAGATAAAAAAAAAATGGGAGTAACAATTATACCAATTTATTACTGTCTAAAAAATGCGAGTCAAAAATACTGTCTAAAGATGCGAGGAAGCTATGTGCCACACCAATTGGCAGTCTATTTTCTTTATCTTTAGGGCAGGAGAATACTATGGATTGTTATTATACTGGGATAACCAACCCTACGCCCCTAGGTAGTGAGAGACTAAACTCACCTGTAAAGGGGATTGACCTGGGAGATTCGCAATTTTTCTAGGACTTCCTTTTTTTTAAATAAATGCCAGAGGTGTAATCTAATATGATGAGTACAATGAAGGGTGGGTTGATATTGTGAAGGCAAAGAAAAACCCAAGTATTAGTAGCGGAACCTATGAAGGGGATTGATCTCAAGTGCTACGCATTTCTTTAGGAATTATATTATTTTATTATAAATAAAATGGGGGTAGTGTTATCTAGCGGCCATGTGAACAACATAATAATACTATAAAGAATCACTTGAGACTGCTAGTAGCATCTAAAAATATCCCTGACACAGCTCCATTCAAAACATTTGCATGCCGGCTGTAACCGGCATCAGTATTGGTAGCATAATTTTCTCATGCTAGCATCAGCATTAGTGGCACTAGTTTCTCATGCCGGCTATTACCGGCATCAGCAGCGAATGGTTTAATATGTTCAGTTTATTGTTAAATTAATCTACCTAATATCAATATTACATCCCTTGTTAATAATAAAATTCACAAACCTAATTAGGGCTTTGTACAGTCAAGTTATTTTTTTTTATTTTTTTTTTTATAAAAAGCCCTCTTTCATTTCTAACTGAAGATTATGCTTGAAATGTTTAGTCAAACTGCAAAAGCATGTATTTTATTATAGTATTATTTTTTAATTTTGAATACATTACTGACTATTCTAGCCATTCACCCTGGAAAATAATCTTTTAATGATAATTTTTCTCCTATCGATTGGCTGAAAGTAAAAGGATCTGACTAACGAAGCACTTGTTATTATTGTGAATACATTTTTGCCATCCATATAGTATTGATGTTTCTTGTGTCACACAACATGCTATCTTTTTAATCATTGCAATTATAATAATGATAAGAAATGTCTAATGTATGAGTATGATAGAACAATTGAAAGATTCAATGTTTTTGGGGTTACAAGGAATTTCATAATTGTAAATTATTTATTTGAAAGACCTTTTTAAATAATTTTTAAAATTTTAGTTGTTTTGTAGACAGAAACCTTATTTATTAACTTCATTATAACTTGTAAAATGCATAAATTCAAATATTAAATTAAAAAAATAAGTTATTTTAATGATTTACCATATTTTAATTTTAGATATGAGAGGGACTCTAATGCATTTTAAATTAACATGTGAAGGAATTCAATTAGTTAAACTAACATACCTGGTGCTTAAATCTGTGTTTTGAGTCCTTTTCCAATTTCACAATTTCCCCTAATTGTTCAAGGGAAGACCACATTCTGTTGGATATTAAATCCAACCTTTCCCTTACACTGCAAGAAGTATCTCCGGGAATGTTAAGTTCCTGGTAGTACTACTTGTTTATTATCAAATCCAAGTAACAAGAGTATTACATACAATACAGTAATACCCCAGACTTACGTAATAGGCGGGACCATGAAGTATACTGTTAGTCAAGGAATGTTCTTAGATGAATTCTTGACTGGATCCTTGTCACTAAGGAATATATGGGGTATGTAAGTAATAAATTTGATTGGAAAACATTTATAATTTATAAAATCATTTAATATGTATGTACTCACTAAGTATTTTTAAAGAAACAAAATAAAACTAAGAGATAAAAGAGTATTAGAACAAAACACAATAAAATAGTCTAAAAAGAAATATAATATGGGACGAAACTCCTTTCACAAATAAAGTCCAATAAAGGTTACTTCTGTACAATAATGAAAGTAGTTATGGTATTTTTATCTGTTTTGGTTTTAACTTCGCTTCCATATAAATATATATTGATGCAGAAACACATAACCTTACTGATATATCAAAATCAATTTAAGTTGTAATATATCACTCTTTAAATATAAAATTATTTCAGGGTAGCCACAGACCGGGAAAACCGGGAATACCGGGAAAAGTCAGGGAATTTCGGCCGACAGGGAAAAGTCAGGGAATTTTGTCATAGGTCAGGGAAAATCTGCAGGCAATTAAAATCATTATTTCATAATTTTAAAGCACAGAAACCTTAACTTTCTCGAAATTTCTTATAAAAATAAAAAATGCTGTATTTGGAACAAAGGCAGAAGGATTAACAACCTCTATACTTAAAAATTATATAAAAAAATCGGTCAAAGACAACTCAGACAAACTTTCTCATATACGAGTTCATAATTACTTAGCCCAGTGTTTTCCTAGTTTTCCTATGTAGATTTAATTATTATGGAACATTTCATCAAGATTTATCATAAAAATAACTTCTCCTGGGCAGGGAATCGAACCCGGGCTCTCTCCGTCCACGTTTAAAGCTATTTTCTGTGGAACTTGATTTTTCCCGGGAAAACGGCATATATTGTTAGATTCGTATTTAAATGGACTACATTTTAGAATTTTTTTTATCAAAATCGTCGGAACCGTTTTCGAGAAATCATATTTTTTCAGAGTTTTTGGGGTGTAGCGCCCCCAAATTTAGAGCTAAAATTCATTTCTCGATATCGCCTCGGGGTATGATTTTCCTAAACATGTGAGCCAAATTTCGTCAAAATCAGCCCAGTAGTTTAGGCTCCAGGTGTCTGCAAAGACAGACATTTTTTAAAAACCACTTTTTTGGACTCAGGGGACCTCAAAACGTGTAAATCCATCAAAATTGTATTTTTGCGCCATCACAATACTTTCTCTTTTATATGAGAATGTAAAAATACGTGAATTGTTACTTTCTAGGATAATAAGAAAAGGTTACGATTAGTTTATCCTTTTTAGCGTTGAACAGGAAAACGCTTAACAGGAAAAACCGGTGTGGACCCAACAAAATACTAGTTTTCACACATAATTTACTTTTTCATTAAAGAAGAAGTATTGCAATGGCGCGAAAATTCGATTTTGATATTTCGATGGATTTAGACGTTTTGAGGTCCCTTTTGTCTGTCTGTCGTCTCTGCAGACATCTGGAGCTCACTACCGGGCCGATTTTGACGAAATTTAGCATTCATATTCAGAAAAATCGTACCCCACGGCGAAATCAAGAAATGAGTTTTATCTTGAAATTTGGGGGCGCTACCCCCCAAATAACTCTGAAAAAACGTGAAAAAGAATTATTTCTCGAAAATGTTTTGATTAAGAAAAAAAAAAAAAAAAAAATTGTAGTCCATTTAAACTAACTTAAATCAAATTATAATTACTATTTACAACGGGAGACAGACAGAGAACAATAGGCTTCAGCACCGAGATTCGAACCACGGGCCTTCTTTTTTCCAGTAAAGACGCTCTACCAAATAAGCTATACTGAAGAATAATTTCCTTTGTCGATAACGATACCTAGTCCCGAATTTAAGCTTTCAAATTTTCAAGTCAACATTAACAACATAGAACTAGAGTGAGAAATAACGCTTGTAATTATAAAGTACCTAATTAGTACCTGTATCTAGTACAATCAATTAGAAATTCAATTTTTAAGTTTTTAGTAGTATTCATACTACGGAACGTTTAAATTTTAATTTAAATCAAATTATTACTACTATTTACAACGGGAGACAGATAAAGGAGGCTCGTGGTCGAATCCTGGTGCTGAAGTCTATTTTTCTCTGTCTGTCTCCCGTTGTAAGTAGTAATTATAATTTGATTTAAATTAAAATTTAAACGTTCCGTAGTATGAATAGGTACTACCAAAAACTTAAAAATTAAATTTACAAATCTAACGATGTAAGCCGTTTTCATGGGAAAAATCTAATTCCTGAGAAAATAGCTTTAAACGTCCGCGTTTAAGAGAGAGGTTTAGGAGAGAGCCTGGGTTCGATTCCCCGCCGAGGCGAAGTTATTTTTATGATACATTTTGATGAAATGTTCTATAATAAATACATTTTTCTACGAAAAACATGAAAACTAATATATGAAAAACATTGGGCTAAATAATTATCAACTTGTATATGTATTCTATTTTAGCTTGATGATCTTTAACTTTTTAAAGGTAAATTTTGTAAAATAAATATCGATGATGGTCAGGGAAAACCTGAAGTAGGTCAGGGAATTTTGTCAAGCTTTATTAGTGGCCACCCTGTATTTGTTATTTCACAAGAAACAAAGTTACAGATTCACATTGGCAGGCAGCATGCACGTCTTTATATCAAATTTTGATGTATAAACACATTAAAAGGGAGGTTCCAAAGTTACAGAATCGACCCTCTGATTACTTTCAGCAGCAGTGTGAGGTGTTACTTAACTTAATTTACATAAGTCAGGGTATTACTGTACATTGATTAAGTTATAGGCATTTTGTGAGCTGGTAGTCAGAATACTGCATGTTGCTACTGTGTTATTTAAGTAAATTTATTAGGTTCAATATTTTGAGTTAAATACGTAATGTGATTTTTGTTTTAAATTATAAAACAACCTTTTATTTATTTATACTAATATAAACCTTACTTTTTCTTTTCCTCAGCATTCCAGAAACTGCCAAAGAAGGTGAAGAAGAAGCGTCTTAATGCTAAATTACGCAATCTTCTTGCACCTAAGAATGCTATGATGGTTCTGCACGAACTACATCCTGGTCTCTCATGTACTACCAATGAAGAAAATACTAACACTGGTCAGTCATCCTACACAGTTGTAATTGATGTAAGTATTCAATTATATTTATTTTATCCTTACCTTCTTAATAAAATGTTGCTTTTACTATTAAAAATTAATGTATTGTTTATAATCTGTCTTAAATTTATTTTATCATGGTTTCATTTCTCTATTAAAAATGGATTTTTTTATTATTATTATTACTACTTTTAGATTGACGGCAAACAATTTAAAGGACAAGGACTCTCTAAAGCTCAGGCAAAACAAACCGCTTGTGAAAATGCACTCAAAGCTGCCCTGTTTGAAAAGATGGCACAAGGAAATGTGAAACCTGGTAAATGTTAACTCTAAAGTATTTTTACATTTTATCTTATCAAGTAAAAAAAAAAAATAATAATAAAGACTATTGCTCTCTAATTTATAACTTTTGTCATAATTTAAGAATATTATTTCTCACAAAGGAATTAGTCCTTGATCTCAATAGTTTATGTTAATTTACTTTTACTATTTAAACATAAATCAAATTATAATTATTATTAACAACGGGACAGACAGAGAAAAGTAGACTCCAGCGCCGGTTACTAAAAAATCACACTTTATTCCTTATACACTTCAATGAAGTTACAGAAGAACCTTCATTATCCGTCTTCTGATTCACTGTCTTTCTTGCTTAACTGTTAGACACACATGCCGAGCGCACCCCTCTTCTTCAAATCCACGAGTTTCCCCACTACCCCAACCCACCCGCTGTGTGAACATGAAGGTACTACCTGTCAATTATTAAGCTCAAAAAGTCCTAGGATGAGCCAAGATATATTTTTAACTCTGGTTTGATGAAGTTTTTGTGTCCCTAGTTCAAAATAAGAATAATGTGAACTTTTTTCCTGAAATTTTCTCTTTTCTTTTTGATTCCTTGTCAGGGCTCCGGTTCCGTGCTTGACAGTTAATCAGTGTACTTCTTAAGTAGCAGCTTACCTTGGGTTATAACCTCTTACATGGTTATTTCCTCCTATTAACTGGCTTAGAGCAATGTAATATGATAATTCAAATGTATTATTGTGCTGAAAACTATTTGTCTTTGAGTGGCCCTTAATAGCTTTAAAAGTTAACAATTAGTATTCTATTTATTTTATAGTGTTTAATAGTAATGCATATTGCTTACACATACGTCATTCACATACTTATATATTATATGTGACATTGAAAATATATTTTTTATTTTTTCAGAAGTTGAGATTACTCAAGAGATGGACACAACTGAGACTGATTCAAATGTTGGTGCTAATGGTGAGTCAGCCGAGGGCAAGTCCAGGAAACCTCCAGAGGAAGATGATGTACCATGGGGTTCCCTTGCTAGCTATGCTCTGTTCAAACTCTTCTCTGAATGGCAAGCGCAGGGATACACACTTCCCACCGCTAATAAAATCCAACAGGTATGCTTAAATTCTTTTGTCAGTATTATAATTCTTAATAAATTAATTATTTCCTCTATTATTTGGCAAAAATTTACTAACCAAAATGTATAGTAAACATAATACTTTTTCCCAGCAACCCTCTCCTCCAGCCAACCATACCATGATGCCCATGAAGAAGATGCCACCTGATGCAAACCAAAGACACCCTGTTCAATTGTTGAATCAGTTAAGACCTCAAGCTCAGTATTTGGAGACTAGGGAAGGAAATCCACCCAACATGGTATTCACTTTCACCGTTACCTTTGATGGCCAGACCTTTACTGGAGTTGGTTAGTATAATACGAGTATTATTAAAAGCTATTAATTATTATTGGAATCATTGCATCTGAGTATGGGTTACTTATTTTTAGGGTTTAATAATTTTTAGGTGTGATTGTAGAACATTAAATTTTATCACTTAAACATATAGAAAACTATTTCTTGCTGGATAAATAAAATGGTCTTTAGAGAAAAATGAGCATCTTGTAATGTTCAACTAGTTAAAAAAAAAAAAAAAAAAAAAAATAGTTCAAGAAAAATCTTTATTTCTTAGGAATGGTAGAAAGGTTAACCCTTAATAACCTAGCGTTGCCATGTGGCAATAGCAAAACCCCCTCCCATTATTATTGTCTGGAGAGGTCCAAGTTAATATTAAACTTTTTGAATGTTAACATTATGTCAAAAGAAGGACTAAATTGATTTTTCATCATTAGATTTATTTGTTTGGTGCAACACGTATGCGACAAGACAGGTTTAAATAAACAGGTCAAGCGTGTGCTAGTCAGCACACAGCGAGGGTCCGTAGTTCACACTATATTATAGTGTTTAACTGTAAAGTGTATAAACAGTATTTTTTTAAAATGCTGAAAAGCTTACTTTGAACCATTCTAAGGGTCTGATATTCTCAAAACACACTCTGATAAAGTATTTTTTTGCCACTGAACCGGACTACAACCATATAAATACATTAAAAGACCATAATTATAAAAAAACGTATTTTGTCAATACAAAATAAAATAATATTTTTTTTCGAAATTTCCAAAAAGTGGTATCTTTACTTTTGGTCGAAGAATGTTCAGGAATTTTTTCAGATTTTTTGCACTTCACATAAGCGAGATAGAGGGGGGGGGCACATTTCACACCCACTTCAAACTTGCCTACGCTCGCCCTAACAAAGTTATATCCAAAGAATTATATATTTTTGTAATCAGCTCGACGTACCCTTTCATATGATACCCCTCACGGTGTCGAAAAAAAAAATAAAAAAAATTTAACCCTTAAGTTTTTTTACCCTAATTTTTTGAAAAATATTTTTTTTAAGTCGCTACATTTTAAAGTATGTGGGCAGGAACAAGACACATACATGCCAAATTTCAAAGTGATCGGACGAAAGGTGTAGCCGTGAGAGCACGCGAGAGGACAGACGGACAGACACACGCAGGAAAATATAAGGGTCCTTGGTTTTGCCTATGGACCCTAAAAATGGGTTATTCCAAATTTGTGACACAGAAAGAATTTTAATTTTTTAAATTAATTAATTAATTAAATAATTTTATTATTAGTAATGAAACTATTAGAATAAAGAGTGATTAAAAATATAAAATTATTTCAGTTTCCCAAAATTTAATTTACTGCCCTAAATTGAGCGTCAATTTGAAAGTTGCCATATGGCAACGCTAGGACATTAGCCTTACAGTTTTTTTCTAAGTCGTAATTTTATTTAGTCATATTTATATAAAAGATTTAATGTTTTTTTTGCCTAATGTTAATTTTTTATTGATTATTTTCCAAATATTTCTCAATTAGTCTCTAAATCTTGTAATTATTTTTGTTGAACAAGTATAATTAGTAAAAAATATGATTGGGCTATTCTTTTAAAAATAATATGTGTATAATAATATCTATATTTTTTTATTACAATTGAATAATACATATATACTTTAAAAGGTAATAACAAAAACACATGCATAAAACAAAAAATAAAAAAATAATTACATATTTTTACAGATAAAACAACGTGATACATAATACAAATAATGAAAAAAAAAAATTACTTTTTTGTTCTTTTAAATAAATTTAGTATTTTGTTATTATTATTTGTACTTTTTTAACCTAAAATTTATTTTACATACATTTTGTAAAATAAATTATTACAACATTTACTGAGATAAAACTGTAGGGCTAATGTCCTAGCGTTGCCATATGGCAACAGCCCAAATTTGGGGTAAGGAATTTTTTTCAATTTTTTTACATATTAAGGGACAAACACCTCTTAACAGACAAAATCCCCAGAAAAAAACCCAACTTACTTCTCAAAGTACTGAATGATTTATATGGACACCCCTGGTGTTTTTCATTTTATCCCTCAGAGCTGTAGAACCTTCCTACCTTGCAGCTAAAGGGTTAACCCCCCCCCCCCCCCCCGGGGGGGGGGGCCTTCATTATTCAACATGTATTAACTTTATTGAAGTTCAATTGTTTTTCTGGAGGTAGCTTATAAACTGCTACATCTGTTTCAAGCTTCATCGTGTATTCCCTTGAATTGACCTCAAGATTCCAAACATTCACGCCTACGCAATTATTTGTATATTTATAATATATATTATGTACAATTCAATTAGATTAGAAGATTGTTTTATATTACAATTATAATATTTGAACTTATCTGTTTAAAACACACTCTTTTCTTTATTTTCCAGGACCCAACAAGAAGGACTCAAAGAAAACATGTGCGAAAAATGCTCTCATCAGCATGGGCATTCAATATGATGAATAACTTATAATATTTTCCCCACTAACTACCTAACAATATTACATTATTTAAAACTTAATATTGTAATTTAAGTAATTTCAATTATAGGAATATTTATTTCTAGAGCACCATTGTTCTAAAGGAAAGAATTGTTTTTTTTTTTAATTGAATAGTATTTTTATTACTATTCTATATAGAAGTGATTTTGACCCTCCTCTCCCCCACTTTTAAATGAAAGTTTATTAAATATTTATTTATTTATTAGTGTAGAGAACCATTAGTTATGTTTTTGCCTATATTCGTAATAATAAGATGTAGATTTTTTTTCTTTTGTTTAAATCAATTAAGATATTTTTTAAAAAAATATATAAAAATGAAAAATCTTCAATTTCATTGTTAAATCATCAAAAGCTTAAAACATGAACTAATTTTCTTAAAGATTACCATAAATTCAAAACAATAAAATAAATTATATAAATGAAATTGTTATATACTTTCGTTTTAATGCGTATTATATACATTGATCAATTTTCATCTTACCTGCTGGGAAGTGTTTTTTTATTATTATTATTTTGACTTAAATTTTATAAATGTATTTTTTATTTAAAGTTTTTTTTGTTATTTCAATACAATTACATCAAATATGTATATAACTTCTTTATTATTGTTATTTATTTAATCCCTTCTACTTTGGTGTATCAGTTTTCACATTTATTGTATTCGCATTGGCAGTGTGTGTATGTAGGACAGGCAGAACGAATGTTTCCTTTTCATGAACATTTATAGTGTCTAGTATGGAACATGTCTGAGAAATTTCAATAGAATAATCTGGAGTTGGACAGTAGCATTTTTTTTTTTTTTTTTTGTAAATTACTTAGAATAAAAACACTGTATCTTCACTAAATTCTACTTACTTTTTATTATTTATACAATTAATTATTTTCCCTTCAAATGTACTGGGGTTAACAAAAAAAAAAGTTAACAAACATTTTTTGACTGACTAAGGACTTAATGGAATTAAGGGGCTCTGCTAGGAATTAGGGGCTATGTTCCAATTATCATGTAGGCCTAGCTAAAATGGAATGCCTAATTATTTATCATTTCCAAAGACTTCATAGTAAATAATCAGGACTGCAGTACACATTATTCATTCCATTATTAAGATTAAAACTCCCTGCAAATGGCAGTTTGGAGGCTATTTATTTTGTGCAAAAATGTCTATTTTATAATTAGGCACGATAAAACCATTTTTTTTTACAACCCTCTTTTTAAGATGTCTAGCCTAGAGCAGGACTAGTGAGGGATCATCAGGGAATATTTTTTGGTTTCGTTCCGGTCTATTAAACATTTTTGCAACCATCATCTCAAAACTTCTCATACGATTTAAATGTGGGCGGTAGGTCATAATTAGTCCAATGGAAGTTTTAAACTTACATATGTTATTGAAGAGGTTTTCTTAGGTGGACTTTTATTCCAACCAACTCCTTCACTCTTCTTATACGTTCTTTTACATATGTAAGTTAGTGTACTATATGGATATAAGCATTTTGTAACCAATAGGTTATTAAACAGTTGTTATTTGGACAAAGTTATTTCTTATTTATTTATTTTGATTAGTTATACTTTTTTTTTGGGGGGGGGGGGGGTCCGACTATGTGTCTCGGTTTTGATTTGTCTTTCAGAGATCTGACAACCTTAAGCTAGAAAGGGATGCCAAATTATATTATTAGAAGAAGGAAGAGTGAGTTTTTCGTAAATATTGTTTGGGGTGTGGAAGAAAACAGAACAAACGAAACATGTAAGTTTTATAAAACAGTTAATGAGAAAAAGAAAACCTTACTGGAGGGACCAGGTGTAAGGGACGAGTGAATAACTAGAGGAGAAGGAGATGGCTAGGTGAAAACAAAAACATATTGTTATATATCGATGGGTGGAAACAACATTTTAATTTTAATGCTCTTCTCAAGTGTAAAGCAAACTGGGAGGAGAATAATGAGCTTGCAGTCAAAGCCCGTCATTTTCCTGTTAAAAGTACTAGTTGGTCCAGGGGGGGGGGGGGGGGGGGCATTAATTGTTTTCCTCAAGAGTATTTCATATAGAAAATATCAATTATACTTATCAGCTGACGTCAGATAAATTTCGAGTTTTTATCAAGATATCGATACTGTTTCACCAAACTGCCGCTTGAGAGGTTTAGTATAGGGGTGTCGCATAATGAACCAGTTTTTGAGACCCCGATTCTATAGTATTGTTCCCTCTACCCCTTCCTTACTCTGAGCTGTATATATTTTTTTTGTGTTGATGTCAGTTTTCATCTTTTGACTTGACTCGAAAAACTCTGTGAAATAAATATATTGAGTTGATTTAATTCATATAAAAAAGATTCTCCCTTTTTCGTTAGTTAAACGTATTTAAATTATTATTGTTACTACAATAATAAGTACATTATTATTATTATTATTTATTTTTTTTTTTTAACAAAAATATGTATAAAAATTCACTTTTATGAAACAAGGTGTGCATATATATTATCCATTCCATTACTATCTTCGGTAGTATGCACTAATTTGGTTATTTTAGGGGTAAAAATAGCCGTTATTTTGGAAACACGATATATTTTTGTAAACTAAATTTCAATACCTTTAAAATGATACCCAACTTCGCATTTTCAAATGACAAAAATTTGGGGCTCCCCAGTTACGGCCACTTAAATTTTTAAAAGTTAAACTTTTTTTATATCAACTCCCAGAAATATCATTGGACCACAGGGATGCATATTTTTGTATTTTAGCCTTATTTTTAGGATCTGTCCTAATTAGGTAGTGCAGGGGGTGGCATTTGTTTTAATTTTTTTGGGGGTAAAATGGCCGCCATATGGGAAACACGATATATTTTTGTGAATAAAATTTCAATATTTTTATAATGATACCCAACTTTGAATTTTCAAATGACAAACATTTTGGGGCTTCTGAGTTACGACCCCCTAAAATTTTTAAAATTTGACTTTTTTATATCAACTTTCAGAAATATCATTGGACCACAGAGATGCATATTTTTGTATTTTTAGCTCCTGTCCTAATGGGGTAGTGGTGGGGGGGAGGACATTTTTTTTTTGTGTGTTTTAGTTAATTTTTAGGGGGTAAAATAGCCGCCATTTTGGAAAACACGATATATTTTTGTGAACCAAATTTATATACCTTTAAAATGATACCCAACTTCGAATTTTCAAATGACAAATAAATTGGGGCTCCATAGTTCGGCCCCCTAAAATTTCACTTTTTTTAGATCAACTCCCGGAAATTTCATTGGACCACAGAGATATATATTTATGTATTTTTGCCCTTCTTTAGGACCTATCCTAATGGAGTAGTGCAGAGGGGGTACATTTTGGGGGGGTAAAATGGCCGCCATTTTGGAAACGCGATATATATTTGTAATCTACGGGTGCGTTCGGAAACACTAACCGGTCGACCGGCGGTTTGTTGTGGTTAGTGTCATGGCGGCATGAAATCATTTTTGTTTCCGAACGGGCAGCGGTCGACCGAAAAGGATATAAACAAAGAGAGGTTACAAATATAAATTCGTTTTTCTTTGGTGTGAGATAGAAGTGAAGCTGTGACGATTCCTCAAGTGAATAAACTATGCAGCGGCACCCCTTTAGGTTAAATCTGTATATAGCAATCATCCCTTTCCTTTTTCCTTCTACTAAATTCTCAGATTACACGACGTTCAGCAGCATCTTCCTCCTGAAACCTTGAACTTCACTGTTTACATCGATAATATCAACTCTTCTGAGTACAAATGATACATTTATAATCTCTTAAATGTATAAAATATGCAAACGGACAGTTTAACAAATGTATATAATCTCTCATGAATGAATCAAGCAAAATTATGCCACCAAGCGATCCTCGACCGCACAGTCTCCTTCAACTTAGGCAGGGGTTCTATTTTAGATTGCCTAATAAAATAACAACTATATCGGTATCCATAAAATGTTGAAAACTAGGATTGGTAACAAAGTAAATAATTATTAGGACAAAAGTAGGTCTATAATGACCTGTGGTACAAAGGAATATCACACTTTTCATCTTTCAGTTTTGATATATTGTTATTATTAGTCAAAAAAATTACCCACCAAATTCATTTTAATTTTAAAATAAAAAAGGTGAATAACAAAGTAAAAGAATGCCGAAAAAGGTCCATGTTTCACAAAAACTTAATATTAATAAAGAATTTTAAAAATTAGCAAAAAAGACGACAATGTATTCAATGTTTAATAAAAACGTATTCAAATGTTTACAAAATAACAATGACATTTCGCTAAAAAGGTAACATGATGGTTACTAACCGGACTCACCGTATTTCGATTTCGGTCGAAGCGGTCGACCGCTAAAACAACCGGAGCTTTACGAACGCGGTCGGTTGTTTAGGTTGGTGTTTCCGGACACACCCTACATTTCTATATACCTGCAGCAACCCTGCATTTTATTGTTTTTATTAATTTTTTAAAGAAAAATGTCAGTTTGATTGAGTAAGATTTACGACGCGAACATAAAAATATTTCTAATTTAAAACGAATTATTTATTCTTAGTGTAGTGCCGTAAATTGGTGACCCGCGACGCGTTCTAACGAACAGATTTGAAGAGAAAACGTAAGTAATACTTTTGTACGTTAGTTTTTCAACAGTATAAGTTCATAATGAATAACTCATTGTTAGATCTGGATGACAATGACACATCTGTCAACCAGATTGGAATAGCTAGTGTAGCTGTAAATCTTCCACAATTCTGGCGAAATAAACCTGAGGTATGGTTTTACAACGCCGAAGCTTCTTTCGAGTTAGCAAAAGTGACAGCTGACCAGTGGCGTAGGAATTCATTTTTGAGGGGGGTGGCTTGGCTCCTCCACTAAGGGGGGGGGGTAGATACTCTCTTTATAAGTGCTCGATTTCTAGAAATTTAGGTGCCAGACTACAACCTACCCTCTTTCTACCCCCCCCCCCCCTCGCTATAGGAGGGGGGTCTGGGGGTCCTCCCCCGGGAAAATTTTGGAAAATAAACGTTTAAAAACGGCATTTTCAGCAGTTTTAGACATAAACCCATGTACAAATTTCATTTTATTTGTAATTTTATAGCCCCTTCAAATCCGACGGAGGGGGGGGGGGGGCTCAAGCCTGATAGCCCCCCCCCCCGTTCCTACGCCACTGCAGCTGACTTAACGAAATATCTATATGTTGTCAAATCTTTAGATAGTGACGCATTGGAATACGTTTCTGATGTACTCGCGCAGCCACCCGCTGCAAATAAATATAACACTTTAAAATCAACGCTTATAAAAGTTTTTTCTGAAAGCGATGATAAAAAGCTGCGTCGTCTACTCAATGACATCCAACTTGAAGATAAGAAGCCTTCACATCTCTTACGTCAGATGAAAGAAATGACAGCAGGTCGCATCAGTGACGATGTGCTTCGTTCTCTATGGCTACAGAGACTATCTAGCCAAGTACTGTCGATACTTTCTGTTAGTCAGGAAAACTTAACTATTCTAGCTACAACGGCAGACAAGATTGTAGATATTAACTCCAGTTCTACTGACGCAGTTGAGTCTTCAGCTACCTTGTCTACACCGAAGGCAACACCCAATGATGTCAATCAGCAAATTTTGAATCAATTAACTACATTACAACTTGAGGTCGCACAAATACGTGGAAGACACTTCTCTAGACACAACAATGTGAGAAGATATTATATAAGTAGATCTACTTCAAGAAGAAGATCCAGAGACGGCAAAAGGTGTGCTCCAACCAAGCATTGTACCGTCCGCAGGATCGTCACGGGCATGCACAATGGATGAAAGCTGTTCCAAGCCGACTTATGACAGTGTTTCGTACCGTCCACGAAACTGTTCCAACCAGGGCAGGGATCGTTTGCGAACCGTTCACTGTACAGTCCCAACGATCCTTTGACAATACCATGTACTGGTTTGTATGACATGCGCAGTTATGTCAATAGTCACAAATATCAACAAGAAGGTTCCCCAACTGTTAGGTTTCCTTGAGTGTTTTTAATACGGTGCGAATTCTAGTCCTAAACCCGTTCCAACCTGACATGATTTTATTACAGTACAATGTTAGCGCATGCGTATAAAACCTGTCCTAAACGATTCTCGAACGATCCGCGGGACGATACAAAGGACGGTACAAATAGGGGGGTTGGAACAAACCTAATAGCGACAAGTGCTATTATCATAATAAATTTGGCGCAGAAGCTAGAAAGTGCACACAACCTTGCAAATTTAAGAAGGAAAACTAGGAGGCAGGTCATTTTCAACGGCAGAAATGACTGGGCCACCTAAATGCCGCCTATTCATTAAATATAAAAATTCAAAATTAACATTTTTAATTGATTCTGGTGCTGATCTTTCGGTAATCCCTCCCAACCCTAAACTAGTCAAACGACCCACTACAGCTAGACTATTTGCCGCTAACGGATCGACTATTAAAACTTTCGGTTTAACGACACTAAATTTAGACATCGGACTTAGATGAAATTTTAAATGGAATTTTATCGTGGCTAACGTTTCAAAACCTATAATAGGAGCCGACTTTCTCAGTAAATTCGGTATATTAATAGACTTAAAAAATTCTCGACTAACTGACAGTTTAACCAACATTTCGACCAAAGGTACTACTACCATAATTCCACCTATTACAATACGGACTTTTAGGAAAGTTGACTAATACTACGAGTTGTTACGTACTCTGCGAAGATTCAACATTCTTAGAAGCTGCAAAGCATAACACCACACACTATCTCCAAACAAAAGGACCACCTATCTACCAAAAATTCCGACGGCTAGATCCCATCAAACTAGACCAAGCAAAGAAGGCGTTTGACGAAATGATTGCACAAGGCATTTGTCGACCCTCACGAGGTAGTTCAGTAGTTGGGCAAGTCCTTTACACGTGGTAAAGAAGAGGAACAATGAGTGGAGACCCTGTGGAGACTATCGACAGTTAAATACAGTAACCATCCCTTACAGGTATCCTCTACCTCATATACAAGACTTAACATCGAATCTTAATGGAAAGACTATTTTCAGTACCATAGATCTTCGCAAAGCCTACCATCAAATTCCCATGCATAAGGAAGACATCCCTAAGACCGCGATCATAACACCGTTTGGTTTGTTTGAGTTTGTGCGCATGCCGCATGCCTTTCGGTTTGCGAAACGCAACTCAGTCATTCCAGCGTTTTATGAGAGAAGTTTTAGAATTTTTCTGTTTCATACATCGATGACATCCTGATCTCTTCGACGTCAGAAGAAGAACACATGAAACATCTAGAACTCGTTTTTGAACGACTAAAGAAGTACGGTCTTGCAATAAACGCTGACAAGTGTGTATTCGGACTGTCAGAAGTAACATTCCTCGGACATACTATCACCGCCGAAGGAGTAGAACCTGTGAAGAAGAAAGTCGAAGCTATCCTACAATTCCCTAAACCTGACATTATTCAACAACTTCGCCGATTCATAGGCATGATAAATTTCTACCATCATTTCATCAAAAGAATCTTACATCTACAAGCTCCACTAACAGCAATGATAAAAAAAACTCTAGGAAAAAAGATAAAAGACCTGTGAAATGGAACGCTAAGGCCGAAGAAGCTTTTGAGAATTGTAAAAAAGCTCTCGCCGAAGCTACAGCATTGGCATTCCCAGCAGCGAACGGCAAGCTCTCACTTATGACTGATGCTTCAGACGTTGCTTTGAGAGCAGTTTTACAACAAAAAACAGAAGACAGCCACTAACCAATTGGATTTTTCTCAAAGAAATTATCACAGTCTCAAAAACGCTACAGCACTTATGACAAAGAATTACTCACCAGTTACGAAGCCGTAAAATATTTTCGACATCTACTAGAAGGAAGACATTTCACTATTTACACGGACCAAAAACCTTTGACGTACGCATTTAAACAAAAAATTGACAAATGTTCATCTAGGCAAATCAGACAACTTAACTTTATAAGCCAATTCACAACTGACATACAACATGTTTCGGGACAAAACAATGACGTTGCAGACTGCCTATCGCGAATAGAGACAATTTTTACTGGTAAAACAATTGACTATGAGACCGTAGCAAAATTACAAAAGACAGACAATGACTTACAAACATTTTTATTAGACGGTTCTAAAAAATAAAATTTAAATTAACTCCAATCCCTGGCATAAAAGAACAAATATATTGTACCACAGATAACAGAGTATTCATTCCGCAAGAGCTTAGAAAACAAGCATTTGACAGCGTACATAGCCATTCTTATCCCGGACATCGAGCAACATCTAAGATGATACGACAACGCTACTTCTGGTCAAGTATGAATAAAGACGTCGCCAACTGGGTTCGACTGCCAGAAGAACAAGATCCAACGTCACTTTTTTTTCTTTTTTTTTTTTTTCTTCACCGGGGGGAATTAATCCCAGAGACATAGACCACCAGATGGGTCCTTTGAACAAACCCGGGTTGCAGAAGGTCTTCCCTCTATTAATCCATAGACCCTCAACTCCTTCAACATTCTGATGCCTTGGCAAAAAGCTATTATCTTGTTGATGGTTACTTTTCTTAGCTCCCTAACAGGAACGGTTGCCTCACCGAAGATCAGCCATCTATGATTTAGCAGCCCGGGGCAGCGGCTAGTTAGATGTAAAGGAGTTTCTTCATCCTCCCCGCACAGCCTGCAGATTGGTTCGTTAGCCAATCCAAGTAGCTGTAGGTGCCTGTTTAATCGACAATGACCTGTTAGAAACCCTGTCACAGTATGTCAAGATTTCTTATTTAGACTCAATATACTTTTGGCGAGTCTTGAAGAGGGTCCACTTATGAATAACTTGGATTGTCTCATCCTGGGTGACTCATCCCAGGTTTCCTGAAACTCTCTGACCAAGGAGACTTTCAGTGCTGTCTTTATGTTGCACCGAGACATGCCCACAATGGGTTCGGGTGTCAAGGGATTTGAGCCGGAACCTTGTCTTGCTAGATGATCTGCCTTTTCATTTCCCTCGATTCCTTTGTGACCCGGAACCCAAAGCACTTGTACCTTGTTTTTGCTAGAGATAGCTTCTAGGGCTTTTTTGCAGTCTAAGACCAACTTGGAAGTGCATTTGGGTGCCGTCAGTGCCTTTATCGCTGCCTGACTGTCGGAACAGATATATATCTGTTTGTCTTGTTCATGCATGTTACTCATAATACTCAGAGCACATACAAGGATAGCATATATTTCTGCCTGAAACACTGTAGCATGTTTGCCTAGACTTATACTCTCCTCATAGCTGGGGTCTTTACAGTAGATCCCCGCTCCTGACAACTCCTCTCAGTGGCGTATCCAGGGGGGGGGCACAGGGGGCACGTGCCCCCCCCCCTTAGACTTGTGTAAGAAGTTTTATTAAAATCGTTACGTTAGAACGTAAGATATCGTTAAAAACTTGTTTTCTTTATTTTAAACGTTTTGGTCCACTTTAATAAATTCAGCGATCTTTATCACTTCATAGCAAGGTCGGTGTTCGTTTTACTAAAAAAAATATTTAAAAAAAAGTTTGCTGCAGTCAAATCAGTGGCACTTTCATTGACAAATTTCTCTCCGAGTAACATGAGAGGAATTTCATTGGAGGAGTTGAATAATAGTACGAAATTGTGTGCAACGTCCTACAATTTAGAAGCTTTTGAAGGAGAAAGGAAATCGTGGTTTGAAGTGTGGAATGAGGTATAGGAAGCGCCAGAGATAATTAAGCTTTTTAAAAAAACGAATAGATTTTCCCGACTATTAAGGCTCTGCAGATATTGTTTTCACATCCCTGCCCGACAAGATTTACACGACCACATTCAAACTAATCTTGAAGATGCAATTAATATGATATTGGCAGAGATTAGCAATGCTAACAATAAGTCTTTGACATTCTAAAGAGTGGAATCATTGTAAAAAGATCTATGTAAAATTCTACAGCCATTTGAGGTTATTACATAAAGAATCTGTAAGCAAATAAAACTAGTCAAACTCTGCAGAACCCTAGATTAGACTTCAACACAGCTGCGTAAGTACTAACGGGGGTAGGAAGCTAAGTGGAAACTTTGTAGGGGGCCCGCACCACAAGTCCAGCCTATGGGCCCTCAGATCCAAGAAGCGGCCCTGCTTACATTGCTTCCCATCCTACCACGGGCAATGGAAATGGAGGAGGTCGAAGAAAATGTAGCTTCAGCGACGTATTTAATTTTTTTCCTTTATGTTAAACATTTTCTATCGATACTTCATGTGTTGATATTGCCGAAATAGTTCCGAAATTATTTTTAGCGTTAAAGTTTTAAATGTCGATTGTCGATATTTTCAAAATGGTGGCACATATCAAAACGAAATTCAGTTGGAATGCTTGACTCATGAACAGGTATAATTCTGCATATTTCAGCGTCTAATCCGAACATTTTGCAAAGTTTTAAATTTTTTCTAACACAAGCAAAATAGGTCAAGGCAATTGAGTAGAAGGGTAGAGTGTAAATACTCCCTGCCTCTCGCGCGTAAATTATTTTGGATATTTACATAGATTGTGCATATACCGTGGGTTTGGAGAAGCTATCTATTGTTTTAACAATTGCGTAAAAAAGTCAGTCAAAACTGACTTAATTTCCTTTCTTTATAAACTAAGAATTTTAAATAGATCTATTTTCATGGTATTTCGCCGCGTTTTAAATCTGATTATAGACAAATAATCTACGAAATAAGAAAAAAAGAACTGCAAGACACTTCGTCCCATTTATCTTGCAAAAAAATATTTAATTATTCATACGACACTCTCATTAACAGATAATTCTTTACGAGCTCTACCTAAAATCCTTGACTTTGTTTCACATAAAATTAAAAGTTAAATAAATGTTTACTAGAGAAAGAATAAATGAAAATAAATATTTGTTTTCATGCATTTATGCAGAGAGGCGTTATTAAAAATTTTAACTCACTATATTCGACTTAGACAAACCACAACCTGAACAAACAAACATGAAAATTACGTCTATAGTTTGTGGTCACGTCGAGCTTCTAATTCGCAGATTGGTTCCTTAATTTATTGTTATTATTTGTAATTTTCAGTACATAATAATACTCGTAATGTACCAAAAAAATCGGTATGATTATTTTGGTTTGTTTTATTATCTCGACAACACTGAGTCTATAGATACTGTAATAAATATCCAGGTTAATCCATCTCTGTATTAGACAATAAAATGAAACTGTCGCTCGTTTCATTAATTATTATGATGACAATCTTTTCGTATGATGGACGAGAAGATAATATTTTTGCCTTGTGTTATTTTTAGTTTATATTTTTTAATTATGATCATTTACAAATATTTTATTAAAGATTCTTAACCAAAATGTAAAAGCAGCTGTTTATTAAAAAAATGAATGAACCTGGGTCATTGGGGTTTTTTTGTTATCATCGACTTCAGATCAGAGTCTTGACATTTGCGTTGCGATTGATTATTATCGTTTTAAAAAGGGTTAGGTGACAAGAATAATATTATGTAGATTTATAACAATATTTTACACATTTTAAAGTGTTTTACATTGCAATGTGACTTTTTATTTACTTTAAAGTATTATTTTATGTTAAATTTTATTTAATTCTTGGTTTAAAAAGAGTTTTATCATCATGCCGGAAGGTCACTTCATAAACGATTACCTAGCTATCAATTATAACAAGAACGACCAAGATGTGAGTAATATTTTGGATCTATTCTTAACATATTTATATTTTTTAATTCAGTAAATAGTTATTATGTGAGTTTTTAGGATTATATTTTTGGATTGTTTTGTCACGTTGAGGTTAGATTTGAGTACAGGTTAGTATCTTGGGAACAGCTTTAGGATACGGACCACCACACATGTCTATTCTATTCTTAACACAGTTTTTACAAAGGGCTATAATCACTCTTGTGTTTATAAGTTGTAATATTCCTTCATTTAATTCAAAATAAGACGAAGGGGCATTATCTCTTCAAAATATCTCAATTTCGAAGAGAAATCTTGTAAAAGCAGTGTATTGCGGGCCTTGTAACCGCATTCTAAAGCTTAGCCAACGTAAACCCTGCTTTGAGAAAGTGATTTACTTCTTCAGTAGGAGGGATGGTTAAGGAACCTATGCAGTGGAGTTGAGCCTGTTATGTAGGTAGCTGGGGTTACTAGCATGTTACCTTGTTGGCACCTAGCATAAAGCTCATTCAGTAGTTTGTTCTCATCCCTGAAGTTTTATTTATATATTTGGGTTCTTTTTTACTTTAGCACCCCCCCCCCCATATCCATTTGTGTAAATAGTTAGCATTATAATTAGTTAGCATATTATGCTACTCTGTATAATGTTTCTTTGTCTAAATAACTATTTACACAATATATTATATTCCTTAGTCTAAATTACTAATAACACAAAGGAATATTTATTCCAACGTATCTTGGGACAAAGGAATATCACACTTGTGCTTATAATTGTGATCATATCCCTTATAGTCTAATCAACTATTAAGATGCAGGAATATTAAATATAAAACTTCCCCAGGAGTATCAATGTCTTGGGGAGACCAACACACAAGCCTTTGAGACTTTTGTAGGGCAGACTATTGTTTAGAACCAAGGAGGGTGCTAAAGTAAAAAAGTGCCACAACTTAAACTTGTCAAAAGACACTGGACAATTTTTGTAAGAATAGTCTTAAAGTTTTAAGTGGGAATTCGATTTCAGGAAGACTTTGTCTAGTTGCTTTAAGTCTTTCTAATCACTCACAGAGGTTGAGAAGTGGACATAAAATAATGTAAAAATAAATAAATAACACTGATTTTAAAAGCAAAAAAAAAAAAAAAAAAAAGTGTTAAAAAGTGAGTAATAATGATAAATAATTTAATAAAAGCAAATTATATAAGGTTTTTGCAAAAATGAAAAATAAAACTTATAAAAAGGCTGAAAATTATCCAAATGGATCCGGCCCAAAGGACCAAAATCTTGGCTACACATCCCGAAAAAGGAGAGCTAAGTTCATCAGTTTTGAAGTTGAGGTTTTTCAGTAGAAGCAATTTGTCAAGCTAATATTTTTATAAAATCTAGTGTCTCTATTTTCCAAACTCCACTGATGTGTGAGTGTTTTGATAAACTTTGTGGTATTAACAAAGATTTTGTGATATTTTCACTTACTGGAATATTAAGTTTTACAGTAGATTAATATGTTAGTAAAATTAGTTATTTTCAAGTCCTTGTTAATCCCCTGTTACACCTAGTATTCTAGTCTATAAGTTTATAATGTATATCGCTCATATACTTACCTGCAAAACCTCGTATGTACCAAATCCAAAATTTTACAGGAGAGCAAAAGAACTGAATAATTGTTAAATCTTTTACTTCTATTACACGTTGCCCATATAATATTACTACCATTGGAGGTTTTATATACACTCATAATTAAAATTATAATTTTACTACTTTTTCTTACTTACGTGGATTTATTCAAGAACTTTTATCGAGTTACAAGGTTTTACAAAGAAAAACAAATATATTTTTAATTAATTATTTTGTTTAAAGTACTTTATGAAAATAAAAAAACAAACAAAAAAGTAGGAAAAATATAAATAAATACAATTTAATACTAATAATGAACATATTTAAAAGTGAAACAAAGGAACAGAATTCGTAGTTTGATTGTTTAATTCAATACCATTTTACAAACAGCAAGTCAATATTATCAAAGTTAATAACAAAAAAAAAAATAAATAAAATAAAAATAAAAAATAAATAAATAATAGATTATCTCTATCTACCAAAGTTTTATAGTTAATTAATAAAAACTTTTATTTTCTTAATTTTAATAAATAATCATTAAATGTACAAAAAATAAATAGCTCAGTTGGTAAGAGCACCTGTAACGGATTAATAGGAGGACCCATGGTTTAAGTCCCGGTGTGGGGGTCTATTTTTCTCTGTATGTCTCCCGTAGTTATTGATTATTATAATTTGATTTAAAGTAAAATTTAATCTTTCTGTAGTATGAATACACCAAAAACTTAAAAATTTGAAAAAATAATAATTAAATAGAAAAATGCTAAGAATGTGATAACAATGCCAGTAATATTCAATTAATAATTGAAGAATTGTAAAACACAAAATAATCAAGTATTAAAAGTATAAACCTAAAATGTATGTTTTGTACTTAATTGATTATGTAAAATTACAAAAAAAAAAAAAAATTAAAAATACTAAAGAAAAAGTGCAAACTTTAAAAAAAATTATAATACAATCAAAGTAGCTAGAAGGAATCAATGATGACAGGGTTTTTACCCCTCAGGGCGACTATCCTTTGATAAAAAGTTAAGAATTCTTTTAACCGTCATCGTCAAGTAAATAATAATAGCTTGTAAAGGGCTAAAAAAAAAAAAAAAAATCAGTAAAAGTGTTCGTAAGTTGTAAAAAAAACCTTTCAACGTTTTTTTATATATATTGTTACTTTTAAATATTGTTAGTTTTATATATTGTTAGTTTTATATAATGTTAGTTATATAATATATTGTTAGTTGCATATAGTTTTGCTATTATGTATTGTTAGTTTTAAATGTATTTTAATTCTATACATTTATTGTTATTTAAAGTTTGTGTTAAGGCATTTTGAGTACATATGGTTGCATTTGTATGAGTAAGCATTTACATAGTCACATGCGTATGCACCAGAATTATAGAAGTAAATATATAAATATAATAATAATCAAATAATAATAATAATTATGATAATAATAACAATAGAGTATTAATTCTCAAGTTAATGTATGTACTTGTATATTTGTTAATTTTTTACTAATTATTTGTTATATGATGCAGATAGTTCTATATAAAGGGCAACTCCGTTTCCTCTACTAGGATCCACGGCCAAAAGCCGATTTGCCTAACAAATGTAAAATAGAAAAATTATATTATTATAAAATTGTACTGTATTGTTGGCAATAAATGGAAATAATAATAAAGGGCTAAAAAAAAAAAAAATTAGTAAAAGTGTTCGCAAGTTGTAAAAAAAACCTCGTATGTTTGTTTACTATGTGTGGTCTAGTGATTAAAACCACGTAAGTTTATACATATGTTACAAAACCACGCAAGTTGAATTTCCTTCAAACAATGCATTGCGTAAAACAGTGGTTCTTAACCTTTTAGTAACCACGGCCCCCTAAAAATCTCTATATGTAGTACCTACATTCCTTTCGAGCCCCCCGGTTAAGAACCACTGGTATAAAACCATGTAAGTCTCCTGAACTGCGAGACCTCATTAAAACTAGTGATAAATAGTTGTAATATAATTAATAAAAACGCAAGTGTACCTTTAAATGAATTAATAATATAATCATTTTAAATAAAAATTTGTCGATATAAGTCATTAAACTTGCTTTAAAACCAGTAATTCGCTGTAGACTGCGAGCGGCGTGCTTCTTCTTCGGACATACGAGGATTTATTACCTTCTATGTAACCTTCTCGACTTGGTAACTTTTTTTAATCGTCGTTCCACGCCGTTGAAGTCGACAAAAACACAATATTTCTCAGACGCAGTCGACCTAAATCTATCGAAATATGAAAACAAATCCCTAAAATCGGACTTTCGGAGGTTTCGCAGGTATATGAGCGATATGTTTGATATTCGTCTGGAATATCATTTAGAATTATTATTAATCATCCTCCCCACCGTGTGAAAAAATCTGACCTACTTGTAGGTCTATAAAAAAAAAAGGAATTTTTTCTTGAAATTCTTGATTCTCTTTTCCTCATATTGCGTTTTCTTTATTTATTTGTAGGACCTTGTTCACTTTTTAACACATATTGAAACTGGCGCAAGGACAGAGGATTTAAAAGATCTTTTGTCATCAACCGCATCAACAATATTTACTTCTTCAGTTAATGCTCATATTTTAAAGGTTCACTTCAAGGTAGGAATCTCACTTAACCAATAACATTTTATTTATGTTTCACTAATTATTATTTAAGATTTATCATTTTCTTATTGATTAAAGTAATTATTATTATTATTTAAGATTTATCATTTTCTTATTGATTAAAGTAATTATTATTGTTATGCAATTTAATAATAATTTCCAGTATGAACAGAATATTACACCTATTGAAATGGGAAAGTCATATCAAATTTATACAAAAAACCAGAAAATGTTTATTTTTACTTGCCTAAGATCTTATTACAACTGTGGATCAATGATACTAATTGCGAGAGGTACCTATTTTTTTTCTTACATGATTTATAATTGATATTATATTTTATAATAATTGCCATTGACTTACTCTTCATGCCTTTTAATCTTAGAACATTGATGGAATTTGTGTTTTAATACACACACACGACACACACACACACACACACACACATATATATTTATATATATATATATATATATATATATATATATATATATATATATATATATATATATATATATATATATATATATATATATATATATATATATATATATATATATACATATGTATGTATGTATGTGTGTGTCTGTGTATTTTTTTTTTTAAGTATAATTTTATTTTTAGGTGACTTCGGTACTGTGATATATACTGGTTTTTGTGCTATAGACTTCAATTCATTGAATGTTCCCATTGTGAAAGAAATTATTCGTCAGCGGGTAAGCTATATTATTTAACTGCATTCCTTAAAGATATATTTTATATACTTACATTATTAAATATTAAGCCGATTGTTATAAAAAAAAATGTATGATTATTATTTATTTTTTGCAGTCTCTCTCAAAACTCTATTTGGATTGTACATACTATAAGAATTATTTAGAATTTTTTTCGATAGCTGATATTAAAAAGGTCTTAGTGCAATTTTTCAGGTAGGTTGTTTAAAAATGCTTAATAGTTTAATGATTTCCATTGTTTTATATCAAAATTTATTTTATAATGTTGTTTTGGGATTCTCATCTTAATTTTCAGAAGTCGAAAGAATCGTTTTTACATTCATGTTCCTATATTTGGGCTTGAAGATCTACTAGGTCATATAGCTATGATTTTAGAGGTATGTGTGATATAATTTATTACAAATTTGTATTTTTTTTTATTACCTGTTTCTTGAGACACATATTTTAGATCCATTCACTTCTCACTTATTACCTTATTTGAGTGTGTTGTGAAAACTAGATATTTCCCTGAAAAACTACTTATACGTTATTTATTGGTGGCAGGGCCAGTCCTAGCTTCATAGCCGCCTGCGTGCCTGTAGTGCTCCCCCCCCCCTCCCTCTTGTTTAAATATATAAATAAATCATACATATAAATATTTATTTACTATACCTTTTTACTACATAAAAATTAAAAAAAGGAATATGTAGAGTAAAGATGATTTATTTTTTACCTTTATCACAAATGATTAAGTTTCTTCACTAAAATCTTGTATTGATCATATAAATTCTTACCTTAAATAATAATTCGTTTCAACTTAATAATTATTTTAATTAAATTATAAATAATAATTTACTTATGATACACCCTTATAATTATATGAGTATTATAGTAAACACATTATACTTTTTAACTCTGACAGCTTAGGAAAATCGAGAAAAAAAAATGGGAGGAGAGTGTATGAGAGCTTGAGATTTTGGCGGGTAATAGGTCGGGCAATGACCTATTACCTATTTGAGATTACAAAATCTCAAGCTCTCATTCACTCTCCTCCCATTTTTATTCTTGATTTTCCCAAGCTGTCAGAGTTAAAAAGTATAATGTGTTTACTATAAGTTATTTGATGGCTGTAGAGGTGTAGAAAAATTTGTAGTTCGCAAAAGCATTACGATACGTTTCAACTTTATTGTAAAGTCATCTTCAGTCGTTAACTTACAAACTTTTTTTCTGATTGCTACAAAATAAGAACTACAAATGCAATTAGCAAAAACAAATTTCCAATAATATTAATTCTATTCGTAATCTCAGTTCCTTTTATCTTATTATAATTTTAAATCTGGAGTGAACATAAATTAAACCAAAAACCAGATTTGAATCTAATAATTTACAAATACTTTGATAGTGATTAATACTTACAATTCCAGCCTTTAGTTGTTTACACAATTTAAATTTCTATCTCCATTAGAGAGTCAAAATGGGAGTTATATCAATATAAAAGAAACTTTAAAATTTAAGTCAGAACAAGCATTATAACAATTAACAAGCAATTGAATAACTATAATAAAAAACGAATAAATAATAATGTGACTGTAACAGTGAATTGTAAATAAAAATTTAAACAAATGACTATTACAATAAAGTTGAAACGTATCCTAATGCTTTTGTGATAAATTTCTCTACAGCCATCAAATAACTTATATTAATAATTATTTTAATTTACTAAATTAATTTTAATTTTATAATTCAAAAATTAGGGTGCCGTGGTTTTAAAAACCGATTTAAAAATGCAGGTAAAAAAAAAAAAAAAAAAAATGTATGATATTTTATAGAAAAATCAAAAATTTAATTTTTTCAATAAATGGCTATTTTATAATTCCAATATTAATAGTGTTCTTAAAATGGTATATATTATTATATAAGACAAATATTAAATCACAAATTTAATAAATTATACAATTATATAAGAAAAATATTAAATCTGTTTTATCCCTAAGGCAGAGCGAGGAAACAGATACCGATACTGTACGGTACGATGTCTAGCATGAGACTTAATTCTACCAATTTAAAATAGTAGAAAATGGGGAGTTTCGATTAAACTAATACAATAAAAAAAAGTTATATTTATAAACTAAATAGAAAAAAAGTTTTTGAAATTATGTTAAAATAAAGTGTGCGGAATCGGAGAAGCATCAAAGTGGTGTCACGCTTCATGCTTATTCTTATTGTAAACAAGATAGATTGCATTAATAATCAAAAAATAAAGTAAAGACTCACTGTTTATCTAGAAACTTTTTATTTGGTTTCTTGAACACCAAGCCTCTTTTTTAGATAGCTGTATTTTTTTACTGAATTCATAATAAGGTTAACTTAATTTTAACTTTTATGTCTCTTCTTTTGTTTTCTTCTTCTTCCTACTTATTACGCCCGGGTGCACGTACCCACTGCACCCAGGATGATTGGTGGGTCATTTTGGGTAAGAATTACAGAAGTTAAGTCATATTCTGGTCTCCATATTCACGCCTATAACATCAATAAGATTTTATTTATTCATTTATTTTTTAAATAAGTTGCTAATTTTACATAATATAACTTACAATAAACATATAGACATTAATTTTATTCATTAAGATTAACAAGTCTTACCATTTAACCAGAAGATGAGTAATTTTACCCTAAATAACCTACCAATAAGTAATGGATTGAATTAAAAGGGACAACTTCAAACAACTTAACACTTACACGTATATTGTTAAATTCATATTTAAATGGACTACATTTTATAATTTTTTAATCAAAATTGTCAGAAATGAAGTTTTTGGGGGGCAGCACCCCTAAAAATTAGTGCTAAAATAATTTCTTAATTTTGTCTCGGGTTATGAACACTAATGTCAAATTTCATTGAAATCAGCCTGTTAGTTTACACGTAGAGATGTATGGAAATAGGAAACTGTTTTTTCTTTCTAATTTTTTTTAAAAAGAACCAAGCTCCTCGTTTCTTTTTCACATTTCGCGTTTTTTTTTTTTTTTTTTTTTTTTTTTTTTTTTTTTTTTTAGATGCATTTTTTAAACTAATTTTTATTATATATTCTGATAAGAAACAAAATTCTATAAAATACGGTTACACAACTTGCACAATATCTTGGAAATGATATTGTCCTCGGATATTGGCTCCGGTTAATTGGAATTAAATTATTTAATTTTAAAATTTGTTGAAAATCTAATCAGTTCATCCATTGATGGCCAGGGTGAAACTAACTTTTATTTACAAAAAAAAAAAAATAAATAAATAAATAAAATATATATATATATATATATATATATATATATTTAATAATTTGAAGTCCGTTTGTAATAAGTTCAAATAGAATTACATAATGTGATTTATTGTATAATATAATAATCTTATTGTCAAATAAAATATTGTAAACAAGTATACAGGTTGATGTAGCGTATCTGGGGCATCATGTATAGAAATGAAAAAAACTGGCACAAATAATTAGTCTTTTCTCTTGACTGATCAAAAATGCACCAATTATGGATACTTCTTCATTTCATAAGTTTTCTCTTAATACATTTTCCATCTTCAGTCCTCTATTTTAAGACACAGCTATATACAGGTCGATTTTGCGAATCTTGGGTGTATGTATCTGTCGTAGATTAACTGGGCTTCAATGTAGCGTATCTGGTTTTTCGAGAGAGTATGAAATGAAAAAGTATACATAAATAATGTAATTTTTTTATCAATATACAGGAAACTTTAATTATATATGCATTATATACGTCAGTTTTTCCATTTCTATACATGATGACCCAGATACGCTACATCAACCGTTATTTTATTTGACTATGTTAGTGGTTGAGATAATTATGACTAGTAAATAATTAAAATTCTAGGTCTTCCGGTGGTGACCGCGTCTTAGTGGATGATACTTCCGACGTTTCGCCTCTTATGCTAGAGGCATCTTCAGGGTAGAGCATGTTGTACTAATGACAGAAACAACGTGAACTGAGTTGACAACGTGAACTCAGTTCACGTTGTTTCTGTCATTAGTACAACATGCTCTACCCTGAAGATGCCTCTAGCATAAGAGGCGAAACGTCGGAAGTATCATCCACTAAGACGCGGTCACCACCGGAAGACCTAGAATTTCATTATGAAACTTACCGCGGAAGCCTACGCACTAGTAAATAATTATTTTTTTTATCAAAAATATTTTATATTAATGTTGAATGGTAAAAAAAAAATAAAAAAATCAAAAATCTATAGAACATATTATTTACATTGTATTTTTAAATGAAAAATATTAATTTAAGGTATTTTGAAGATGAGCAACTGCCTTTTATGTTATAAACATACCTTCTTTAGCATCGGTGAAAGAAAACATGCAAGTGCAAAAAAATATCCTTTAAAATCTAATGTTTGCACCATCACTACATTCTCTTGTTGTATACTATATACAAATTAAAATCCTGTAGGAGAAGAAATAAAATCTTAGGGCTCATTCACACTGGGATTCCGGAATGCGATTCGTGTATGAGATTCAAAAAAGTATCAAGATTCAGTATCTCGGCGGCTTCTTCCCCCCACTTTTGCTAGTTTGATCCCACATTTATTATACACACTAACATATATTTATTTAATTTTTAAATAATTAATTATATTATATTCATAATTAACCTATTTTATTTAACGTAAATAAAACGATTGAAAAAAAAAAAATATTAAACAATATATTACATTGATTCATTATATATTAATATAATTAAAATACTTTATATAACGTAAATAAAATTATTTATAATAAAATATTATAATTAATGATATTACAGTAATTATTATGAATTTATAATTAAAATATTTTATTTAAAGAAAATAAATAGCCAGAGGATTGAAGCGGAATGCGATTCGGAATCGCCTAGTCTGAATGGGCCCATATAGCACAATGTATCATGAGCCGCTTTCTAAGAAGAATTCTAAAAAGAATCGAGGCGGCTCACGGGGAAGGGATACTCGATTTGAGAATCTCATACGAATCGCATACCGGAATCTTAGTCTGAATGGACATTGGCACAATACATAGGCCGCTTGGTATCATTAGAATCTTCGATTCGTGAATCGCTTTCCAGAATCTCTAGTGTGAATGAGGCCTTACAGTGGTATCAGGGAAGCATCCAATGTTAAGAAAGCAGAAAGATAATTACTGTAAATATCCAAACATTTTAAAATCTATAAATTACAGTTGGTGAACGAACAGTCACACATTTTTTAAAAAGAATGTTTCATAACTCTTGGTTTACTCATAGAGTAAATTAATTATACTGTTTTGACAAAACAAGAAAACAGACTAATACCTCCCTCAAAAACTGATGGGTACTGACACAATTATAAAAGTAGATTTGTTTTAAGACATTCAGTTTTAGAGGTTTGATTGATAATGATAATTTTAAAAACACCAACTTAAAAATGAATATTTATATTTCATATAATTCTAAAAAAAAAAAAAAATGTAATTAAAGAAATGTTATTATTTGCCCTAGTCAAAATTTTTTAAAAAGAAGAAAAATTGTTATGAACCATCTTCATTTAATCGCTTATCACATGCACAGATGGAACATAGTGAGTAAGAATGCAAAAGGAATCACATTTATCCCAATTCATGTATGTAGTTTTCTAATACTTTTAAGAGGTTATCATCCCCTAGTCTAAAGATTTTATCGGTATAATTGGTTTTTAACCTATTTATTTTGTTAATATTTGTCTGCTTATATTCTGACAGGAAGTTTTGGTGGTAGATGAAAAGAGGATGACTTTAATTCAATTTTTGGGATTATCAGAACATTTTACCTTAGATAAAACGAAAGGTAGACTTCATGTAATATCCCAAGGTATTATGAAAAGGTAAGCTTTTATTTCCTTGTTCTTAAGTTTCTATTTTTCTTGATTTGATCATTTATTTTTCAAATTTTGAAAATAAATGAAGACGTAATTCTATTTTTAAATAATTAATCTTTAATATCCATTGATGAAACAAATTATGGGGTAATAAAATTTATACAGTAGAACCTTGCTTACATGACCCTTAATAACACGACAACCTCAATTACAAGTGGAATTTTCAAATCCCCTTGAGATTGCCATAATACATAATGTTAAATTAACCTCTATTATGTGACTATTATTATCCAAACAACCTCTATAACACAGATTTTTTTTCAATTCACAACGTAACTCAGAACCTCTATAACAAGTCGTTTTGAGAAGTCAACCTCTATAACACGTCTCTATACAGGAATGGGTCGACCTTGAACAAGTTTAGACTTGAAAACCCCACCCATTAACCTCGATAACACGACTGATAGCCAAAATAACCTTGATAACAGGACCCTCATCAAAAAGAGCACCTTGATAACAAGACTGTTTCCCTAATCCCCTTGAGACACTTCTTATCGAGGTTCTATTGTATTAGGTAAAAAGTTTTTGAACCTCCCACATTTATGTGTCCATTTTGTACATTAAATAAAGAAGGTCTAAGTCCTGTTTACACAGTGATAGTTGACAAGATAGTTGATGTCATGATAGCAACTATTACTATGTTGATAACATGATAGATTCTGTCATGATAGAACTATCAATGATCACATATCTCATCCGCGAGATAGTTTAGAGTATTATCAGGCATCAGAGTTCTCGTGCAGCCCTCATAAGAACTATTTCACCTAGTATCACATGAAAAAAAAATCTGAAGGCAACAATAGTGACAGCTTGCACCATTATTTATTCATGAAATTTTTAAATATTCTATTTGCAATTATATATTTACATATTTAAAACAAATGGTTTTGTCATACTTTTTATTTAGTTTTACTTGCTCATCTCAAAAATGCGAGTAGACTGCACACCTCCACGATAGTTCTATCATGATTACTGACATGATGGTTCTATCGTGAGAAAACTATCATCCTGTGAACAAGGGTTTACTAAATCGTCTTACTAGTGCTGGCAATTAATTCTCTTATTGTTATTTTTTAGTTGATTAATCGTTTGATGAATGGTTTATTTATTTGTAGGAATAATGAGAATGAGACTTCCCAATTGGTGTACATCAAAGTTGTTAATGAACTCTCTCATAATTCAAACAGTTACATGAATCACGGAAAGATTCATTTCTTCACAATATATCCTCACTGTACTAACAAGGATTGCGCTGATATTATTAACAATACAAGACCAGATTCTCTTATTCAAATAGGAAGCACAGCATCTCTAAATTCTTCAAATACTTCAAAATCAACTGAAAATGTTATGGAAAGTTCAAATAATACTTCATTTTCGGCTGAAAATATTAAATACAACAAAGAAGCGAGGTCTCATATTCTAAATTATCAAACTGGAAAAACAGCTATAAAAGTTTTAAACCGTGATAACCAAAGTCTAAAAGGGAATGTTCCGCAAAAGGTCTTAGCTACTAAAAAGTCAAGGAAAAGATCTTCAGATTCGTTTACAGGTAATGTTCAATTTGAAATTTCTGATTGTACTCCTTCTATTTCAAGTAAAAAGAAAAAAAATGAAGTAAAATCTTTAAAAACACCGGGAATAAATTTTATAGAATATGAAAGCAAAGTGGAGAATGACGCTCAACTTGAAGAAAAGCTTAAACAATTAGTCTCTAAAATAAATAATAAGTATTTTAAAAATAAAATTACTAATAATCTGCGGTTAAAGTCTAAAAAAATAGCTGAACCCAAATCTTTATTACAAAGGAAGAGAAAAAAATACACTTTATTGTCCAAGGAAAGCATTAAAGAAGAACCATTGTTGGATAAAGAAGAGGATCAGGGGAAGGTATTTTTGCCAGAAACTGTTGTTTATGAGATGAATGGATCTGCCAATGAAACAACAGAATCCTACAATGAATGCATAAATAATAAAGAATCAGAGTTTGCCACATTTGTAGAACATCCTTATGCTATGTCTCCTCTAAAAGCTAATCTCATGGTTGGTACCTCTCACTCAAAGCCAAGGATGCTTAAAACATCAAAAAATATATTTAAATCTAAGATTGAAAATCTAGCTGTTACAATTAAACATGCACATAGAGAAGAAATATTGACTAAATGTGTATCATCCCCTAAGAAGGATTTAAATAACTTATCATCCAATAAGCCTGATCAAAATGAAACTGCTCAATCTACACCAAATAAGACAAATGAAGATGATAGTGATATTATGTTAAAAGAGATCTCTAGAGCGGTGTCTCAGAAAGCAAAACAAAACAATAAAGAGCTTAGGTCTGAAGAAGGTGAATTAGAGTTACGTTTGTCTGAAGAAAGCCAGTCAGTATGTGATAGCCCTACTTATATTCAACCCAAGTATAAAGTATTACAAATTGAAAATGAATCTTTGATAAAGAATAAAGCTGCAGAAATTCCAGGATCAGGATTGGTAAAAATAAATACAGATGTGTCTAAATGTAATCAATTTATTCCGATTTTAATAAACAAAAACTCTAGGTTTCCTAATTCTTCTACATCTAAGTTGGTTTCTGGAAAAGAAATGCCAAAGATAGTGGTAAAATTGACAAAAAATAGTGACTCATGTACCTCAGTTACATTAAGCAGCTTAAAGTGCTGTAGGCCAATCAGTGAACCAAATGTTTTAGCAAATCTTCCCGAATGTGACAATTTTTTTAAACATCCAGAAAAACAAAAATTGAATGCAAAAATACCTTTACCCGAAATCACTGCTTCATGCTCTCACCATTCTCGTTGGCAGTCACCAACTAAAACCTCTTTGTTATCAATGGATTCATCAAAAGTCGGGATACAAATCAAAGGGTCACTGATTGAGAAATGCTCTGAGCATTCCAACGAGAGAGAAGTCCAACAAGTAGACAACAAAGATCTCCTACCTCAATTTTCATCTCTCTTAGAATTTAGTTGTTCTGCTAGTGAACAAATTGTATCGACTCACCCAAGTCGAGCTGAAGGAGTAGAAGGGGACTTACCAACAAATGATGGAATCAACAATGTAGATTTGTTAATATCTTCAACATTTAAATTGTCAGGTAATGAATCCTCTAGTTCATTCACTGTTGAACCAGAAATTCAGAGTGAAGACCTTGAAAAAGATGGAAATCTTATTCCAAATTTCACAAAACCATCAATGAGTAAATCCTCTATGAACCAAGAAACACTGGAAGGGAGTATTGAAGCTGGAGCTAAGGTTCATCAGCCCAGACTTCAAATTTTGGGTAGATCTAAATTATTGGTCATGGAAAACTCTGATACTTCAATGAATAGACTAATAGTTACAGGCCTTGAGAATCCTGATTTAAATAATAGATCACCTGTTGCAAATGAAAAATTAGTTTTATCAACTAAAGAATTATTACAAAATAATGGTTTAGAAGATGTCAACAAAGTACAGCATTGTTTGCCTTTATCAGATGCAACCGAGAAGGAAAAAGACCATTCTAGCTTGAACATATTCAAACCACTCATTAGTTGCAAATTTATTAATGAACAAGATTTGAAAAGCATAAGCCAAGAAACACTAAAAGGGGCTATTGAAGCTGCAGCTAAGGTTCAACAGCCCAAACTTCCTATTTTGGGTAAATCCACATTATTGATTAAAGAAAACTCAGATACTTCAGAAAATAGACCAGTTGAGAATCCTGATTTAAGTAATAGATCGCCTAGTGCAAGTGAAAAAGTTCATCTAATGTTGATTAAATCCAAATCTTCTTACTGTGAACCACCTAGTTCGTTCACAGACAAGTCAGAAGATGAGACAAATACTCTAGAATATCCTAAGGGGCCTGTTCTTGGAAAAATTGAAAGTGTTGGCACTTTAATACCACTTGATGAAATGGAGTTTAGTGAGAAGGCAAGAGATCCTTCCTTATTGAATGAATCTCAATTATGTATAAATGAAAAACTGGTCTTGCCAACTGTGAGGAAGCTAATGCCTGTTAGAAGGAAAATTGGCCAACCCCCACCATTGACCCCCATTGAAAGACTTCCAAAGAAAGTGCCTCCATCTTCATCATCGTCGCCGACTCCTCTGTCGAGTCCATTGAAGAAAGGAGTAGATGTAAAGGGAGTTCCAACTACAAAAATAAATGTTGCTAGCTCAAATATTTTGGGTACTCTAAAGAAAATTTGCGGAAAAGGAACAGGCATAATGAATTATTCTAATGAAAAAGTGTTTTTAACAAAAAATAGTATTATCATACCCTCGCACTTGATTCGTTCACCACCATTAGATCCTGGTCCATCAAACAAAGAATTGTTAGGTTCTGAACCTTTTACTTCCAATGGCATTAAGTATATTCGAATGAGTAAAAATAAGTTGTCAAATATTATTTCATCACTTGAAGGTCAACTAAATAAGAAAAATGTTCAACATATATTTTGTCAAACGGAACATACCACAATGAGAAGTGACAGTGTAATTGAGTTGTCTGATGACTCACAAAATTCAGTTCTTGATGAGACCCAACCACCGGAAAAAAATTCTTTATGTCCTCTGGTAATCTCCATAAAAGATGTAAAAGAAAGTGGTGGTAATAGTATGGCTTTAGAGCAAAAAGGAATTCTTTTGGATAATAAGCAGATTACTTCTACCTCTAGATTAAAAGTAAAGAATTTGTCAGAATTGCTTACCGACCCATCATTGGCTCAACTAATGACAAGTAAAAATTCATCAGAGGATTCAACAATCTCTAATCCATCAGAAGAGCCAATAACCACTAATACACCAGAAGATTCAATTACCACTAATCCACCAGAAGATTCAATTACAACTAATCCCCCAAAAGATTCAATGACCACTAATCCATCTGAAGATTCAATAACTAAAAACCTAGAAGCCTCTGCAGTCAATGACATTGAAACTTTTGAAACTGGTTCTGTACTTAATACCAATGAGAAAAATGTAAATAATGAAGCTGTTTCTTGGAAAAATGAAATATATCAGCCTACAACAGGCAAGGAGATGTCATCAGATGTGATAAATTGTTCAACTAGTTTTAGGGCCATGAATAATAATTTAGATATAATAAAGAAAACTATTGGTAGAAGGAAAAGGAAAAGAAAGAAATCTATTTGGTTCAAGAATATAAATCCTAAAAGACGTGCTTATAAGTGGAAAATTAATGATCCTATTGGTTTAAACAGAAGTGTGATTTCTACATTAAATAATACACTAAGCAGTTGCTTTAGTATTTCTGATTCCTCTTTTATTTTGGAATCCACACCTATTAAAGACATAGGTATCAATGATTTAAAAAACTCTATCTTTGACAGCTGTTTTGAAAAAAATACCATTGTTGATATCTTGCCTAATGATAACAATTCATCAAATCAGATTAGAGTTGCAGCAAATACTGATGAGTTGTTAACAAATTTAAATAGGACTGAAACTGAACAGAATCTTTTGAAACAGTTTGGAGTTTGTAGTGAATTGATTATTCGTATCAAACAAGACCTAGAAGACAGTTCAGGCTATAAGTACGATAAGATCAAGAATTGTTATATGCTAAAAAAGAGAAGAGGCAGACCTCCAAAGCTAGATCGATTTAAGAAGGCCCTATCCCCATCTGAGTCTGACATAACTTTACCACTGGATTCTAAGTATTCTCCTCCACCAACTTTAAAACCATTTTATGAAGAAGATGATTTGGAATTTCAAGATTCTAGTCGCAGCTTAATGGAAGAATTAAAAATGACAGCGAAGAAACATGCTGGAAAAAAGTGGTCCAAGTCACCAGGTGCTTTTTCAACTAAGCAAAGCGATTTTAAAACTGCAGTACGACGCATTGCACCTCTACTGTCACGTTATGATCAAATTCCTGAAACTAAAGTCAGGAAGAAAAAACGTAACTTAACCCCATTTGTTGATGGAGTGGAATCTCCAGCGAAATCTTTAACTGATTTTAAAGATAATCAAGATATTAAAGTAAGTGTAACAAACAATGTAAATGAGGAAGAAGAGCTTATTAATTCAAAGCGTTCTTATAAACGCAGAAATAAAAAGCCTGAATTAGTTGCTGTTAATAGATATTTGAGGAAATCAAAATGTTCTATGACCAGTTACAAAGAAGAAAAATCTATGTCTCCTGACATGGATAAAGAATCGCCTCCTAACTTAATGCCTGAAGTTATTGGAAAAGACAATGGACCTTTAACTAGTAAGAGGCTGACTCTTGGTGATGCAGATAATAGTTTACACTCTATTAGTAGTCATGAAGGCTTAACTCTGCAGGAAGATTTAGATCATGACTCTGATTCTCTTCCAAAGTCGGAAGAAGAGCTTATTAATTCAAAGCGTTCTTATAAACGCAGAAATAAAAAGCCTGAATTAGTTGCTGTTAATAGCTATTTGAGGAAATCAAAATTTTCTATGACCAGTTACAAAGAAGAAAAATCTATGTCTCCTGACATGGATAAAGAATCGCCTCCTAACTTAGTGCCTGAAGTTATTGGAAAAGACAATGGACCTTTAACTAGTGAGAGGCTGACTCTTGGTGATGCAGATAATAGTTTACACTCTATTAGTAGTCATGAAGGCTTAACTCTGCAGAAAGATTTAGATCATGACTCTGATTCTCTTCCAAAGTTGGAAAAATCAACAGAGATTTCTTTCCAGGGATGTGAAGAATTACCTCAACAAAATGTTGACATTCCTCCCTCCTTGGAAGTATTGTACGATACAAGTAAAAGTTATGATTCTGACTCTGACCCTAAAAATCATGATCAATCAATAGAGAAGGTATCAAATAACCTTGGTTTACGGTCTCAATCAGCAGTCTCTGATGTTTCAAAAGATAATACTCCTTCTGTTGATAATGCTGAGTCTCCTCATGTTAAAGAAGATTCTTTACATCCTAATGAGACACATTCTATTACATCCACTGGTGAGACCAATCAAAAGAAAACTCTCAGGTCTAGAAAGAGAATGAATGCTTATGGACACAATGAATCCGATCAAAATAATTCAAACCATTCTTCCTCTGACAACTCATTTGAAGAAATGGATCCTCTTAAAAGGTATTTTTTTTATTATTATCTTAACTTATAGTAATCTGTATTATTATTATCTTAACTTATAGTAATCTGTATTATTATTATCTTAACTTATAGTAATCTGTATTATTATCTTAACGTATAGTAATCTGTAGGATTGTATATAGCTTTTTATGATGTTCTAATAATATAAATAGAGTCTAATTAACTCTGTCTTAACTTTTCAGTTCTGTTGAGCAGACTACTCCCAGTGATATTTTGTCTCATGTAAAGAACTGTTTTCAATACTTCAGCAGACCAAGTTCTTTTGGTCGAAAGAGAAAAGTTCACCCTAAACTATTGACAAGTAGTTGTTATATGCTATCGCATTTGACTTCTAAACAATCTCAAATAAAAGAAATAAATTCTTTTTTAAACTTGGAGAAACGACCGCAGACACCAAACACAGCAGATGAAAGTGCCATACTCCCTGACAAAATTTCTGAGTTATCTGATGACGTTTCCGAATCTTAACCACCTTACTAAAAGCCATTATCGTTCTGAAAAAAATGATATAATTTTAATTTTTTAATCGTTTTAATTTATCAAATTAAATAATATTTTATTAACAAATTCACTAAAAAATATATTTATAATATTATATGTGATAGACAATTGTTTAATGTGTAAATATTAATTTATTTTGTAAATATTTTTATTCACCGATTCTACATATATATTTTTGAAAGGCCAGTAAGCAGTATAAAAGTACTGATAAAGCCTTTATGAGTTTGATGGTTGTTGATGTTTTTAGATACTTATATCTATTTTTTTTTAACAGGATAGTGTTAAAAACTTCATATAGTAGACCTTTCAAATCAACTCTGCTGTTTGAAAGATTAGACCTCAATTCATTAAAAAGGAAAAAGTATTCATTATTATTTCAAGAAGTATTTTATTTTTCATATTGATGAGAATGACAAATTGTCATTAACCAAACCTACATGGCCCACATGGCTTTGTAATGTAATCAAAATTTTTAGAAAGTTAAAATTGTGGAAATTCTTATATATTTTCTCCCTTTTTTTTTTTCATTTAATAAATAGTTTTTAATTGAGTTAAGTTAGTTGCCCATGTTTTTTTTGCTGTGGGGTCTTCTTCAGGGGAGTTATGGGTGGTTCTCTTATAATAAACAAATATATTGTATTGCATCGAATGTAAGACGCACTTTCTTCTATGATTTTGTGCGCTTAAAAATGGGATGCCTCTGAAATTTGAGGGCATCTTAAATTCGAGGGTGTCCTAAATTGATGTATTTGTTTATAGCACTTAAACTGCTTTGAGGGTATAGAATTAAAATGTTAGGTTATCTCTCCCAGTGAATTTAGGTGACAAACTTGTGAATTTAGATGACAAACTTTCTTCTGAATCAATTTAGGTGGAAAGACCTTCATAGAAGGTAGAAAGCCAACAAATGACCATAAAGTCTTCCTAGACATTTACATTTTTTCTAAAAATGTGGTAGTGTCAGTGCTAGAGGGTTAAGTTAATTAATAACATTTAAGTTAGAAAGAAGAAGAAGGGGGGAAAAAATGTTCTTGATTCTTTATTTCAATTGTAAGAATCCCCAACATTTTTCATTTCTGTTTCTATTTCGTTTGGATTTAAAAATTTGTCAGCTCTATTGATAAGATAATACCATGGAAAGACGACTCTTTTTCAAGCAACTCCAATCCTATTGCTTCTGAGTCAATTTTTATTGTGTGATTAAATTGACCTTTGTTTGGGTTAATGATGAAAATCAAACTAAAAATAATTAAAATTATTGACGGGCGTCTTAAATTTGATTACTTTTTTTTACCAAACAGATTTCCAAAATTGGGGTGCATCTTAAGTTCAATGCAATACAGTAAAAATTGGATTAATGATTAAATATTTACTTCTATTTTTGGAATTATTCTTTATGGCTAACAATTAATGAAGACATATACAGGGTGACTTGCATTATATGTGAAAAAATGAAGTAGGTTGTTCTACGCCTCAGGGGCTACAAAAAACACTATATAAACTGTGGGTAAAATATTAACCATTCTCCCATAAGTTCAAATTTTATGATTTTTTTTAAGATCGCATGCCTTTGCTCATAAAAACACTAATTGTTCCAAAAGTATAAAAGCTAGAACAAAATTTTTGGTTTCGTTGTAAAGCTGACAAAATTTCCTATAAGAAAAATGTAATTTTTATTTTCATTCCCTCAAATTACATGACAAAAAATGCATACAAATGTTATTTTTAAGAAAAAATAAAAAAATCTTTTCTCTTTTTGGTTCCATAACTTAGAATAGAACCAAGCTTAAACTGTTCGGTTTCAGGAAAAACTTCCTTATTTCCTAACTTTTCGATCAATATTAATATTAATACCTATTCATAAGGCGGAATTTTTAGTAAACTTCGCTGAAAGTAAAAAAAGAAACATGTTTATTGTTGCTATTTTTGACTAACAGGTGAGTAAATAATTAAAAACATATAATTAAAAAAAAACAAGACTGGTTTAGTATACTCACCTATATTTCAACAAAAACAACAATAAATATGTTTCTTGTTTTACTTTCAGCGAAGTTTACTAAAAATTCCGCCCTATAAATAGGTATTAATTAATATTAATCTTGATCGAAAATTTAGGAAAAAAGGAAGTTTTTCCTGAAGTCCGAACAGTTTAATCTTGGTTCTATTCTAAGTTATGGAACCTCAAAGAAAAAATTTTTTTTTTCTTAGAAATAACATTTGTATACATTTTTTGACATGTAATTTGGGGGAATAAAAATAAAAATTACATTTTTCTTATAGGAAATTTTGTTAGCTTTATAACGAAACCAAAAATTTTGTTCTAGCTTTTATACTTTTGGAACAATTAGTGTTTTTATGAGCAAAGGAATGCAATCTTTAAAAAATCATAAAATTTTAACTTATGGGAGAATGGTTAATATTTGACCCATGGTTTATATAGTGCTTTTTGTAGCCCCTGAGGCGTAGAACAACGCACTTCATTTTTTCACATATAACGCCAGTCACCCTGTATAGAATAGGTCTAATCTCTCAATTTCTAAATCTAAGCTTAAATTTGATTTGTATTTTTTTTTTGTATATTCTGTAAGTACAATTTATTGTCAATTTATGTAAAATTAATTGAATTTGAACTGACTTTGAATTAAGAAAAAAAATTTGTTGTAATTTATAAAAATCTGAAAAAAGAACTATTTAGAGTGTATATATAACGAATATTACTATTTTATTTATATTTAAAGAAGACAGTGTAAGTAGGTATATTCTAATAAGATTTCTTTCTCTTTAGCAAGATTTTTATTAATTACAAAGTGTGAAATAATGAAATGCTTATAGGTTATTATCGACTAGATAAATTCAAAATAAATATAATATTTGAAAATTGAAATATAATTATATGTACTCTATTATAAATAGAAACTACTCTAGACTATAAATGGAATTCTAGTCTCTGATAATTTAGTTGGGTTAGATGTATATTATTCTTTTACCATAGATATATTATATCCAAACATTTATTTAATGCTTGTTTTGACTGTGATTATAATTATTTAGTTTATTTTCTTTTAGTACCCTGTAATTAAGGGTTTTATTTAAGGGTTCATTTGGAAGCACTTACCAGGTCGACCAGCTGTTTGTTCTTAGTGGCTTCAATTATTCTTGTTGCCGAACGGGTCTGGTTAAAGGAAGCAGTCAACTAGGTTTATTTAGGAGCACTTATTAGGTCGACCAGAGGTTTGTTCTTAGTGGCTTCAATTATTCTTGTTGCCGAACGGGTCTGGTTAAAGGAAGCGGTCAACCAGGTTATAAATATAAACTCCTTTGGTTTGAGTGTGAAGCTAGTGCGACTGTATTACAAACTGTATTATTTTTATAGTTTTAATTTTTCGAGTAGTAGGAAATAAAAAATGAAATAGAAATTCACAAAATGTGCATAGCAAAGTAAACATTGTTTTTAACTTTTAAATTAAGCGCCTCAAAAGGTAAAGTTAAAAAGAACTACCGATGTCTGGGGCTGGTTAAAGTGGTTGTAACTGTCCCAATTGTGTTACAAACTCAGTCTGTTGTTTTCAAACAATTGACCTGGTAAGTGATTCTAAACGTACTCTAAAAGTCTTTTTTGGGTTTACACAGTAACTACTTAAGGAATAAATTCTGCAGTACATTTTTTTTCTTATAGTTTACATTTTTCTTCTTATGTTTAATTTAATATATAAGCTGTAATAATAATAATAAGTATTATTAATAAGTTACATTTTTTCTTTTTAATTTATTTTATCATCAAAAGGTTAAGGAAAAAAGTTTGCTGAGTGCTCACTTAATTATAAAATATTAAAAAAGAAAGCTTTTTTTTTACATACTTAACTTTCTTGGTCTATTACTTTTAAGTATGTGTTATTATTATCCTGACTTTGTAATTTAGAAACAAAACTAAAATAACTAATAAATAAATAGTTTTACTGTTATTATTTATTTTGTTTAGTTCTAAGTAGTTTTAAATCATCATCTAGCTATAGGGCAAAACAAGACAACCATGTATAACTGACTCATCCCGATATCTCTAAATCCACTGGAGCTATGACTAAAATTTGTAGGTAGACATTCTATTAATTTATTTTACCATCTGCCATCTTGATTCAAAATGGCAGTCACTTGTATGCAGAATTTGATATGGCGATAACTTCCTGGAAACTTTCACAAATGATGTATTTTCAAGTGAAAGCAAGTTAATAAAAAACCCTTGAAAAATTACTTATATCAATATATTTGTTGTTAAGTAAAAAAAAATAACTGGAATTGTTAAGCAATTTAATGCGTGTATTTTTTTAAAAAATTTACTGTTCCTCACCTTCTCTGAAGGTATATAAGAAAAGTATTGTTTACACCCAAAAAATCTGTTTTGGGTGTTTTTAAGATCATCTGAGTGGTTTTTAGCTGGATATCGGTCTGTCTGTGTCACACATAACTCCCACAGTTTTTAAGCTAAACTTAGTGTACAGATCAGTCTTTACATGTAGTTATGCCACCCAGAAAATCATAAATTTGTGAAGGGTTTAACCCATTTTTCTGAGTCAGCCGAATTGACAAATTTTCTCTGATTGCTTTGAAATTTGCATCAATCTCTATAAGACAAAAAAAACCACTGAATTTCATTTCGATATTTGCCGTCATTTTGAAAATATTGACTTTCGAACTTTGAAACTATAATGCTAAATAATTTTGGAACTATTTTGCCAGTATCACAAATGAAGTATCAATAAAAACTGTTAAACATAAAGAACAAAATAAGTTAAATAGTTCAAAAGTTATGTGTATATTTTTTAAATGGGTACATTATTCTGATATAGGAAAGAGTTTGTTTACATTTTTAAATATTTGGATTCATATTTTGGAGTGCAGTTTTGTGGGGCAATTTGACGAAGGCACAAGGTATTGTGTTAAACTCCCTCCTCCCAAGGATATTCATTTTTTTAAAAAAACAATATTTAAAAAAAAAAAAAAAAAATGGCCCCACTGTAATTGAAGCATGACACATAGTTTCTGTGTCAGATCTTCAAGGTGGAGCATGCCACTTGGGTAGTATTGCTCTGTGTCTCATATATTTCTGTGGTTAACAAGAACTCCCTGCCCTGTGTCTCAATGTGCATTTGGCTTTATTCTTCAAATCAATTGCCTGGAACCACTTTCCCATCCATATCATGGAATTGGATCCAATTCCAGAGAGGTTTTATCATCAATTAGACATTCTTGTTTTGACTACATGTAAAAGAAACAAAAATAATACAATTTGTTTTAATGGTATAAAACTAAAGCAAGAAATCATAATGAATACGACATAAATCCATGAATAATGGCACCCTTGTTTACTTTTAAACCAAAATTTTTATGAGAAAACTATTTTTAAAATTGTCTTTTTTTTATTTTAAACATTTTATTTTATTTTATCTGCAATTTTCTTTTCTTTTTTTTACAGTTTCAAAATTTGTAATAGCTGATACTTGATAGGGAGTTTTTGCTCCTTCAAGAAACGGGTGAAACGTCTTACTGAAAGAAACAAAGAAGAAATTGAAGAGTGCTAATCTGCACCATTCCATGTTAACAAAAATTTCTTGTTTACCGATATTATAAACCTCATCCATCAAGAGTAAATTATATATCGGTAATTAATGAACAATTATATTAATTAAAAAGCAATTATAAATCTAAGTTTTTGATATTTTACTGTTATAGTCTTAACATTTCAAAATTAGGATGCAAAAACTCTCTATGTTTATTTCTCATATTAATTTTATGTTTATATATATATTTTTATACTGTCATACATAATTTATCTAAAAAAAAAAAAATGTTTAGTATATATATGACTGTTTGCTTTAGACTCCAATTAAATTAAAAGGTGAAACTCATAAAACATGTTTACATTTTTAATATTGAAGCTTTGGGAATGATCTGTAACTAGTTATTAGAATTTATGTAGTTAGTTCATCATTATCTAGTTATTTCTTTTTATGAGCCTTTTATTTTTAAGAATAATTGTTAATACATAGTTGGTTTATTAAATGCCTCTTAATATTAAGATCTATTACTTGTAATTTAAAATTACCATTTAAACTGCCAATTCCAATAAAAATTATTTTTTGTAAATGCATTGCCTACTTAAAATATTGAGTGGATAAGCCAGCTTTTTTATTTATTAAGCCCAATTCACACACGAGTGGTGAATGGCACTGGCGAGGATCGGTCATGGTGGACCCCCTCTGCCACGCCATACCAGTGTACATTAGGCCATAAATTAACATAGAGGTGGCACAAACCAGCGCCACGCCATTGCCACTTCATTGCCATACGCCACTCGTGTGTGAATTGGGCCTTAGAAGGAGATACTGTGTGACAATATAATTCCATTTCTAACCATCATTTGTACTTTCTAGTACTAATGATGGTTTCTTTTTTCTACTTGGCCTTGCCAACCACTTCTACCAGTCTAACACATTGTTTGTTGTCAACTATAATTAGCTGATGACACAAAAATGTGCCTGTTTTTTGGAGCCATCCATAATTTTATTCAATGAGTCTTTAACTTCTTTCAATGAATGTCCTCTTAAAATTTGTTGTAATTATTTCTAATAAGTATTAGGGTTCAGCAGGTAGACATTTATATGTGTTACCCCACAGTCTAATATAATTTATAAGGTATTTTTTATGAAAATATTTAAAAAAAAGAATAACTTTTGACTCAGAGTTTTAATGCTATAGAAATAATATATTTTATTGTTGCTTACTTTATTGTACTTTTTCAACTGATGGTAAACATCTGTTTAATGTATTGTTTTACATTAATCCTTCATAAATCCTAGGAGGAGGTATAAAAAAAAATAATTCTAACATTTTTGTTTTTACTCTTCTAAAAATGTATGTTATAATTTAGTTTACATTAATATGCAGCACATTTTTCACTGAAGACTATTTTGTTAAATAAATCTCAATAGTTAATTTTAGGTTTGTTCCAACCAAATTGTAATCTTTAATATATAAAAGGACAAATCTGTGTACAAAGGATCTCGCCAGAATCAAATATAAACAAACTGTGCCATATGGATATGCCCCCGCATAGGGGACAGAGACAGTGAGAGAAGAAAAATGAGCCCAAGATCGAGAGGGCTTGTTCTGTTCTCTTCCTTAAGAGCGCTCGGTCTCCAGTTCTGGATTATAATTGTGCATACCTGTGACAATCCTGCAGGCGGTTCCAAGCTTGGTGGAACAAATCTACTTGTTACCTGGACATCAATTATCTTTGAGTAGAAAAATATATTACTATGGGTATGAGTTTTAACTTTTTTCAGCTTGGGAAATACTAAAGAAAAAAAAGGGGGGAGGGGAGCCAATGAGAGCTCAAGATGTTGAAGTCTAGAAGACCGTTCTAATTAAGCAATAATAAATTTCAATAGAAGGGATAGGTTCGACCTGAGTGTCAAAAATTAATACTCATATCTTACAGGCTGTAGATTATATAATTTATTTATAAAAATATTTAGATTTTTTTGGGTTGTGGTTAGTTGGATATCTGCTTTTGACCTTAAACATTACTACTTTTAAAAAACATGGTCCATTAAATTTGATCTGGAGCTATTCAGACAAAGGGAAGTGTTGGTTATTTTAGAACTTGTACCATAGTTCTAGCTGGTTAAGTCCACTTTGAGTGTTTCTATTTTAATTGGTGAATTGTGAAACAGACTACGCTCCTCTTAAAAAGGCAATGCTTTTTTTTCTTTTATCTTTGGCTTAGCTTCATTTTGTTCCTTAAGCCACAGAAATAGCTTCCATAAAGCCCCTACAATATTTCTCCCTCTTCTCTTCCAACAAGCTGCGCCACTAGACAAGGCTACACACACTGGTAGCAGAGGATGTCGTAGAAGCTTAACAAGAAGCAAAAACCTGACGCCAAATAGTAACCATCACCAATTTAATTATCTATTTATCTAAGGAACTGTTAGGAAAAATTGTTATGTGTGTGGGTGCTGTTAATTTTACAGATAGTGTAAACACAGCCTTTATAAAGAACCTGATCTATGTAAAGCCAAATGCCTCATTGTATAAACAAGTGTATATTGCCCGTGCATCTAAGATGAAATTAAAAGAAAGTCAGGTATTTAATTATAAACTTTATTCAAACTAGTTTTTTTTATTAATTATTGAATATAAAGCTTAAAAACACCTGCCATATCCTGGAACGCTAATATATATATATATATATATATATATATATATATATATATATATATATATATATATATATATATATATAAAGTTTTTTAAAGTAATGTTTAAGGTAAAAGAGCTCTTTATTTTATTTTTTGTTTATGCCATTTCATTTAGGAAGCTAGTTATTAGAATTTTATTCGAGTTAATTTGTTCTTTTTTTTATTTTTCTTTTCCGAGCCTTGAATTTTTACTTAGTATTAGAGTTATGTTCTAAGTTCAAAGTTTATCAAACAAAGGATAATTGACTATTATCTCTGAATAATCTCTAGAATCAACATTATTATATTATTTTTATTACTGTTGTTTTCTGGGATCCTGGGTATGAAAGAATTATCATTGGCTGAAGGTGCTGATAATATTTTAACTGATATGGTTATTTTTGTAGCTTTTTACTATATTTAATTTTTATTTTTAGTAGTAATTGTAATTTAAAAAAAAAAATCAATTAAAAGAATGAATATTTAACTTAAAATTCAAAATAAAAATGACAAATTATGTTCCAATAACAAACTTTTTACACATGAACAACATTTCACATTTTAATTTACCATTTCACAAATAAGAATGTCAAGAAATCAGGTAAATGAAAATACAGTTTGCAATTACAGTAATCCCTTGATATATGTGTTTTGATTGTCCACGGTAAAATATACGATGAAGAGTGATGGAAAAGTACCCTGTTCACTGCTAAAATGTGTTCCAAAACCAGAGATGATAGATTGGAGAGAATGTAAAACTGCTTGCACTTGTGGGTTCAGGATCAGACAAGGAAAAAAATTCCTTTTAGCTTGCAAATTTTCTGAGAAAAGGCAAAAACACTTCACCATTAGTTATCCCCACACAGTGGAATCGTAACTCCTACAGATATAATCAAGGGATTACTGTGCAATGTAAAAACTAAAAATTAAAGTAATAGTCACATGCATGCATAGGGCCATTAGTTTATCCTGACAACTTTCTTCATCTCTTTTTTATATAAGTGATAATACATAGCCTATGACAATTCTACAAACTAATCAATACATAGGTGAAAGCTTTATTAAAATTAGATTTGTAGTTTTGGAGACTAGTGTTCATATGAGAACTAAGAAACTCAGTTTCTTTAAAAGGGATTTGTGGAATGATGTTTGTCATAAAAGACCTTTCTTTATTCTTCTTTTTTTAATCAAAGTATTAACTCTCTTTGAATAAATCGGTTATTTAAATGTTAGACATACCGGATCATATTATATTCTTTTATTAATATTTTGGACCAATGTTCACTGTAAAGCCATTTTTTGGTTGAATTAATCCCTCTCACTTTTTTTTTTTTTTTTTTTCAATTTAAATATTGTTGCTTATTTTATTGAATGAATATTTAAGAAAACTATTGTAATTAGTATGTTATGTAATAAGTACAAACCATTGTAATTAGTATGTGAAGAACTAATATTTTGAGAAATAATTAATAAAACTTTAAGAGTAACGTTTTTAACTAACAGTTTATTATTAGATGACATCTATTTTTGATTCTAATGGGTCATTAGCGATGATTATAAACATTAATATTTATTTATAGTAATTCATAGATTATCTATATTTCGCCCATACCTGGGCATCCTCGGGTCTTTTATCTGAATTATAAGTTGTAATGCAGTAAGCTTTATCTAGGTACATAATAATACAGTAGAGTCTCGCTAATCCGGGTTTGACGGGACCAGACCCAGTCCGGATTAAACGGAATCAGTTTTAAAATGTCTCTAAAACAAGTTTTAGTAGGGTAAAACTATTAAAATCGATGTTTTTATCGTAAAAATTACTTTTATTAGTCTCCAAAACATGCTTGTACAACGTAGGTCCACTATTTAAGTTAAGAGCTGTTCTGTCTCCAGTCCAAATATCAAATGAATTAAAATGAAATGATAATCTATTACGCAGGTGGCAGATATAGAAGGGACTTCCTGAGAAGAACTTCCTGTGTTCCGATATGAAATTCGAGGAACGATAATCATTTCACAAAAAGTTGAGACATTAGACATTGGCGGCGAAATTTCTTGGAACTGCGTTGAGCCGCCGCTATATGTTTCAAAACCTCTCCCCATCTCAGTCACATAAAATTGTATTTATTGGAATACACTACCTTTATATCTTCCGCCCCTTACATTTCTATGGAACTGAACTGAAACAGATTTATCGATGTTCTTACTTATTCCAAATTATTCTAAATCTGTTTATTTTTAACAAAAATACCAGGTATTCCTCGTGTTAGAACATTTGAATATACACCTGTAAACTATACTAGGAACTATTTTATACATTTTTAATAGACAATAAAAGTAAAAACTCCAATTATCTAAATTATTCATAAATCTGAACAGGCCCCTGGTTCCAATTTGTACATAGTTTTTGGCCCGTCCGGATTAAACGGATGTCCGGACTAGCGGGGTCCGGATAAGCGAGACTACTGTAATTTAACAATTAGTGTTATATTATGTAAAAACATGCATACATATATCTACTGTCCACCATTTATTCTTATAACATAATTGTTAAATGATTAATATGTATATAGAAAAAGTTTAATGCATTACAACCCATAATTCAGATAAAAAAAGACAAAATATAGCTAATTTATGAATTTTTATAAATACATATATATGAATGAAATTCAATTTGTATAAGTTTTTGGTAGTGTTCATGCTACGGAACGTTTACATTTTAATTTAAATCAAATTATAATTACTATTTATAAAGGGAGACAGACAGAGAAAAATAGACTTCAGTGCTGGGACTGTCCCGGCTTTGTAAATAGTAATTATGATTTGATTTATAATATATAAGAATGCTTTTAATCATAGTGTACGGACGATTGAAGAATAAATAAAATTAAAGGGATTAACTGAAGAATAGACGATGATGTATCATTAAGTTTATTTATCTACTCACGGCAGCAAAATTAGGCATTGTTGTACTGTTTTCAATCTGCAAAATGTCATTTTTCTTGATTCTTTTGTAACATGTCAAAAAAACACAGCAAAATATCAAAGTGTCAGCAAAATAACAAACAGGCTGCCAAATTTTAAGAAATGTTACTACATCTCAGGTTATGAACTCTCCCACATCCCATATTGTTCATTTTTGTATATTTAAGAGTAATATTCTGCTAAATATTTATATGTTTTTTTGAAAATACCTTTAAAAATTATAATAATAAAACTAATATTATTATTTTACAGTGATTATGTTTTTAAAAAATCGCTAAAAATTGAGATAAAAAACAGCTGTTAATAAAAAAAAGTGGCAACACTGATTGTTTTGTTATAACTTTCGAGTCATTACACTTACTCAAACTTTCGAGTTATCAATTCGATTTTGACAACTTTCATTGCTTTAAATCTTTTATCTATCAAAAAAATATGATAATAATTTAATAGTTTTCTGTTATTATTTTGATAAATTTGTTAATTAGGTTTTTTAAGTTTAAATAAAAATATGGAAGATAATGTTGTGCAAGACGTTGAAGACTTGTTTGATAACATGCCACCCGAAATTGCAAGTATTGCAACATCATACAAGGAAAGTTTATTGCCCTCTAAATCAGGTACTAAAATCTTTAGTGTAATTTTTCTGCCGTTAGTAGATAAAATATTGTATGTAACTATGCAGCAAAGGAAACATTCCTGACTCAGATTACCTGCTGAGGTTACAACGTTTTCCTGCCTTGGCTTCGCCTCGTCAGTCAAAATGTAATTTTCCTGACTCGGCTTTGCCTCGTCAGTAAATTTCCTGCCTCGGCTTCGCCTCAGCAGTAAATTTGTTAAACCCTTAAGCGCTAACTGTACGTAAAAATTACGTACGGTTTTAGTTAAATGTGAATCACAGAAAACCTGTAAACCACACAATCTCCACTCTTTAGCAGTGCTTCGACCTTCCCGTTGTAGTACATACTCACTTCAGTCTCACCCGCGTTAGTGAGGATTGACAATTATTTTTCATTAAGTCACCACGTAAATATTACGTATAGTTTAGTAGTCTTAAAGATATATAAATTTCTACTAATAAATATAATAAATAAATACAAAAAGTAATAAATAAACACAAAAAAATAATAAATAAACACAAAAAATAATAAATAAACACATTATCAATAAAAATAAATAAATAATAACAAAATAAAAATTAAATAAAAATAATAAAAAATATTAAAAATTATTAATAAAAATGTGATAAATTAATAAATGAACATGATAAACACATAAGTAATAAATAAACACCAAACAAATATAAATAATAAATAAACATGTTTGCTAAATACTAACTTAGATTCGTGATAACTACTGCATGTATGTAAAAAAATACGTAGGTTAGTGTTAAGCGCCGTAAAAATAAGGTTAGCGGTTAAGGGTTAACCTATCCTTGCCTTCAGCTCGGAACAAAACTTAAAAACTTGTCAGCAAAATTCCATTTTGCTGCCTAGTGACATAAATAACTATTGTTATTGTATAGACATAAGTGAATTGATCAAATTTAATTTTTTATCATTTTTGTTCGACAAATTATAACATTTGCTTAAATTATTAACATTGATACTCTAATACTTTTAAGGAACTTGAATTTGTAAATTGTCTAGCTCATAAATATTGAGATATAAAATATTGACTGTTTTCACATAATATTAGTCTTTAATGCACTTATGATGACTGTATAGTTAAAAGCTGCATATTTTTTTATTTATAATTGTATGGTACAATGCAGTGTGATTCAAGTTATTCATTAGCTTTCTTTATTTAATAAAATTTTACTATATTGATTGTTACTTTTTTAAGTTCTTTTTAGAATGAGTTAGGAACTTACTCTATAATAAATAAACTTTATTGTTTTGTCATTTTACTATAATGTGGTTTTCATCACTTCAATTTATATGTTTTAATATCTTCACTGATAATATTTGTGTCCCTAAATTATTATTTTTACTCTTTGGGTTCCTCAAACTGACTTAGGATGATGGCGAAGGGTTGTGCATCTTTAGGTGGTTGAACATTGGATTATCCAAGATTAATTAAGTGTATATTTGCTATAGTTATCTTTAAAAAAATAAAAAAAACTTAACTTTTAATTACAGTAGAGCGTCGATTATCCGAACTAATGTTTTTTGGGGTGGTTCGGATAATCAAAATTCACTAAAAAATTAAAAGGGAAGATGTAAAAATAAATAATCAACCGCGTTTATGCAAAAAGCATCTTTGTTTTATATATCTATAACATAGTGAAAAAAATACAAGTTGTATCTGTATCACCTAAGATTAATTTGGCATAAAGAAAGTTATAATACTTGTCTGCTTAATTTTTCAACATGAATCTCGCCCGAAACCTATGTCGTAATTTGAAATTTTTCAGCCACCCAGAACTGGGGATGAATGAAAAGTCATCTCCAAGCTTCATGTTCAATTTCACTGCTTTTCACACAATATGGGTCCAGATATGGGCTGTCCAGATGACTGTTTCTGCAAAAACCAAGTGAATACCATCTTCCAACCATTTGGATTTTTTCATTGTTTTAGGATATAAACTGCCCTCCTCACTGTCAAGATTAAGTGTGTACCTAGTGGTTGAGTCAAAATTATTTATTATTCCCGTAATCGTTGATTTACCAACACCGATCTTGGTAGCTAATCAAGCCGTTTCACCTTTCTTCACTTATGTTATAATTTCCATTTTATCTTTTAATAAAAGCACTCCTCGTTTCCTTTTTGTCGACATGTTGTAAGTTTTGCTTAAAATATCTGACCACTAACTAATTCTCTATTTACCTCACAATGAATGATTTGAAACTGAGAGCATTGACATAACTGACCAACAGAATGGAAAGGTGTTAAGTGGAAAAATGCTGCAAATGGTTCCACAAATTACATGAAAAACAAAAGTTAGTCTTTAGTAAACAAATGTTAATATCTGCCCCGTCAAACTGAATTCATTGAAATCTGGTATCCCTTTATAGAGCTAACACCGCTCTTTCTGCGAATTAATTTAGCGGTGGCTTTTGATTTTTTTTTTCCATGAAGCCAGTTTGGATAATTGAACGTTCAGATAATCAACGCTCTACTGTAGTTATTTCTATATATATGTGTGTGTGTGTGTGTATATATATATATTAAAAAAGTGTATAATTAAGGTGACTATTGTCAACTTTTGAATATTGTGATATTATGTACTGAAATTGTATCTTTGTTTTTGTATATAATCAAGTTAACTTTTTATTGAAAATTTATTTTTTAGAATAGACTTAAATTTAATAAAATAAATACATAATTATTAGATTGAATGTCTTTATTTTGCTAGAGAATAAGTTAGAGATAATGGTAAGTTCTTATAGTCTAGCCTATCTTTGAACAATTTATATAATTAGCATAGTAAAACTATATTTGTATAATTATTACATGTGTAATAGTAGAGTTCGGATCAATATACACTTAACCTCAATATATAAATTTCAAAAGTGCAAAACATGCACATATCCCAAATATATGCACTTATTCCTAATACATGTTCTCAAATATGCACTTATTTCTAATAAATATATACAGTCCAATAGGCAGCTTTTTCTTGTGAATAGTGCTATGGAATACGAGGGTTTAAAAATCCCAAAACATTACTTTTGAAGGTTAGGTAGGAGAATACAGAAGAATAACCACCAAAAATAGAATTATTAATTCAGGGTTCACACTTCAAATTTGATTTTGATTTCCCTGACATTCCATGACTTTCCCTGACTATGTTGAACATTTTTCCCTGACAAATGAAAAAAAATATAATAACAATCTCGTAAATTTAACGGAAACATTTATTCACACCATTTGTTCATAGTAAAGTAATTTAAAACCTTAATAAACATTAAAAAGTCACCACAGATTAATCTTGTTAATAAAAGTAAAAATTAAAAAAAAGGGTTTTTTTTGTTTAAGTAAAATGCACTCATAAATACCAAAATATATAATTTAACAGTTGGAAACTAATATACCTAATGTAGTTTAATATTTTTTTAAAAAATCACAAAATATGGC